>JAILYB010000214.1:600000-826635 GCA_021437785.1 Rhodomyrtus psidioides | reverse complement strand
ATTCCAGCGTAAAAAAAAGCATTCATTGCTCCTATATTTTAAGTAAATTCCACTAAAGTTTGGGACAAAAATAAAATAATAAATAATTTAGTGGGTGTCCCAATAAAGCATGCACTCTTCCCCAATTGGAATCTCTAATGGGGTTTTTTTTTTTTTTTTTTTTTTGTATGGTTTCTCTTTCTCATGCGATCATGAATGATTTGTGGAAAAGATTTGAGTTTTGCCAGATGCTTTTCATGTTACTCTGACTTGCAAAAGATGTATTTTCCAAGAGGTAAAGGCTAGGATGAACGTCAAAGGATGAGCTCATGTTATTAATTTGATCTTTGGTTTGCTTAATTTGGTACCTCGTGCTTTTTGAAACGAACCCATTTAGCCACTCGAGTTAATTTTGTCCCGATCAGCACTTAACTTGATAATTCAACCAAATCATGTGGTATGATTTTTTTTTTTTTTAGTTTTTTGTTTTTGTCGAAGGAAACTTTATATGATATTTTTACAAAGAGTATTTTATTGAAGGATTAAGTTATTACTCAATAAAGAAAATTATTTTGCATTACATGTCGATAGCAACATCGACTAATTTTTCTTTCTCTTTGTATAATGAAAAAAATAAAACGAAACTCGGAAAGGGAGGACAATTTTTTTTTTCTCTTTTTGTAGTCGTCCCTAATGCGATTTCATTCAACTCACTTAA
The DNA here is from genome assembly GCA_021437785.1 of Rhodomyrtus psidioides. Lineage (NCBI taxonomy): Eukaryota > Viridiplantae > Streptophyta > Magnoliopsida > Myrtales > Myrtaceae > Rhodomyrtus > Rhodomyrtus psidioides. The sequence continues at coordinate 825,938 of JAILYB010000214.1, read as the reverse complement.
AGAAGCTAGGATAAAAATCGCATTGTTAGCCAATGATATGGCATGAACGGATCCTCTGCCTTAAAGGCAAGGGTGACTTAAATCAGAGAAGATCTGAGCCGTCCGCCTTAAAAATGGACGGCTCAGATATTTTCTTTAAAAAATCCTTAGAAATCCACCCATTATTTACAAGATTTGGGCCGTCTATTCAAAAATGGACGGCCCAGATGGTTTAAGGCACCCTTGCCCAGATCCTGATACGGCTCCTTCATCACAGAATCATTCCATGGTTATTTGAAGGAATTTTTCTCCCATATCTTTAATCAATGCATGCATTTCCCTTGACGGGTGTTGATGGTTTTTGTTTTTTTCTTTTTTGGTTGCTCAAAGAGGAAAGATGTCTTTTTTTTTTGGTCGAAAAAGAGGAAACATGTTTTTTGGTCGGAAAAAAAGAGGAAAGATGTTTTTTTTTTGTTCACAATGTCATATAATGACTCTCTTGATGTCTTATACCTCATGTCGGATACTAGGGAAAGACCCACGCGCTGTTAAAATAAATCTTACATGCTGGCCGTTAAAAAAGAATTAAAAGAAAATAAAATAAAAGGAAAGATAATAATAAATTCAATTAATATATATATATATATATATATAAAGATTTAGAATTGATCTGACAAATTTTTATTTTATGATTCAAAAATATTAAAAAATATATAAAAAATATTTATGTCAGCGATTTCTGAATAAAATTAGCCGAATAAACTCAATTGAAAAAATGAAAAAAGATTTAGGACTCGATTTGTACATTTAAAAAGGTTTACGTCTGAATTCGTAAAATTGCAATAAATTTTACTACTTTTTTTTTGGACAATTTTTCTCCGGATCAAATAAACCCAAATAAAATGCCCCAAAAGAAAACTAATACAGGGGCTCCCTTGCTGAATCTTGCCAACCACCACCTCCTCCATCACCCAGAGCTCCACCAGTCATATGAGACTATGAATTGGTATTTCCCCCCATCATCTCCAAGAGGGGGACTAACAGTGGGATCTTTATAAAGATGTATTTGGTTGGGTCTAAACCCAGATTGGGAAAAAAAAACTCTAAAAATAAATTTAAAGAAAATATTGCTGCGCCGACTACCACGTAAGCGCCACCGCCACGACATCAGATCGTCTTCACTTCCGACTGTTGCGCGATCGCTGTCTCCTCGGATTGCCCCCAATTGGGTTCTAACGAATGAGCGGGAAAAAGGTAATCTGAAGTCGATTTGGTCCGGGCTTCATTGCCCTTGCTGTTGTTGCTCTGTGCTTGTTTGTGCTTCACTTCTTCTTCCTGCATCTAAGTGGGAAGAAAATGACTCTGGGTTGACAGTCCTTCGATGCAACATTTTACTCGGCGAACTAGCAGTTACAAAAAAAACCTGGGTGCTCATCACTATGGAGACTTGAATCGGCGAAGCAATAGTCTCGAGTTTGTTCAACCAATTGGCAACCCAGATCGATCCCGTTGAGCGCTCTATCTCTCCATCTTCGTGATGTCGACAGGGGGTCGCCACCCTCGCATGGGGGATGCATAGACAACGGCAACTTACGAGGAAAGCCGATCAAGAAGGGGCGATGGATAGGACGGCAGACTCGGGCCACCATGGGTGCAGGCCGAAGTAGCCGGACAAGATACGGTACCTTGAGAAAATTTCAATGAGATTTTCTACCAACCGGATAATAGTAGGAGAATTTGTAATCTCAACTCATCCTATCCCATCTCAAATTAAATCCGGACGATCAAAGATAACCTAAAGGGGTTGGCAAATACACAGATATCAAAGCAAATATCAATAGAATGGCACAAAGTCATCCATTACCATAATAGAGAATAGAACATACACACTTGCATAGTCACAGTCGTGCCCTTCAAGCGGATTCCTGAGCTAGGTTTGTGGCCACAATGGAACTCCGCACAATGTGCTTGCCCTCGTCATCCACCCAACTCAAAGAACCATGGACCAACCCATCTCTCAACACCCTCGGCCCTTCGACGATGAGCTTGTACCTCAGCTTCTCATTCCTCTGCGTGAACACCAACCTCGGTGGTTCCGCTCTCACCTTCCACCCCTCCATGCCCTCCACTCTTGCGCTGTAACTGGACTGGTCTTCCCCGACATTCGTCACCTCCCTCCTGAACTCTCTCACCACATTTCCCGAACCAGCTTCACCGTCGCCGAGAAGGGCAATGAAAGATGGGTAGTTAAAGCCGGATAGAGTGATGTTGGAGGCGTCTCTGCAGTTGTGGCTGGACTTCGCGATGATCTTGATCTTCTTCGGACTGTACTTCATCGCGCAGAGGAGGTTCAGGTAGTCTTCAGCCCGCAAGTCGTAGACCAGCCCGGGGTTGAGAGCCTTGTTCGGGTTGATGTGGCCCGATCCCATGGTGAGAGGGCTGGCCGGCAGGTCGAAGTTCGCAGGGTCTCTTATGGGGCTCCCGGTATTGTCCAGGGCGTAGGCCGTGGTCATGAGCGCGGACCGCACGGCTGCAGGCGTCCATGTTGGATGCGCTGCCTTTATTAGGGCCGCCACACCCGCCACATGTGGAGCAGCCATTGACGTGCCAGTCATGAGATTGAAATCGCTAAAAAAAAGGCGGCCCGATCCAACCTTGGCGACAGGAGTATTTGGAGTCCAGGATGCCAATACTAGTGTTCCCGGGGCGATGACGTCGGGTTTTTGGACGTTGGGGCAGCTCGAGTACGGTCCCCTTGAGCTGTACCCTTCGACACGCGGCGCTGGCTTTTTTCCTAGCTCTGTTTTTCGGAATTCGAGCGTTCCTGTGGGATCATTGCTCCTAGTAATGTAGTCTATTAAGGCCTGCCCAGGTTGTACATCAATGAATGCAGCTGGAAACGAGCTTCTGGTGTAGAATGTTGATAAGTAGACGCTGGAAATGAAAACAGCTGCGGACACTCTAGCAGATAAAGCGTTATCGATTTGTTTACCGATGCTAATAAGTTTGGCGACGCACACGATCATGTTGTCCCGAAATCTCTCCAATTTCTCGACGTTGTCGCAAGCGTCCATGAATGTGATTGGAAGTTCGCTAGAGAAATATTTCCCAGGGTATAAGGTTGAGAAGTTGATCCGGACACCGTTTCCCAATGTTAAAGTTCCAAGGAATTCTCTGTCTACGGTGCTCGCGCCCACGGTGAATAGCCACGGCGCGCCATTGACTAATGTCCAATGAAGCGGCCCATCATTCCCAGCTGATGCCACCACAAGAATCCCCCTTTTGATAGCAGCAAAAGTCGCCACTGCTATCGGATCTTGCCCGAGCGAACTGGCGTCCCCGGAGTTTATGCCTAAGGACAGAGACAGTATATCGACTCCGTCTTCTATGGCCTGATCTAAGGCAGCAATGACGTCTGAAGCATAGACCCCTTGTCTCCAAACCGCTTTGTACATGGCGATTTGGCATTTCGGAGCCATTCCTACAGCTGTTCCAGGAGCGTAACCGAAATAAGAGGCGCCTCTTACCCAGTTGCCGGCAGCCGTTGAAGAAGTATGTGTCCCGTGGCCGACAGTGTCTCGTGCTGAGTCCATCGAAACTTTAATTGCTTCGGGATTGTTCGCTAGTAAGCCCCGGTGGTAAAACCGGGATCCAATTATTTTCTTGTTGCACAAGGAGGCGTTGAAGTCGCCCCCAGAGACGCACGACCCTTTCCACCTTGCCGGAATTGCGGGGATCCCATCATCACGGAAGCTCGCGCTCTCTGGCCAGATCCCGGTGTCCACGAACCCAATTATCACATCATGGCCAAACACAGAAGCAGGCCAAGCGCCGGAGACAGAGTTGAGCCCGAGGAAGCCGGCAGTGCGCGTGGTGTGGAGCTCGAGGGGGCGGTCGCGGGTAGAGGACACATAGTGAGGGGATCTCTTGAGAGATTCAAGCTCCGGCAGGGAGAGAGTCGCGCTGAAGCCGTGGACCGAGCTACTGTAAGTGTAGATGAGCTTGTGGAGAGGATTTGACATCGCTCCATCCTGTGATATGGAGGAAAGAGTGGACAAGTACCAGCTGCGGTGGTCAGGGAACACTTTCGGCATGGACCGAGCGTCCATGTGAACGATGTAAGTTTGGGACTTGGATTGTGACCAACAACAAGGCAAAAACAGCAGGATCACGAAGCAGAGCGTGGTCGCTATCTTGGACATGGCCTTGATTGCTTGTCTGCTATGTTTCAATTTGCTCTCCAACATGAACGGAATGAAAAGTTTAGTGCTTTCTCTGTATTTCTTAGCCAAAGCTTTGTCTGTTGCTCTGACCTCTTTTCTCTTAAAAGACATGCTGGTAAGTGGGAAACACCTCATTTGGACAATACTTTTCCGTTGCTTTGCTCGGAACCTTTTCATCATTAGTCCTGCTTGGAAAACCTTTGTGGTGGTCTCCCATGGTGAAACTTTTTCGTGAGGGCAATAAGAACCCCGAGTTCTTCCGGCACGTGCATACTAACATTCAGTTCTCACTCTCTGTGAATGAATTTTGAACCTACGCCAGATCAAAGAGGGAGTTGAGGTAAGAAACATCCTTTTCACTCGGATTATGTCGGGTGCTTGCTTGCTCAAGCCTCTGGAGAATACATGTAAAATCTGGGTAGACCCTGAAACCGTGGCCCGCGCGGCCTAGCTATCTCGAAGAGCAACTCGATCAAACAGATTCATATGCTAGAAAAGGAAAAATTAGCCGACAAACTCCTCCATGAACCTCCTAGTACTCTCGCATGTTATCTTTTTTGCCTTTTTTCCTGAGATAAGTGATCGGCATCTTGCACTGTAGGTTTAACCCCAGTTAATGATCCGTAAAACCAAAGATCGGGGCCTCCATAGAAACTTAATTTTTCATTTGGAACAGAAAATTAATGTTTCGACGGTCATTTTTATAGAAAATTACTCAATAGAATGACATGACTATAATGAGTTACTTTCCCGTTGGTCATCATAGTCTGTGTCTTCATTTCAATAACTTAGAAGTGATTTTTTGTAATTTCATTTGGGACTCTGTAATGTCAGATTCTTTTTTCTTTGGCCAAATAATGCAAATTCTTCCTGTAGGCAATAATTCTAGATACTCAGTTAATTTTGATTAGAAGAGCTGTCTTATATGCAAACTATATGAAGATTATGCCATGCATTCATGTAAAATGAACGATTTAGAAAATATTTACCTAAAAACGATCGCTCGTATCGCTTACAAAAATAAGTATAGGAAGAATGTTTTCATCATCCACAACTATATGATGTTTTTATCATCCACGAAAATGTTTAGACATAATTATTGTCGATAAAAAAAAATCACTGACTGATTATTTCAAGCAATACAAACTATCATTTTTAAAAAATTATTTTTCAATCCATTCATTTCTCGCGTCGTAAAAAAGCATCCTAAAAGACTAATTTTTCGTATTATAAGAAAAGCATTCCAAGGCGATAAATGTTCTTTTTTTTTGTTTCGACAGAAAACTATTTTTGTTGCCTAAGGGTCGATCAAATGTGACAAATTTTCAAATTTGTCGCCTCAGGACAATTACCTTGCTGGTGCGTGCTAGGTTCATCGGGTAACTTTTCTCACTCTTTATCGAATTTTTATCCCAATTATGGCATATAACATAACATTTCAATGATTCGACAAAGAAAAAATCAACATAAATGTGGCGACACGTGCATCTTAACAACTCTCTGCATAGCTATTCGATTAGTTCAACAATTCCCATTTTTTTTATGAGTTTAATGGTCATTACCCCCCCAAAAAAAATTACACAAATTAGAGCTCCAAGATCGCGATCCTACTTGATGACCTATTAAAGAATAAACAATTAATCTGACAGACATTTAAAAAAAAATAGAAGTTTAAGCATCTTAGGAAAAATTCACCTAACTGAAAAGTCATTAAGAAAGAGGAAGCACCTGCGCGCTTCACTCTTATTTTAGCCCCGCAATTTTTTGTTAATCTTATGCCAAGTGACCAACGGTTCGACATGTTATTTTTCATTACAACCCCCCCCCCCCCCCCCCCCCCCCCCCCCTTTTTTTTTTTTTGCAAAATATACATAATTTGAAAAATATTTTCGTTTATATTACTTGAAATAATTAATCAATCACATAAAGTTTCCTCATCGATAGAAATTCATGTCAAAATATTATTCGAAAGATGATCGTTTGTGTCTTTAAAAGGAAAAAGAACGAAAAAGATATTTCAAATTATATTTCGTCACAATCCTAAGTCAATCTAATCTGCACGCCATTGTGGATTTGTCAGCCGCGGAACCTTCTTCTACGTATATACATGATAAAGAGATATTAATCTTCTAAAAGATTACTTAATCGTCGATGTGTTAAATAAGAATCTTAATCTTCTAGAAATTTTTGAAACTCCAACGAGGACTTCGTTAAGAAGTCGTCCATTTCACACTTTCTTTCGTGTCGTTTTAAGATTACCTCTTCATAGTATCCAAATATCGACTTTCTTCCTATCTCGATCGGATTTGGGTGGATAAATTATTTTCAAAAACGAACACAATAAGTATGACACACACTTGAGTGCTATAATTTTTGTAGAGAGTCTATACTTGAATGTCGTAACTTTGCAATCGATCATTGAAGTATCGTGACTTTTGAAAAGTCGCACAAATGCCAGAAGCCTCACATAGCATTGCACTTGGGTGAATGGTTTTCAAAAAATAATGGTGTTTTCAAATGATGGATTGAAAAATTACAAAGCTTAAGTAAATATTATGTAAAAGCTATATCATTTAAGTGATCGATCGAAAAGTTGTTACATTCAAATGAGCCTTGTACGAAAGTAACAAAACTTGAGATGTCTCATCCATAACATTATTTTGAAATAGATCGCGACTCAACTATTTTTTGAGCAACACGTCATGTTTCTAGAGCATTGCTTTTCGTAGATTAAAAAGGATTATTTATCTCTAAGAGATGTGGGGTCTCTCCTTCTCAACATGAAAAATTCGAGGATTTAAGTAGAGAAACGAATTTTTTTTTTTGTCTGTTAATCTAAGAGCGACTCACACCAATTCGGACCGGCACTAAATCCAAAAGGATTCATGTTAGAGCATCACCAGTGCCGGAAGAGTCAAAGATCCTTCAATCTATTGAGGAAAAGTAAATTACTAGTGCAAGTGTCGTGCTGTAGTTTCCATTGTTGTTTTTAATTTTCCTGACACCTTTTCAATTCTGTAAGGGAAATGACACAAATAGTTCATGACCTTTGACTCAACATGCAACGTCGCCTTTAAATTTTTAATTTGTTCAATGTAGCCCTTGAATTTTTGGTACATATTCAATCTAATATCTTGATAACACGAAAATATTCAATGCTGTCCATCTATTCTTTTTAGTTAACAGCATTTGCTGATTTGGCTTTCAATTCGGTAGGATTGAACGGTGGACCAAAAAAAGTTACACGTGAATTATCTATTTAAAATATTCAACAAAAATTAGACTATAATAGTCCTCCGAATTTATTTAATTTGTTCAATCTATAAAAGTGATTATCCATGTTGTTTGATGGTGTAAATTATTCTTATCGAAAATTTAAACATACTGGATTAGAAGCAAGTCAACAAATCGCTTTAAAGTAATGGGAGGATAACATGAGATATTTCCTATAGTTTAGGGGCTAAATTGAATATTTATCAAAATTTTAAGGGCCATGTTAAACAGAATAAAAGTTTAGGGATAATAATTTTTTGCATGGTTATTCCTCATGATAAGTACAATACAAGTGCCATAACTTTTGTACAACGCTCACTTGAGTGCTATAACTTCTTTTTTCAACTTTTTAAGTGTCATAACTTCTAAAAAAAAATGTTCACTTGAGTGCCATAACTTTCAACTGATTACTTAAATGTCAATTTTTTTTTAAAAAAATATTCACCCAAGCGCCGTAAATCAGATATGGCATGGCACTTATGGTGAACATTTTTAAAAAGTAATGTGAAAAGTTATATGGCGCTCAAGTGGTGGAGAAAAATGTTATGAGACTTTAGTGGGTGTTGTACATAAATTATGATACGATCGAAAAAAAATTTATGACACTTGTTGACACCTGATTTTTGACCATCCGTTATTATAGTTTTTTATTTCTAAAATTAATTAAAAATAGCAAAAAAGGTCAAAAAATTGCAAAATCAACTTTGGGAGCCTTAGTCTAGCCTTAGGAACCAATTTTGAACAAAAAATATTTTTTGGAATTTATTTAATTATAAAAATACCCAAAAAATTAGAAACAATACCATCCGTGGTCAGAAAATTACACAAAAATATTCAAAAATTTTATTTTAATTCCCTCAAAAATTTGGCTCGGTTAATGGGGTTCCTTCATAAACCTAAAACCGAAACGAGCCTAAAAAATCCTTTTCGAGTCTTTTAATTTTCAATTCTCTGTTTTTATAAGCTATGACATTGGATTCTAAAGTTTTGAGGTGCAATTGGGTCAATTTGCCCTCCAATTTGATCAATTTTAACCAAAAGGGCTCAATTGCACAAATTTTATTCAATTTAGTCCCCGGTTTTGCAATTTTCGAAATTAAATTTCACACGGGCACACCCATTAAAATTAAACACCTCTACCCAATATTTTTCATCATGCTGAATCCATTGGTGGGCCCAATTTTGACTAATTCGATCGTTTAGATCTTCGATTAGCCAAAATGCATTTTCGGATCCTAGGGACAATTTGGGGTTTTCATAAAATTTCAATCAATTGATTCACGAAAATACCCTTATTTGATAGAAAATATGTCAAGGAGTCCGATTATGCCATCAATTTCACGAAAATAGGTCGAATCGGGGCTCAATTTGAGCGAATTGGTCGAACCGGGCCGGTCGGGCAGACCCGACCCGACCCGGTCCGACCGGGTCTGCAACTCAGTTGCAGACCCGTGCGTTGGCCGAGAATGGGCGAAAAACAGGGCATGAGGGAGCGTGAGATTTTCGGGAGAAGCAAAAGGAAAACGAACGTGGGGGACATCAGTGGAGACCCACGTTCGTGTTCTGGTCGCGGGACGAGCGTCGAGGCGGGTGGTCGGCCGCGAAAATCTGCAATATCCTCGGTTAAAATCGAGCTTGGCCATGGGGAGAAGAGGATTTTTTTCGAGCGAAAGGGGACTGCGAAAGAGCTCCCTCAGACCTTCAACGTACCACAGGGATCGTCACCAAGGGCTCGGTGGTCGTCGGCAAGCTCCGGACAGGTCGGTATCTCCCTCGACTTCCGTTTTTTCTCTGAGTATACCACCCGTTCGACAAAATGCCTGAATGAGTTTCACATTCCTTGAGTCTCGGTCAAGCCTCCCCGGGTCGTTTTTTGTGCGGATAGAGCCTCAAAACTTATGTAGTATCGACTCTTATTCTGTGTGTGCCTTTATTTTGCATTAAAACCGTGCCGGGAACGGCGACCGGAGCTCGCCGAGTTATACCCCGGCCGAGGACTTGCTCCGGCGAAGCCGATGGTCGTCAAGCTCAAAATGAGCTCAGGTAAGCTTCTAGACTTTCTGTGGATGTTGCTTGATGGCTTGGAACCGAGTTTAAGTGATAAAAAAATTTTGTAAATGGGTTCGCCGGAGCCGGTTCGGTCAAAGCTTCGTCCGGACGTTTTCCGACGTCACGTTCTCCATGTTTTGTTTGTTTATTGTTGCTGAGGTGCTAGGGAGTCTAATACCGAAAAAAGGAACAAGAAATACCAAGATTTGGCTCGGTTTCGAAAATTCCGGCGAGAATTCCGGCGAAGTCGCCGGAATCGGCACTGTTCATCGTCTTCTCCGGCGACTTCGCCGGTGGTCAACGGTCAAACTGCTGACGTGGCATGCCACGTCGGCAGCCACGTCAGCCGGGGTGGGGGCCGCGGCGAATAAGCAAGATCAACGGTCCCGATCGTGACACGTGTCACGATATCGGCTTTTTAGTAATTAAATAATTGATTTTCGAATAATCGATCCGGCGGACGAGGATATGCCACGTGGCTCACTGAGGGACGTCCGATCTTGTACAAGATCGGACGCACCAGAGGAGGCCACGTGGCACGATCTGGAGCGTCCGATTTGAATGGTTTTATAAAAAGGAAAATAAATTGATTTTTGATCCTACGGTTGTGGTTGAGCCACGTGGCTCTCTATGGATCGTCCGATCTAGTGGAAGATCAGACGCACAGGATGCGGCCACGTGGCGCGATGAGAGCCGTCGGATCCGGGGAATTTTCGGATAATTAAATAAAATACATAAAAAATCAAAAAAATTGTTAAAAAATACAAAAAATATTTAAAAAAATAAAACGGTGTCGTTTTTGACCGGTGCCGACCCCTAGGGTCGGGCCGGGCGCTCGAGAGGCGCGGGCCGGGTTTGACCCGGCCCGGAAAATATTTTTAAATATTAAAAAAAATTCAAAAAACAGTAATAAAATAATCAAAAATCAATAAAAAATAAAAAAGCATTAAAATATTCAAAAAATTCGAAAAATTCAGAAAAATTCTAAAAAATTCCAGAAAATAGGAAATGGCCACATTCAACTGGTCACGACATGTTTCGGGTCTTTTGACCCCCGGTCTTTCCAAAAATGACGGTTTTTCCCTTTCGGCAAACCGTCTTCCAAATCAAATTCTAAAAAATCCAGAAAAATCCCAAAAATAGGAAATGGCCACAAACAACTGGCCAAGTCTCATCCCGGGTGTTTTAAACCCCGACCCTTCTTAAAATGACGATTGCGCCCTTTGGGCGAATCGTCTTCCAAAAATTGAAGAAAAATCAAGAAATTCCAAAAAAATTCTCAAAAATGGGAAATGGCCACAATCAACTGGCCATGGAATATTTTGGGTAATTCGGTATCCAAACCTTCCAAAAATGACAATTCTGCCCTTCGGGCTAATTGTCCCCGAATCTTCCCATTTTACCCCTAGCCCTAAATCACATCTTCCCTAAGCCCTTATGGCTATACTAGGAGGCCAATGATTGAAATTGATGTGCATTGACATGATTTATTTATGCACTTGACTTGCGCTTTCATTTAAATTGATTGTGATTGATAGGAATAGTCTTCCAATCTGCATGAAACCCTGAATCAAACCTATCTCACCCAAAATTGCGCCTGCATGAAATCTTAAATAGGAAAATCACTCGCGTTAGGTACCGAAAGGGCGTTGGTAATGACACCGACGTAACCAAGTCCCCGAACCTAAAATCTCTGGTTCCGCAGAACTGATCGATCTCTCCCAATCGGTCAGTAAGGTTTCCGGTCTACCCTCCAAGAAAGACCGGTGGCGACTCCAAATGCATGCACAAGTTGCACATGCCACCACGACCACGCTAAGGTCGAAATCGATCGGCTCTTATCGCCGAATCCTTTGAAAAATATTCCCGCCGCGATTTGGTATGGGCCTGGGAGGGCCCGCGCCGATCCAAAGCCCGCGATCGGTAATCCATTAGCCGCGTCCGTTGTTTTTTCGGACGGGTCGCGACAACACTCAAGTGAGCGCCGTACGAAAGTTATAACACTTATGATGTCCTTATCTCTTGCTTCTTCCTTGTATTAGTATAATTTTTATGCCAGAACATTCTTTTCATTTAATGGGGTGACAAACGGAAAGGGAGAAGGAATGGTCAAACTCAAAAAAGAGTTTCAAACTCGCCAATATTTTGGCACCCCATTACCCTGCCCTAGGGGTGTGCAAACTGGACCGGACCGGCCTAGACCAGCTCAGGACCGGCCGGGTTGGTCCAGTCCTTGAAGTTGGCGGTCCAATCCCCGGTCCCAATAAATCGGACCGGTGACTGGACGGTCCGGTCCCTGGTTCCATGGTTTGGGACCAGACCGGACCGTCAATATTTTAAAAAATAATAATATATATCTAGAGTTAACCTAATTTTAACATTTTGACAAGTCCTATGAATCTCATCTCACGCATCTTGAGTTTAGTGGTGTCATTGTACGTATTATTTAGCAATTTGGGTTTTGGTATTACTTTGGGATAAAATCAGGTCTTAATTGATGATAAGATCTGTTCCTTATGATGGGCACGTGCACGAAGAATAAGCACGCATGTGCATAAGGACAGAAACTCGAGTCATTATGCAGATTTGAGAAATTTTTTTCACAACCAAAAATAAAAAAGAAAGAAATAAAATTCAAGTTTGGTTCCATCTCCCACCTGAGTTCAGCGGGCCACATGCGAGCGTTGATTACGAGGAAAAAAGATCACGTGAAGCTTTCAAGGCCGGATCGAACACACGTTGGGTGGCCCTAGCATTTATGTGGTTGTCTTGTCGTCGTAGGTTGATTATAAATTGTAAATTAACATTGTATTGCAATTTCTAAGGGTTAGATTTTTATAAGCAGTTAGAGTTAGCGGTCCTACTGGGCCCGGACCGCCAGTTCTGGTCCGGTCCATGGTCCTGAATTGAATTAAATTTTTCGTTCAATTCTTACTCAGTTTAGGGAGATTAGATTTAGTTTAGATTTGCACTCTAATGATTTAGTTCGGTTCGATTTGCTAGCTCTATACATCAGGACAATTACCTTGCTGGCGCAATACATTGAAATATATGAGGTAAGTTCCACAAGTGTCTCCAGTGGGTCTTACCAGATTTGATTTACTCTATGAACTATTTTTTTTTTGTGGTGGAATATATATGTATGTACTAGTTTTTTTTTTGGTCGAAATATATGTATGTATTAGGTTCACCATGCAATTTTTCACACTCGGGTGTTGCTATCTATTTATGTCAATCATCAATAAACAGCCATGTCTAGGCCTAGCATTTCAATGTATTAGTGTTAGGATGTGCACGTATGAGTTGTGTTAGAAGAGTCCCACATTGGAGAATTAATGTGGTGTTGAACACTTAATATATCCAAGTTGGACCACAACTCATTAATAGACAGCCATGTCAATCATCAATAGACAGCCATGTCTAGGCCTAGCATTTCAATGTATTAGTGTTAGGATGTGCACGTGTGAGTTGTGTTAAAAGAGTCCCATATTGGAGAATTAATGTGGTGTTGAGCACTTAATATATCCAAGTTGGCCCATAACTCATTAGCTTAAGCTTTTGAGTTAAAGTGGGTTTGACTGGATACGTTAACGGGCTCGGACATAAGCTCCCTCTTGGATATCTCCCCGAAAGAATGTATCAAACTTCTGCTGCGCACTCCCATCAAATGGTATCAGAGCCGATGGTTGATGTCCCCCATGCGGTTACTGAGAGGGCCCAAAGGTAGACTTCATGGTTATGAAGTTGGGCTATTCAACTTGAGATAAGTTGATGCAGAAGGATACCTGAATTAAAGAGGAGAAAACCTAACACTTGAGCTCACACGTAGGAATCGTGCCCCAATTCTAGAAATATAATCCAAGCAAACAATCCACACTAGCAGAATATAGCGATAAAAGAACAGAATTTGTTATCGAAGTTCACCCAAACCTGGGCTACGTCTCCGCGCAGAGGCACTCCGCGAATCCACTAGTTTTCGAGAAAAGTAAGAATAGAACTGACGATCTTCTCACACGATCGAAGGAAAAAGAAAAACGAGAACACTCAAGAATGCCGTCACGGCATCTCTCTCTCTTTTACTCTCTATTCGCTACTTTGCGTATTCTGTCTGCTCTTGTGCTTTCTGTCTGCTCTTCTATCTTCTCTCTCTTCTAATGGCTACAACCTATATATCCCCAATATATAAGGTGTATCTTTTAACCTAGAAGAAAAGGAAAGGACAAAAGATAAAAAAATAAATCTTAATAATATCTTTTGATATATTTTGGCTTCATGCCAACAATCTCCCACTTGAAGACAAATATATCTGATGCACCAAGCAACTTTGCATCCATCCTCTTCAAAAACTAGCAACTCGAACTTGTGTCTCTGCGATACTCCTCATCAATTAACATGGAGCAATACCAATAGTAGTAGTACAAAAAGTATGCTTCTCTCTGTTTACTACCTTGGTAAACATGTCAGCTGGATTCTTTGATCCATCAATCTTCTGTAGCCTTATCTCGTTATCTTTTAATGCTGACCTGATGAAGTGATAACGCTTCTTGATATGTCTAGTCCTTGAGTAATAAGCTGCATTCTTTGCTAAGTGTACTGCACTTTGACTATCACTCCACAGTGTGCTCACTGGCTGCTTTCGATGTAGCTCCTCTAGATAATCTTGTAACCACATGATTTCCTTAAAGGCTTCCGTGATCGCCATGTACTCTGCTTCTGTCGTCGATAAAGCCACTATTTTCTGTAGTTGAGATACCCAACTCACTGCTGTACCTGCAACTGTAAAGACATATCCAGTGGTACTTTTACCACTATCTCGATCACCCGAGTGATCTGCATCCACATAACCCTGCAATTCTAGAGATGTACCTTCATAACAAAGAGAGTAATTTCATGTACCTGCTAGATATCTCAATATCCATTTTATTGCATTCCAATGCTCTTTGCCCGGGTTCTGCAAATATCGACTCACAACTCTCACTGCCTGTGCAATGTCAGGTCTTGTGCTCACCATAGCATACATCAAACTTCCAACTGCTGACGCATACGGCACTGCCGCCATCTCTTCTTTCAAAGCTTGAGTACTGGGACACATATCCTTGGAAAGTTTGAAGTGACATGCTAGAAGAGTCACAACCGGTTTTGCCTTGTCCATAGTGAATCTTTTCAACACCTTGTTCATATAGTCTTCCTGCAACAACCATAATTTCTTATTTTTCCTGTCCCTGATGATTTCCATGCCTAAAATCTTCTTGGCCTCTCCCAAGTCTTTCATAGCAAACTGCGCTGCTAACATCTTCTTTACTTATGCGATTCTTTTCATATTAGAACTAGCCACTAGCATGTCATCAACATATAAAGAGAGATATACCATATCACCATCGCTATACTTTCGAAAATAAACACAATGATCAGCCTCACAGTGTGCAAATCCTTTTTCTTCCATAAAATTATCAAACTTTAAATACCATTGTCACGGAGCTTGCTTTAAGCCATACAAGTTTTTCTTCAAGCGACATACCATGTGTTCATTGCCTTTGACTTCAAAACCTCTAGGTTGTGCCATGTATAACTCTTCATCTAAATCACCATGCAAAAAAAGCTGTTATTACATCTAACTGCTCGAGATGAAGATCCTCCACTGCAACTATACTCAACAACACTCTGATTGATGTCATCTTCACTACTGGTAAATATCTCGGAGTAGTCGATCCATTCTTTTTTAGAAAAGCCCTTTACTACAAGTCTCGCCTTGTATCTGATACTACCATCACCTTCATTTTTGATCCTATACACCCACTTGTTTAACAAAGTTTTTTTACCTGTAGGTAACTTGATCAACTCCCAAATTTTGTTCTGAATTAATGAGCTCATCTCGTCTTTCATAGCATGCTCCCGCTGCATGTGAGATGTATCTTTCTTTGCCTCATTATAAGTTTTCGGCTCTACTGAATCTGTATATAAGACATGGCTCAGAACAATATTAGCTAAATGATCAAAAATTACCTTTGACTTTCTCACACGTGTAGATCTCCTCATAACAGGTACTTCAGGATCGTTAGTTTGTTCTGGATTATCGCATTCCTCTTGAACTGCCTGCTCATTAATAATGTGTTCATCTTGAACAACCTCCCCTTCAGTTGCACTCTGATCTGCTAGAGCCATATTCACAAAAATTGTGTCCAACTCAATATATTCTGGTTCTACTGCCGGCTCATGCTCTGTCAGATGATCTTTGTACATATTTTCTTCTTGGAACACCACATTCCGACTGTGAATGACTTGTTATTCTCATAATCCCAAAGCTTATATCCATATTCATCGCCGCCATATCCAATAAAGATGCACTTTTGGGACTTAGCGTCAAGCTTTTTCCTGTCCTATCTGTCAATCAAAGCATATACAATACAACAAAAAACTTTTAGATATGAATAATTAACCTTTTTACCTGACCACTGCTCTTGCGGTACTCCTCCATCCAGCGCACTAAATGGACTCCTGTTAATCAAATATACAGCTGTATTAACTGTAGCAGCCCATAAGTATAACGGGAGACCCGCATGTAGTCTCATGTATCTTGTACGTTCCAAAATGGTCCTGTTCATTCTCTCAGCCATACCATTCTCTTGAGGAGTTCTAGGAACAGTCTTTAACCCATGTATGCCTTCTTGGCTTAAATATTCTGCAAAATCATTGCCCGTGTATTCACCACCATTATCAGATTTTAGAGCTTTAATCTGATAACCTGTTTCTTTTTCTACCATAGTTTTCCATATTTTGAAAACACCGAATACTTCTGATTTTTCTCTAAGAGCATATACTCAAGTCTTTCTTGTTGCATCATCAATAAAAGTGACAAAATATCTCTTACCACCATAAGAGAGTTCTTGAGCCGGTCCCCATACATTAGTATGAACCAACTCTAACTTTTGCTTTTTATTTGTCGCCCATTCAATTGAAAACTAACTGCTTTTTGTTTTCCATAAATGCAACTTTCACAAAAATCTAACTCAACTTTCTGCAAACCTGGAAGTAATTTTCTTGAATGTAACTGCTTAACATCTTTTTCACCAAGATGTCCCAAACGATAATGCCAAAGAGTAGATAAATTACCTGTAGCAACTGTAGTTGCAACCATATCACTGATATTGTCTCCTTAGATAAGGTAAATTGTACATGTATGCTTTCCCTTTGTTACTACTCTTGCTCTTGAGGTTATGTTCCACTCTCCACCTCCAAAAGTTGTTACCATACCTTCTTGGTCAAGCTTGCTAGTTGAAATCAAATTTTTCTCCAACTCAGGAATATGTCCGGTTTCACGTAAAATTAATCGTCCACCACCTGAGATGTTCAAAACCACAGTTCCTTTTCCTACAATTGGACACATATGGCCGTTTTCCACAACCACTTGCCCAAAATCTCCACTGGCATAATCAATAAATATATTTCTTTACGAGGTACAATGAAAAGAAGCACCAGAGTCAAGAAACCACTTATCTGTAGCCAAGTCAAGCCCTACAGATAAACACAAGTTCTCTAACAAATGCTCATCGCTTACCACATTAGCTCGTTGATTCTCATCTCGCAGCTTCTTTTTGTAGGCTTCACATTGAAATCTACGATGTCCCGTCTGGTGACAAAACCAGCACTCATTTTTTGTAACCTCTCTCTTTCCCCTGGATTGTGACCTACTGTCGCGACCCGTCCGAAAGCGGACGCGGCTAATGGATTACCGATCGCGGGTCTTGGATCGGCGCGGGCCCTCCCAGGCCCATACCAAATCGCGGCGGGAGTATTTTTCAAATGGATTCGACGATAACAGTCGATCGCTTTCGACCTTAGTGTGGTCGTGGTGGCATGTGCAACTTGTGCATGCATTTGGAGTCGCCACCGGTCTTTCTTGGAGGGTAGACCGGAAACCTTATTGACCGATTGGGAGAGATCGATCAATTCTGCGGAACCAGAGATTTTGAGTTCGGGGACTTGGTTACGTTGATGTCATTACCAACGCCCTTTCGGTACCTAACGCGAGTGATTTTCCCTAACTAGGATTTCATGCAGGCGCAATTTTGGGTGAGGTAAGTCTGACTTTGCACATTAACCAGTTTAACATGCTCACGTAATCATAATAAATAAATAGATGCCAATCACATAAACATCTATCCTACGTGGTGACCATGGAATTATGATTTAATGGGTCTCGAGCCAATGAGACCACATTTAATCATTTTAATATTTTAATAACGGAGAGCCGCTCTTCGCTTCTTCTTGGTTTCTTGAACTCTTCAAGAATCGGGCCCCAAAGAGCTCGCCGACTTAAAAGGCTCCTCCACGTAATCCTCGTAACATTTACATCAACAATTGACTATGCTAAAAATAAAGATTACATGAAAAATAAAAGGAGTACGCATCCTCCATTTAATAATTACAACCCCAAATATATAAATAATCACCATACATTCATACATACATCAATCACATTGATTAGGGATTTTTCCATGATCACCACCCTTCCACGTAAGTAATAAATTCACAATTTAAAACTTAGGAAGGCACAATAAAAATTCTACGTTGAATCATATTCAGAATTTTTACGTAAAATAAGATGCCATAAATTTTCGATTCAAAATTGATTTAGTCTCAATTTTTGCTACGTTGATTAATTTATCATATAAAATAATCAACCTCCATTAGCCATGTAAGACGAACAATTCGTTAATACATATTGGCCATAGTATTGCAAAAATTGCAAAAAAAATCAATTAAATGCACGAAAACACCTAAGGATCGGCTCTGATACCACTGTTGGGATCCACGTAACACGTAGCGGAAATAAATAACAACCCATACATGTATCTCCAGAGGCGTACTTCGTGCATTTCAATCGAAAAAAATCACAAAGCCTCAAAGGGAGTAAATGGATTACCTCTCGTAGCGTGCTTGAACGGAGGTGTCGGTTCGATGTTCTTCGATCTCAGCCTCCACAAGTGTTAGGCATCTAGTTCGGACGCACCACCAATTGACGAAACGGGGAGACGACTAATAACTCCACAACAATTGTGCTAGCAATATGCGGAATCAATATTCTGAACTTAGTATATTTTGCTCACTCAAGATTATGAGAATATAGAGAGTGTTTGTGTTCTTCTCTCTAAGCTCTCAAAAATTTGCACACTCTACAAAATGTCTCTCCCTTCAACCTCAAAACTCTTGCCATCCTTTTATAGCCAAAAATACCTTCCAATAAATTGTATTTAAAAATAGCACAAACAATTATAAATTCTATCTAAAAATAGCACTCACAAATAAATGACATTTAAAAATAGCACTAACAATAGCACTCACAATTTATAATACAAAAATGCTATTTAAAAATAGCACTAACAATAGCACTCACAATTTATAATACAAAAATTCTATTTAAAAATAGCACTAACAATTATAAATTCTATCTAATAATAGCACTCACAAATAAATGACATTTAAAAATAGCACTAACAATAGCACTCACAATTTATAATACAAAAATGCTATTTAAAAATAGCACTAACAATAGCACTCACAATTTATAATACAAAAATTCTATTTAAAAATAGCACTAACAATTATAAATTCTATCTAATAATAGCACTCACAATTTATGATAAATAAATGCCATTTAAAAATAGCACTAACAATAGCACTCACAATTTATGATAAATAAATGTCATTTAAAAATAGCACTAACAATAGCACTCACAATTTATAATACAAAAAATGCTATTTAAAAATAGCACTCACAATACAAAAATGCTAAAAAAGGCACTAACAAAGGTGTTAAAAATAATAACCATTATTATTATTACAAGAGTTAAAGAGGTTACCAAACAATACAAATATGCATAACGTATAAATACGTATGATGTATAAATACGTAGAGCATACGTATACATCCGTGAAACCGGGGACTAATTGAAAGAAAAATGTGCAATTAAGCCCTTTTGGTAAAAATTGATTAAATTGGAGGGAAAATTGACCTAATTGCACTTTAAGACTTTAGAATCCAATGTCATAGCTTATAAAAAGTGAGAATTGAAAACTAAAAGACTCGAAAATGATTTTTTTTTAGGCTCGGTTCGGGTTTATGTTTGTGAAGGAACATAGTGACCCGAGCCGAATTTTTGAGATTTAAAGTGACACACTTGAAGAGAAAATTAAAACAAAATTATCGAATATTTTTGGGTATTTTTCTGACCACGAATGGTATTTTTCTGATTTTTTTGGGTATTTTTATAATTAAATAAACTCGAAAAATATTAAAAATACCGAAAAATATTTTTTGTTCAAAATTGGTTCCTAAGGTTAAACCAAGGCTTCCAAAGTTGATTTTGTGATTTTATGACCTTTTTTGATATTTTTAATTAATTTTAAAGAATAAAAATCACAATAATAAATGGTAAAAAAAATCAGGTGTCAACAGCTGCCCCTCTTTGAAAGGAATCTCGTTAGAGGTTTCTCTCAAAGATAAGGTGGCACCTGATTCCTAACCGACTCAACTGGGAAAATAAGAGAAGAAATGTTATGACATCGGATCCTTAAGCCTATTGATAAAAGCTCAAATCAATCTCCGGTTTGCTCTAACCATTTGAACATGGGCCGGAGTGAGAGAGGCTTACCTGAAGCTCACCTGTCGGATGCTGCCGGTTGCGACGACTTTCAAGAAGATGCCTAGGACTCGTCATTCAGAATATCCTAGGGAGATTAAGCTCTGACCTGTATGGTAGGTCATACCATGATGGGATTCCTAACTTGTAGGAACCTAAGGAAGGCGCATCCCACGCTTTGGGATTTGCCAAGGATTTTGATCCGTATGGTGGATCAGACCTTTGTGTTGATCCTTACTGCGATATTTATCAATGAGTTGACCCTTATGGCGGTTTCTACCAATGAATTGACCCTTATGGCGGTTTCTACCATATGTGATCCCTCAGGCGGTTTCTACCTTGGTTTGACCCTTCAGGCGGTTTCTACCTTGAGTTGACCCTTCAGGCGGTTTCTACCTTTGATTTGACCCTTCAGGCGGTTTCTACCTTGTGTTGACCCTTCAGGCGGTATCTACCATGTGTTGACCCTTCAGGCGGTATCTACCTTGTGTTGACCCTTCAAGCGGTATCTACCTTTGAGTTGACCCTTCAGGCGGTATCTACCTTCATTTGACCCTTCAGGCGGTATCTACCTTTGATTTGACCCTTCAGGCGGTTTCTACCTTTGTTTTGACCCTTCAGGCGGTTTCTACCATTGTTTGACCCTTCAGGCGGTATCTACCTTTGTTTTTATTTGAAAAGGGGTCTCATGACGAGGGTTCTCCACGTCCGTTGAGATTTCCTTGATATTTTTGAAAAGGGTGTCCTAGGACGAGGGTTCTCCACGTCTGTTGGGACAGTTTGTTGACTTCTTTTGAAAAAGGGTTCTATCCTCACACCTTTTTTTGAAAGATCCCGAAATTTGCCGGGAATTCAGTTTTGAAGCAGAGAAAGATTTTATTTTGACAAAGCTTCATTTGATTCTGTTGAGGCGACATTCTGGGAGCTGTGTTCTCCAGGTATCCTGCAGAAAGTTCAAACCTGAAAGATTTTTCTTCACCCAGAAAACGTTAGTAATCTTTGGGAAGACCACGGCTGTCCATTTGACAAAAACCGTATGACTTAAGTTTTAATCGCGAAATGTGCATTTTGATGCTGGAGGTTATCCAAAGCATTCTTGCAACATGCAAATGTGATCACAAATCCCTTGCACGGAAAATCTGGACCAACAGTTTGAAAATTCCAAAAAGAGTTTGTTCAAAACACCAACTGGAATATTTCTCGACAATGAGGTCTTCTCACCTATTTTGAGATAGTGGTTTTTATAGGGGATGCACTCAATTCCCTACTAACCTGTGCCTAGGTTTTAGGCTCATTCGCAGCGCATACATTTTGATCGGTCGGGAGGTCTTCCACGGGACCGTAATGTTGGGCTTGGATATTGGTCTTCAAGGGGGACTCACTTTTGAGTCAAGGTCATTGAATGAAAGTTTTCACCATCTGCTCCGGGTTTACAAGTCAAGAACCCTGCAAAATGAGAAAGAAATAGTCTTGCTCGTACTTCTTCGAGCTGAGCTGTATGTTAACCCAAGTGTCTTAGTCAGAGAAGACTGTTTCAGGGTTATGATGTTGGTAGGATTGGGGACCGAAAAAGGCTTGTTTTTGGCCCAGAATTCATGACGAGTTTGACATTGGTGATCATTGCTGATTTACCTCCTGTCTTTTCCTTTCTGCATCTTTAGTTTTTGAGGTGTACAACCGATTTTGAGGTGTGCACCAGCTCTTTAGAGAGCGTCCCTTGTTGCATTCAGAGACCGACTCTCTCCATGTCTTTGTTCTGTGCTTGGCAGCATTTGGGGAGCAGCTTTTTTTATTTGACTCCTTTAAGAATTTTTTTTTTCATCCAAGTTTCACTGGGGATCAAGCAAACAGCTTTCATGAGCATCGGCCTTGCTTTTACCAGGCACTTTGCTTTTTCTCGATGCCGTGGATTTTTCTCATTCATTTTTGAAATCCCACTTTTTCTCATCTTCATAGGATCGCGTTAGACCTATGATCAAAGGTCTAACAAGGTTAAACATTAACTTAGGAATTCTTTTGCAAACCCTAAGTCTTGAACTTCTTCGTTTCTGAAGTGATGCTGCATCCGTCTTGGAATGTGCAATGATCACCAACGGGTTTATGAAATGATTCTGCAGGCTCAACTTGGCTATGCAAAGGATTCGGTGTGTGGGATAGAGAAATGAATGCTTCCCATCATCCTATGGCACTTGGATTACCATATAAACAACACACAAAGATTAATGTTAGTCCGAGCAAGAAAATTTCTAACCATTTTCTCCTGATCCTGCTGGACTCACCTCCATTTTGCCCCGATGTGGGGTGGTTCTTGACAGGGTTAAGAATGAAAACCGCCGTTCAAAGGGGTTATCAACGGTCACCTGTAGTGTTTGGGGGATATGAAACGAATGCCTCCGTCGTCCCAACCCATGTAATCGCTGCGAATGGTCCCTACTTCCGTAGGTCCAGATTCTGCTGTCTTATCCGCTCCATTTCTCTCTTAAGTGTGTATAGGACGTGTTTGGACTAGGCTTTGCCTCTCGTCTTTTGAGAAAACGTCCTTTTGAAAGTTTTGAACAACTTTTGATTGGAAAAATCTCTTTCGTTTTCTCCAAAAATTTTACCCGTCAATGGGATTTTATGATGCCCAATGCATGTTCAGATAACCTCATGTTTCAAAACATGAATGCCAATGAAGTTAGAATCCTATGTCTTTTCTAGACATCAGATTCTAAAAGCTTTTCTTTTCTTCTCTATTTTTTATTCACCATTTTCAATGGATTGGGGAAAGGGATACTTACCTGTCCCCCGCGGCTGGAGATCCCTGAAAATGCGGAAGAAACATGTTATTGTTCGTTCATGAATTTTTCAAAAAATTAGAACGATACATCTTACCCTCGGTCGTGTGCCCCTGCGAGTGCACACAGGTTGTCAAAATTTGTCCTCCTTGATGGTGAGTCCCTATCAAGGATAAATAGCAAGTGTTAACTCATATTCCCAAATTGAAGACAAATTGGGACAATACAACTTTACTCTTGGTTCTCATCCCGTTCTGACGTCGCGTATTGATATGAACCACGTCTATCAAATCCGCTTATCCATGCTTGGAATATTTGCAATATCAATGGTTCAGCTGCCCCCGGTTGGGCAACGTCTGTTTTGTTATTTGAACAGATGGCTCCTTGGGTGATTTATCCACGTTTAACACCTGAGAAGGGAAAGAAATGAGACATTACTTTGGTATTCGGTTGAAGATCGTTTAGGAACGATACATCGTTTTACCAAATGGGAGGCTTCGTGACCAAACGTATTTCGTGCTGAATGGGGGTAGATCCCATTATGCTCCGCGGGTGATAGTCATCGTTCATGGAATTTGCTCCACGGATTAAGTGATTAATCCATGGCCCTTGGCTCGAAGACGTTCAAAGGGTAATGTTGACACTCAGAGCGGTTAGTTTTCAGCGTTAATTACAATGTTCCCGCGGGAACTTTACAACGAAATCCGTAACACATTCATTCGATGTATTCACCTCTCACTCTCCTGAGCCTTCTAATGATTTAGCACACGAGCTTCGAACCAGATGTCCAGTCGCCGGTACCGGTCACGACTGCGAAGATGCACTTGTTCCAAAATGCTTGACCCATAGGCTGAGTTGCTCATTCAGGAGATCGTCCGACCGCTCGAGTCGTCCAAGTTGAGCATCCTTAATTGCTGGTGACGGACTTCTCCCACTTTCGGCATGAACAACCTGGTTTCTCGGTTTATGCGTGATCCACACGCCGAGTTGCTCACTGAGGGACTCGCTTGAAATTTCAAGCCATTGACGCCCAAGTCGGGCATCCTCAACCGTTGGCGATGGGTTCCTCACACTACTTTCGACATGAACAACCTCACTTCTCGAGTTGGTATTTTCATCGTTGTCCAGTAGGTTTGTACCCGATGCTGGATTCGCCGTAGGAATAACACTAACGATCGGTTGGTGCTCAAATTGGGGAGTCCATACCTGCTGAAATTGTTGTACATACTCTTGGGGAGTACCAGGGTAACTCAGGGGGGAATTCAGCCGATCGAACCAAGAATAGATGTTTTCAAGGAGATCGTCTGAACCATCGAGCGACTGACACTCAGGTTGAGTATTGTCGACTACTGGAGAAGGAATCTTTTTGCCATTTTCGTCATGGACCACCTGATTCTTCGAGCCGGAATCTCCGTAATCGTCTCGCAAGATTGTATGTGCATCTCCTGCCAGTGTTAGATCCGCTGTAGGACTAGTATTAACGGCCAGTCGGTGCTCAGACTGGGGAGTCCCGATTTGCTGAAATTGCGGTACATACTCCTGAGGAGTACTGGGATAACCCATGGGAGTACTCTGATTGATGCCTGAACAATCGACCGTGTAATTGTCAGTCCCATCGGTGTTAAGAGGTGATTGGATGCTTCCTGCTTCATGAGGATTGCGATCACAGCCATGCTCATCGTTTAAACTTGAACTGCCTCTCTCTTGGTCTAGCGCCACTCGTCCATCTCTCAGTAGTCTTTTGTAGCACCAAAGGTGGTTCCTGACTTTATTTCTATCCAATTCCGGCATGTTCATGATCTTGAGTATGCGCGATGGGCGAGCCAAACTGATCCCTAACTGTTGAACTGCATCAACAAATTTGCTATGAAGCTCCGAGGTCCAATAAAACCTTGTTTTCTTGCTAGCCGAAGTAGGGTTGGCAACTCGGCGGCTACTCTTCGTGGAATCTGGTCGTGTTGAACCGCCTCTATCTTGGTCTAGCGACGCTCGTCCATCTCTCAGTAGTTTCTTGTAGCGCCAAAGGTGATTCTTGACCATATTTTTAGTCAGTCCCGGCACGTTCATGATTTCGAGTATGCGCAATGGGCAAGCAAAACTGATCCCCAACTGTTGAACTGCATCAACAAATTTGCTATGAAACTCCGGGGTCCAACGAAATCTTATTTTCTTGCTAGCCGAAGTGGTGTCAGCAACTTGGCGGTTACTCTTCTCGGAATCTGGTCGTGTTGGAGGTTGCTCTGGAGGGGATTTAGTGGTCTCAGATCGGCTGGTCATGATGGTGAGTTCATCATCGAGCGGACCCGACTTGTCATGACGCATGTTCCCTTCCACAATGGGCGTCGACTTTGACCTTATAGCACTAGTTTCCTCTTGTAGATCCTCGGCGGTACCCGCCTGTTCCGAAAGATGTTGCGAAGGGCATTGCAACAAATGAGCATTATAAACCCCCAGATCTGGCTCTTCAGTGAATACTCCGTCCGTGGGAACAGGGTTACCGCACTCCAGGCAAATAGCGATGCTTAGAGCTTTTTTGTACTGAGTGTTTTTTATTCGAAGCTTTTCATTTTCCTCCCTTACAACCGCTAACTCGTGCCGATCGCGTTGCTGCTTCAGCCGGGTTCGTTTGTTTTCAAACCAGCACTTGACCTTCCGAGGCTCCCACCCTATCTCCTGGCCCATTTTGATTTTCTGTTCCATGTCCGGATAGGGGTATTCCCTGAAAAACAATTCGAGTTTATGGACTTGACCTGAAGTGTTGCGTTTGAGATATTCCCCTTTCTGACGCTGATAACCGTCGCGGGTACTGTTCTCGTTAACCAAGCCGCGGGTTTCATCATTAGAAGGATCGGTCTCCATGGCCCTCGTGTCAGGTTCGGTCCTGAGATCTTCAAACTCTTTCAGCAGCTCAAGCTCGGAGACCTCCAAGTCTGGCGCTTCCAGTAAATGACAGAATCCCTTGAACATTTTGACCGGGATATCACTGTTTGATTTTCCGTTAACTCAGCTTTCTTTGTTCCTCCTTGGATCTTCACTTTCTCTGCAAATTCTGAGAGGTTAAAGGAGCCGGATCACCGTTCTTCGATCAAAGGTGATGGCTACCCGACGAGCGCTCTTCTCAATGTTTCGAGATTCCCACTTCGTCCTTTTGTGATGGCTACTTGACGAGCGTTTTTCTCAAGGCTTCGTAATTCCCACTTTGTCCTTTTTTGCTCTTTTCTACGTGAACGGAGCCTGAAGATCTCTTGCGTTGATTTCGTTTTGTCGAGCACTACGCTTGTCCCCCTGGCCCAGTCTCTAGAGTAACAAGCCTGCCCACCTTTCGGCGCCATTATGTTTCGCAAAACCCGAGATCACAGGACGGTGGTGGATTCGTGACTCATCGGGGATGCATTAACGAAACCCGCTTGGCTCTACTGCACATAAAATATTATTACCACTTCTCCCTGTACTCGAGCATTTATAAGGTGATAGATTGATGTCAAGAAGATTAACACTTTAGCCTTATCAGACTCAGCCTCTCAAACACTCTTCACATTCTCACTCTCTTCTCCGTCATTCCATCGCATATGGATTCCTCCTCTATGCCTGTTGCCTTACCTGAAGCTTCGACCCAATGGGAGAGATTTTACCACCTCTTGGGTAGGGGTTATGGCTACATAAACAATCATCCTGAAGCTGAGGTTGAAGTTCGTACTCTGATTCCGGCCCTGGATACTGCGTGTATTGAAGGTACGAAACTGCAAAGGGAGTTTGTGATCTTCCCAACTCTCTTTAACAATTTCATGCAGGCTTACGAAGTTGCTAGCCGGGAGGTCACTTTGGCTGGTATCGTGCGAGCCCGTTATCAGGACCGAACTGAGTCCCTGATGTTGGCCATGCTGACGGCCGATAACCATAAAAGGGCTGTTGAATACGCCCACGCCCAGGTTTCGATGCTGGTCCGTGAGAGGGACAACTTGGTGGAGCGTCTGGCTCTTTTTGACACCGCCTTTGAGCAAGACCAGCACAACTTCGTGCTGAGGTTCCAGTGTGCCTGGTTGGAGGAAAGGCTTGAAGACCTGAGCATGGATATAGCTCGCGGGAGGGTACTGGCTCATGACTTAGAGCTTGAGTTCGAGTACTATGACACCAAGGTGAACGAACTTAAGGAGAAATGTCGTCTCCTTTTCTTCAAGCTTGTAGACCTCGATTCCCGGAGTGTGGGTTGTAAGCAAGGCATGGATAGCATGGAGAGTCAGTTAAGCTTTTTTGTGATGCTTGTCAGAACTCATTTTGGGTTTACTGCTCCCCCTCAGTGATCCACTTGTAAACTTTCCTGCTGAATGAAATAAATGCGAGTTTGTTTATATATGCTCTTTCATTCTGCATTGTTGACTAGCCAAGAAAGGTTTTTGCTTTCGGATCTACGCGACTCCTTTTTCGCCTGTGTCAACAGATTGACTACGCATCATTCTCACAGCCCGACGCTTTATATTTGATTGACCTGAATGCCTCGTGAGAAATAGATTTGTAGTTGCTCGAAACTTAAAGATTGCCCCTGATTTTGCGGTCATTGCGTTTAGGGCCGCTAGTAATCTTTCACTTTCGAGCTCGATCACATTCTGCTAGTGACTCATGCTATCAATTCTGCCTTCACGCGTCGGGGCTGATTTTACCTTGAACTTAATAACAAGGAATTACCGTATACACACGAGATGACGTTTGCGAAAAACATTATGCAGAATCAACTCTAGCTATTGAAGAAACAAACGCATGCACCGATGAGAACTTTACAATAGGAGATACATCCTTCTCGCGTACATCCCCTTCTTTCTTGGGGCATGTCCAATGACTAACCAGTCTGGCCTCAGCTTAGGTGTGCCATTACCAAGTGCAGATCATGGTTGCCAACCTTTAATAGCTTCCAACTGATCGAACCAGCTATCAAGTCCTTCATCGAAGAAATCACCCGACCCCTCGAACGATTGATGTGTAGGTTGAGCTGCATCGCCCGACGGGTTCTTCGAACTGGAACCTCCATCTTTGTCTGGGATTATAAGAGGAGATTTGATCGATTGACTACCACAAGCATCTCCCACTTGGGGATTAGGGAAATAAGAGTGCTCCAAGCTTTCTCCCATTAGATCATCTGAAGCCATATGCTCTGATTGGGCAAACCCTTGAGCACTGGGCGTGGTGGGCTGATCTGCGACAGGATGAACACTGACTAGCTGCTGCTCGGACGGAGGAGTGCTTACTCGTTGCACTTGTGATGCGTGTTCTTGAGGAATATTGAAATGACTCGCGAGGATATCCTGATCAAATCCCCAATAGTCGTCCAGATTCGACCGGGCCTCATTTGTCATAAGGGTGCTGGGTTCGCAGCCGAGTCTATTGCTCGGATTCAGTTCTGCATAACGCTGTCCTAACGCCCTTCTGTAGCAACCAAGGTGATTCGCGACTAATTGCTTGGTAAGTCCCGGTACGTTCATGACCCTAAGTATGCTTGTCGGACCTATGAAGTCGAGTCCTATCTGTCGAACTGCGTCCAAGAACTTGAGATGAAGCTCCGGGGGCCAAGTGAATTTCTTCTTCTCGTCGTCCAGAGTGGCGTAGATAGCCTGCCGACTAACCTCTAACTCCTCTTGAACCGTATCTGATCTTACCGGAAGCTGTTGTGGAGGAGATTCATGGGCTTCGATGAGGTGACTCCGATCATAACGACACGTATCTTCTTCCTCCGAAGACACTGGTGTAATTTCTGTAGGATCGATCTGCTCATGCGCGCCATTAGCAGGATCTGATTGTACCGGAGATGGCTCAAGGGAGCAGGGGGATAAATGAGCACCTTCCATCTTCGTAGAAGGCTTACTGGGGAACAATTTACTGAGGGTGGTAGGGCCACCGCAGTCAGGGCAGGTAATAGTACTGAGAATTTTCTCATACCACATGTTTTCCATTTGAAGGTTTTGGTTCTGCTCTTTTAGGGCCGTGATCTCCTTACGCCTGTGTTGGACACCTAGTCTGAAACGTCTATTCTGAAACCAAAAATGGATTCTCATAGGATTCATTCCCAGCTTCTGGCCCAATTCAATCTTTTGTTCCTCGTTTGGGCAAGGGCATTCATCGAAGAAAGCTTCAAGCTCCTGGATTTCTTTCCGAGCGTAGCGCTGGCGACTTTTTCTTTTCCGGGGTTGAGCGTCGTGGCCACTGCCGTCGTCACCACTGCGATCTTGATGTTCGTCACCGGCGATGTTGAGTTCCATGGCTTCGATGTCGAATCTGATTCTAGAGAATTTGAGGTCTTTCAACGAACTCGTCACTCGGGGTTCTCTGTTCTCTTTTGTATACTCGCTCTTTCGATTTGTTGCCTCCTTTTCCTCGAAAGCTAGGTCTGTTCAGCGTTCTGTTTTTGAAACGACGGAACTGTTTACCTCCTGCTCAGCTTTCCGACACGAAGGGGTAACCAAATCCTTCCGCGGCTTCTTCGATAGTAGCGCTCGCCTTTCACTTTTCCTCGATAGTCATGCCTGTTCAGCACTGTCTTCTCTTTTTAAGTGGCAGAGCTGTTCACTCGCCGCCCAGCTTTATGCGTGATGGAACAACACAATCCTTTCGCGGCTTCTTCGATAGTTGCGCTCGCCTTTCACTTTTCCTCAATAGTCATGCCTGTTCAGCACTGTCTTCTCTTTTTAAGTGGCAGAGCTGTTCACTCGCCGCCCAGCTTCATGCGTGATGGAACAACACAATCCTTTCGCGGCTTCTTCGATAGTTGCGCTCGCCTTTCACTTTTCCTCAATAGTCATGCCTGTTCAGCACTGTCTTCTCTTTTTAAGTGGCAGAGCTGTTCACTCGCCGCCCAGCTTCATGCGTGATGGAACAACACAATCCTTTCGCGGCTTCTTCGATAGTTGCGCTCGCCTCCCTCCCAGCTTTAATAATGGCGAGACCGAATTTGTCAGGCCTGAAATTGCGGATCAGGACATGTCTGATGATTCACGGGAGGAGCAGCCCTCGCTTTACATTAATTAACCCGGCTCCACAAGCATTATTGCTGCAACTTTTCTCCACTCTCGAGACGCTATAAAATGCGGAGTTGGTGTTTGGGAGATTAACGCTCTCATATAATTTGCTTCCATCCTCTAATCGCTCCACTACACACATCTCCATCGAAAATGGCTTCTTCCCAAGTTCACACTTTCTCAGCCGAAGCTTTGACTCGATGGAAAGAGTTCTATAACCTCTTGGGTCGAGGCTACGCTCACATAGCCGATCATCCCGAAACCGAGGATGAGATCAGAGTCATGTTCGGGGATCTGGACATCACCTCCCTCGAGGGTACCGCGTTGGGGAGGGAATACAATATTTTTCCAACGCTCTTTACGAACTCCTTGGAGGTCTACCGCGCTGCTCATCGGGGAGTTACCGTGGCTCGTGTCTTGCGAGCCCGTTATGAGGATCAGTCCGACCGCCTAGCGTTGGCTGACTACCTGGCCGATAGTCACAAAAAGGCTGTTGAGTTCGCCAAAGAGCGGGTTTCGACATTGCTACGCGAGAGGAGGAATCTGGTGGAGGACTTAGCTCTATCTCTGGCTACCTATGAGCGCGATCGACGTAATGCCCTGCTAAGGAATCGGAGCGAGTGGCTGGAAGAAAGGCTCAACGGCATAAACGAGGATATAACTCGTGAGAATGGACTTGTTCGGGACTTGGAAGCAGTCGCCGAAGATCACGAGACTCAGGTTGTTGCAGTCAATGATGAACGCAAACGCCTCCACCTCAGGCTTGCGGACCATGATACGCGGAGTGGTGCGTATAAACAAAGCATCCATAACCTGGAGGGCCAGCTGGGCTCCTTTGTGTCGTTGATTAGGGCTCACTTCTGCTTTACTTTTCCACCCCAATGAATTGTATGATCTGGTTTGGGCAAGAATGAATGAAAGCCCCTGTGTTTGTTTTAGCTTTTATATGATCCATTTCTTCGAGCATCCGGACATCTTTAGACTTGGATGAGCCGATCCATAATAAGTCGAGTAGATGTGTTCTGATTTTCTAACTCACTCATGGTCAGATGAAAGAATAGCCTCAGACTTATCCAAGAAAAGATTTCTTTATGCTACTTGTTTTTCACCTGCAAATGAAAAGACCGAGTCAAAAGGAATAATCTGAAAAAGAAAGCATAGACCCCTTTCAATCTTATGCTTGCTCGTAATTAATAATGACAAGAACTTTTACAAGGGTTTTAATCTTGTGCGAAAAGTTTTTATCAATATTCCTCGAAAGAAAGCATACTATTGAAAGGAATGTAATTCACGATAATTGCTTTTGACCAATATTCAGAAGAATGAATTAGTCAAAAATGCAAGGCATAACGACGTGTTTTTAAATTTAATTGAAGATACGGCATCCAAATCAAGGCCGTTTTGTTAAGAACGAGAGCAATTTGGACATCTATCTCGTCATTAAATTCGAAATAACGTCAATACTCTTGATCAATTATCGTGGATTACTTAGTGACGTATGACATGCATGGACCAATTCAAGTGTATAATTCCTTCTAGCGAAATTGGGGTTGGATTACCCTGTACGACCAAAAAGGTCGTGTAAGATTTTCAACTTTAGTTTCCTCTAAAGGAATTATAAACTTGACTTGGGAGTATTCGGATGATTAGAGAAAATGCCACTATCACATTCCCATGACCCGTCAAAAGAAATACAACCGAGTTCCATCTGAATGTATACACCAATAGATCCCTAATACAATCACTCTAAGGGGTGAGATAGAGAAAGCCTCGATAAAAATAAACCCTATACAAGAGGACTAGTAATGGAAAATGAAACCAAGGAATGTGATCCTAACGTTTAAGGATGCCCCAAGTTCGATCTGTGACTTCCGGATCACTTGCCCCAACTCGTCATCTTCATTGGACGATATCTCAATAATGTCCATAGTAGGCTCCTTTGTTGCTCACTCGGTGTTCGCCATGGGATATCATCCTCCTCGTCTTCTATCAAGGACGTTTGGGAAAAACACATGCATCTATCCTTGAAATGACATTTAATCTAATCACCAGAATGCAATGAATGAAATGCCTATATTTATATGAACTGTAATAGTTTTGAGGGATAGAGAGTCTTACCAACCCAACTCGTCGACTTATGTGCGATTTTAGGTGTACCAACCGCCCAAAGACATGCGCATGAGACAAGTGATGGTGAACTTCTAAAAATCAGAGGGTTTGGCACCTAAGGTTAAGGTTCCCACCTCGAGTTCTAGAAAGAGCCGATTCCATTGCACAACTATCGTTGCATTGGGACTCAATCCATAGTTCGAAGCGAGCGGAATTGAGAAGTGGATTACCCCGTGTTTTTCTTCACGGAGATTCCATTTTCAATTCCTTCTATTGTGTTCCTAAAGGCGGCGCCTGGGGTTTTAGGCGCGGTTGTGTGTGTCCATGTGTCGTGATCATCACAATGCAAGTCATGCACAACAATTTATCAATCAGCACTTCAAATCATCCACACAACATACATTCCTACGCCACACCTGCGTAAAATAAAGTTAATCACAGACTACACCCCTTATTACTCCAATCTGCAAAAACATATAACACCTATCGTGAGCGGACTTACCTCACCTTCAAGAGCGCCTGTAGGGTTAGAAAAATCACTCAATTTTTATTACGGCCTAAGTCCACTTGAGGTCTAGAACCATAGTTTCTAGAACAAGTCCCCAGCGGAGTCGCCAGCTGTCGCGACCCGTCCGAAAGCGGACGCGGCTAATGGATTACCGATCGCGGGTCTTGGATCGGCGCGGGCCCTCCCAGGCCCATACCAAATCGCGGCGGGAGTATTTTTCAAATGGATTCGACGATAACAGTCGATCGCTTTCGACCTTAGTGTGGTCGTGGTGGCATGTGCAACTTGTGCATGCATTTGGAGTCGCCACCGGTCTTTCTTGGAGGGTAGACCGGAAACCTTATTGACCGATTGGGAGAGATCGATCAATTCTGCGGAACCAGAGATTTTGAGTTCGGGGACTTGGTTACGTTGATGTCATTACCAACGCCCTTTCGGTACCTAACGCGAGTGATTTTCCCTAACTAGGATTTCATGCAGGCGCAATTTTGGGTGAGGTAAGTCTGACTTTGCACATTAACCAGTTTAACATACTCACGTAATCATAATAAATAAATAGATGCCAATCACATAAACATCTATCCTACGTGGTGACCATGGAATTATGATTTAATGGGTCTCGAGCCAATGAGACCACATTTAATCATTTTAATATTTTAATAACGGAGAGCCGCTCTTCGCTTCTTCTTGGTTTCTTGAACTCTTCAAGAATCGGGCCCCAAAGAGCTCGCCGACTTAAAAGGCTCCTCCACGTAATCCTCGTAACATTTACATCAACAATTGACTATGCTAAAAATAAAGATTACATGAAAAATAAAAGGAGTACGCAGCCTCCATTTAATAATTACAACCCCAAATATATAAATAATCACCATACATTCATACATACATCAATCACATTGATTAGGGATTTTTCCATGATCACCACCCTTCCACGTAAGTAATAAATTCACAATTTAAAACTTAGGAAGGCACAATAAAAATTCTACGTTGAATCATATTCAGAATTTTTACGTAAAATAAGATGCCATAAATTTTCGATTCAAAATTGATTTAGTCTCAATTTTTGCTACGTTGATTAATTTATCATATAAAATAATCAACCTCCATTAGCCATGTAAGACGAACAATTCGTTAATACATATTGGCCATAGTATTGCAAAAATTGCAAAAAAAATCAATTAAATGCACGAAAACACCTAAGGATCGGCTCTGATACCACTGTTGGGATCCACGTAACACGTAGCGGAAATAAATAACAACCCATACATGTATCTCCAGAGGCGTACTTCGTGCATTTCAATCGAAAAAAATCACAAAGCCTCAAAGGGAGTAAATGGATTACCTCTCGTAGCGTGCTTGAACGGAGGTGTCGGTTCGATGTTCTTCGATCTCAGCCTCCACAAGTGTTAGGCATCTAGTTCGGACGCACCACCAATTGACGAAACGGGGAGACGACTAATAACTCCACAACAATTGTGCTAGCAATATGCGGAATCAATATTCTGAACTTAGTATATTTTGCTCACTCAAGATTATGAGAATATAGAGAGTGTTTGTGTTCTTCTCTCTAAGCTCTCAAAAATTTGCACACTCTACAAAATGTCTCTCCCTTCAACCTCAAAACTCTTGCCATCCTTTTATAGCCAAAAATACCTTCCAATAAATTGTATTTAAAAATAGCACAAACAATTATAAATTCTATCTAAAAATAGCACTCACAAATAAATGACATTTAAAAATAGCACTAACAATAGCACTCACAATTTATAATACAAAAATGCTATTTAAAAATAGCACTAACAATAGCACTCACAATTTATAATACAAAAATTCTATTTAAAAATAGCACTAACAATTATAAATTCTATCTAATAATAGCACTCACAAATAAATGACATTTAAAAATAGCACTAACAATAGCACTCACAATTTATAATACAAAAATGCTATTTAAAAATAGCACTAACAATAGCACTCACAATTTATAATACAAAAATTCTATTTAAAAATAGCACTAACAATTATAAATTCTATCTAATAATAGCACTCACAATTTATGATAAATAAATGCCATTTAAAAATAGCACTAACAATAGCACTCACAATTTATGATAAATAAATGTCATTTAAAAATAGCACTAACAATAGCACTCACAATTTATAATACAAAAAATGCTATTTAAAAATAGCACTCACAATACAAAAATGCTAAAAAAGGCACTAACAAAGGTGTTAAAAATAATAACCATTATTATTATTACAAGAGTTAAAGAGGTTACCAAACAATACAAATATGCATAACGTATAAATACGTATGATGTATAAATACGTAGAGCATACGTATACATCCGTGAAACCGGGGACTAATTGAAAGAAAAATGTGCAATTAAGCCCTTTTGGTAAAAATTGATTAAATTGGAGGGAAAATTGACCTAATTGCACTTTAAGACTTTAGAATCCAATGTCATAGCTTATAAAAAGTGAGAATTGAAAACTAAAAGACTCGAAAATGATTTTTTTTTAGGCTCGGTTCGGGTTTATGTTTGTGAAGGAACATAGTGACCCGAGCCGAATTTTTGAGATTTAAAGTGACACACTTGAAGAGAAAATTAAAACAAAATTATCGAATATTTTTGGGTATTTTTCTGACCACGAATGGTATTTTTCTGATTTTTTTGGGTATTTTTATAATTAAATAAACTCGAAAAATATTAAAAATACCGAAAAATATTTTTTGTTCAAAATTGGTTCCTAAGGTTAAACCAAGGCTTCCAAAGTTGATTTTGTGATTTTATGACCTTTTTTGATATTTTTAATTAATTTTAAAGAATAAAAATCACAATAATAAATGGTAAAAAAAATCAGGTGTCAACACCTACCACGCCCGCTGAATTTTCCTCTACTTTTGCTTTTTCCACGATTCTCCACTGTTAGTGCCGTTGAAGATGTAGATGCCGAAATTTTATCTCCACCTGAGACTTTTCATCGCATTTCTTCATCCATGATACTGCTCACAGCATCATCCAAAGTCAAATCATCCTTCATGGTGCTCGAAATTCCTTGCACCGCGGTGTTGTAGCTTTCCGGAAGAGAACATAGAAATAATAAATCTTGTAACTTCATATCCAGATTTATGCCTGCGGATTCTAATTGACCTGTAACCTGCATGAAACTGTTAATATGCTCTGCAACAGAACCTCTGTCAGATAATTTCATATTAACCAATTTCTTTAACAAAAATATCTGATTCGATGTAGATGGCTTCTCATAAATATTCGTTAGAATATCCATAGCTTCTTTTGCAGTCTTAGCTTTCGCGATGTGATATCCTCTCTTTTTCGTCAAACTTAGACGAATCGCACCTAACGCCTTTCGATCAGGAATTTTCCATCATGATTCTGCCGTCAGATCAACTTCCGCGATTTCAGGTTTCCAACCCTCAAGTGGTGCATAGAGATCTTTCTGATAAAGATAGTCCTCTATTTGGAGTTTCCACCATCCAAAATCTTGCCCATCAAACTTATCGATTCTAATTTTATCTTCTGCCATACCGTTTGCTTTCAATCGAACGTCACCGAAAAACCCTCGATGTTCTCGATTAGCCAACCTAGGCTCTGATACCAGTTGATAGGAATCGTGCCACAATTCCAGAAATATAATCCAAGCAAACAATACACATTAGCATAATATAGCGATAAAAGAACAGAATTAGAAGAACACACTAGAGAATTTGTTATCGAAGTTCACCAAACCTGGGCTACGTCTCCGCGCAGAGAGACTCTGCGAATCCACTGGTTTTCGAGAAAAGTAATAATACAACTGACGATCTTCTCACAAGATCGAAGGAAAAAGAAAAACGAGAACACTCAAGAATGTCGTTGTTGACACCTGATTTTTGACCATCCGTTATTATAGTTTTTTATTTCTAAAATTAATTAAAAATAGCAAAAAAGGTCAAAAATTGCAAAATCAACTTTGGGAGCCTTAGCCTAGCCTTAGGAACCAATTTTGAACAAAAAATATTTTTTGAATTTTTTAATATTTTTTGGAATTTATTTAATTATAAAAATACCCAAAAAAATCAGAAAAATACCATCCGTGGTCAGAAAATTAAAAAAAATATTCAGAAATTTTATTTTAATTCTCTATTTAATATTTTCACTTTTTATTAGGGAAATTCGGCTTGGTTCATTGGGTTCCTTCACAAACCTAATCCCGAACCGGGCCTAAAAAATCCTTTTCGAGTCTTTTAATTTTCAATTCTCGGTTTTTATAAGCTATGACATTGGACTCTAAAGTATTGAAATGCAATTGGGTCAATTTGCCCTCCAATTTGATCAATTTTAACCAAAAGGGCTTAATTGCATAAAAATCTTTCAATTTAGTCCCCAGTTTCACAATTTTTGAAATTAAATTTCACACGGGCACACCCATTAAAATTAAACACCTCTACCCAACAGTTTTCATCATGCTGAATCCATTGGTGGGCTCAATTTTGGCTAATTCGATCGTTTAGGCCTTCGATTTGGCGAAATTAAATTTCAGATCCTAGGGACAATTTGGGGTTTTCACAGAATTTCAAAAAATTGATTCACGAAAATACCCATATTTGATGGAAAACATGTCAAGGAATTCGATTTTTCCATCAATTTCATGAAAAGAGGTCATTTGGGGGGTCAATTTGCCAATTTGGGCGATTTGGCCGAACCGGGCCGGTCGGGTCAGGCCCGACCCGACCCGGGTCTGCAACAAAGTTGCAGACCGTGGCCAGAACGTGGGCAGTGAGGCAGGGGAGGACAGGGGAACGTGCGGGGCGCGATTTTTCTAAAGGAAAATGGACAACCGAGCATGGGAAGCGAATTTGCAGGGCATATTCGGTTTTGGCAGAGGCATTGGCATCGAAAAAGGGCCGGTCGGCCACGAGGAACGTGCGGGGCGCTCGGGTTTTAAGCAAAAGGGACCGAGAGAGGAGGGGGGATTTTTTTACCAAAAAAACCTCGGCGAGAGGAACAACGTCGGCCTTCAGGAACACCTACAGCTCGTTGTCGAAGACTCCACATCCGCCGGAGGCTCTCGGACAGGTCAGTATCTTCCTCTAAGCTTCGTTTTTCCGATGCGCGCCATGTGCTCGATAAAATGCCTGAATGACCTTCTCAAGCCACAACGTTCGGTCGCGCCTTCCCCGACCCCGTTCCATGCGAATTTTACCTCGAACCTCGCTTATACTTGGCCCTAAGCTCGCCTTGCTATTCATTTTGCATTAAACCGCGGCGAAAACACGGCTCGGAGCTTCGCCGGCAACGGTTCGGACCGGGAGCTCAACGGGGAACTTCCGGCGGTCTTCAAGCTCAAAATGAACTCAGGTAAGCTTCTACGCTCTCCATGGATGTCGTTTGAATGATTGAAACCGAGCTCGGTGGCCTAAATTTTTTTTATGTAAACTTTCGCCGGAGCCAGTTCGGTCGCCGGATTTTCGGGGCGTTTCCCGACGTGTTTCTTGCCATGTTTTGGTCGTGCGTCAATGCCGAGAGTCTAAGGAGTCGAATGCCGCAAGAACGGGCAAAAAATACCAAGTTTCGGGTCCGTTTCGCAATTTTCCGGCGACCTCGCCGGAATTTTTACTATTCCCGCCGGATTTTTCACTGTTCATCGTCTTCTCCGGCGACCCTCCGGCCGGTCAACGGTCAACGGCCGACGTGGCGTGCCACGTAGGCAACCACGTCAGCCGGGTGGGGTCCGGTCCGCTTATTTTCAAATAAAACAAACGGACGGCCACGATCGTGACACATGTCGCGATCCTAGATTTTTGGAAAATTAAATAAATGATTTTCGAATAATCGATCCGGCGGACGAGGATGTGCCACGTGGCTCACTGAGAGACATCCGATCCTGTACAAGATCGGACGCACCAGAGGAGGCCACGTGGCACGTTCTAGAGCGCCCGATTTGTAGATTTTCTAAAAAATGAAAATAAATTAATTTTTGATCCGACGGCTATTATTGAGCCACGTGTCTCTCTGTGGGTCGCCCGATCTAGTGGAAGATCGGACGCACGAGACGAAGCCACGTGGCACAACGTGGACCGTCCGATCCGGGGAATTTTCGGATAATTAAATAAAATAGATAAAAAAATCAAAAAATTGTTAAAAAATAGAAAAAATGTTTTAAAAAATCAAAACGGTGTCGTTTTAGGCCGGTGTCGACCCCTAGGGTCGGGCCGGGCGCCCGAGAGGCGCGGGCCGGGTTTGACCCGGCCCGGAAAATATTTTTTAAATATTTTAAAAAATTCAGAAAATAATAAAATAATCAAAAAATCAATAAAAAATGAAAAATCATGAAAAATTCAAAAATATTTGGAAAATTCAGAAAAAATCTAAAAAATTCCAGAAAATAGGAAATGGTCACATTCAACTGGCCATGACCTGTTCCGGGTCTTTCGACCCCCGGTCTTTCCAGAAATGATGGTTTTGCCCTTTCGGCAAACCGTCTTCCAAAAAAAATTTAAAAAAATCCAGGAAAATCCCAAAAAATAGGAAATGGCCACAAACAACTGGCCAAGGCTCATCCCGGGTGTTTTGAACCCCAAACCTTCTTGAAAATGACGATTTCGCCCTTTGGGCGAGTCGTCTTCCAAAAATTGAAGAAAAATCAAGAAATTCCAAAAAATTCTCAAAAATGGGAAATGGCCACAATCAACTGGTCATGGAATATTTTGGGTAATTCGATATCCAAACCTTTCAAAAAATGGCAATTTTGCCCTTCGGGCTAATTGTCCCCGAATATTCCCATTTTACCCCTAGCCCTAAATCACATCTTCCCTAAGCCCTTATGGCCATACTAGGAGGCCAGTGATTGAAATTGATGTGCATTGACATGATTTATTTATGCATTTGACTGCGCTTTCGTTAAATTGATTGTGATTGATAGGAATAGTCTTCCAATCTGCATGAAACCCTGAATCAAGCCTACCTCACCTAAAATTACGCCTGCATGAACTCTTAGTCAGAAAAATCACTCGCGTTAGGTACCGAAAGGGCGTTGGTAATGACACCGACGTAACCAAGTCCCCGAACCCAAAATCTCTGGTTCCGCAGAACTGATCGATCTCTCCCAATCGGTCAGTAATGTTTCCGGTCTACCCTCCAAGAAAGACCGGTGGCGACTCCAAATGCATGCACAAATTGCACATGCCACCACGACCACACTAAGGTCGAAAGCGATCGACTCTTATCGTCGAATCCCTCAAAAGACACTCCCGCCGCGATTTGGTATGGGCTTGGGAGGGCACGCGCCGATCCGAAGCCCGCGATCGGTAATCCATTAGCCGCGTCCGTTGATTTTCGGACGGGTTGCGACAGTCGTCACGGCATCTCTCTCTCTTTTACTTTCTATTCGCTACTTTGCGTATTATGTCTGCTCTTGCGCTTTCTGTCTGCTCTTCTATATTCTCTCTCTTCTAATGGCTATAATCTATATATCCCTAATATATAAGGTGTATCTTTTAACCTAGAAGAAAAGGAAAGGACAAAAGATAAAAAAGAAATCGTAATAATATCTTTTGATATATTTTGGCTTCACGCCAATAATTAGATGTACAAACATAATTTTCACCGATTGTTGACACCTAAATTTTGACTGACCATTTTCAATTAGTTTCCATAAAAAATTAGAACTAATCTTAGTTCTAAACAAAAAATCATCATCTAGCATATTCATTTTTTTTAGAATATATTGCGTTTGCATTAAAGATGGGGTTGCGGTTGCGGAGACGTTCTCTCTCTCTTTGTGTAGGCATGATTTAGGGAAAGAGAAGATCCTCCAAGATGAGGATATTTCGCATTTCAGGCTGGAAGAACGAGCAAACATGTTACTCAAGGTTCATGGAGCAATCGTGCAGAGAAAATAAGAAGAACCCACATGACAATTATCCTATCTTTTCTGCGATATTTTATTGCGAATGGAGAGCATGGTGGCCGAACACTCAAGCCTCACCTTGTCAG
Source organism: Rhodomyrtus psidioides (assembly GCA_021437785.1). NCBI lineage: Eukaryota > Viridiplantae > Streptophyta > Magnoliopsida > Myrtales > Myrtaceae > Rhodomyrtus > Rhodomyrtus psidioides. The sequence goes on along the minus strand of JAILYB010000214.1, from coordinate 785,373 downwards.
AAAGCAAATACTTCTGGGGTCATGAACAAATAAAGGACCACCCATCAATGATATCCAAAAAGCATTCACATGGTTGGACAAGGGAGAAAGGATCGGGCAAGAAAATGAGAAAAGGAAGGCTGAGCTGTTTCCATCACATGTAGTCACCTTTTGTGCAACGAAGATGCTGCCAAGCTTCTAAACAATAATGCCAAGTTGCTAAACAATGATGCATCATGTCCCATTTACGACCAAATGCTCTTTAAGAGGCAAACTTTCGGTTGAAAAGGGGAGATTTTTTTTTAAAAAAGAAAGCAACTGATGAACAAGAGCCAGATGCAGAAACTGGGACAGAAACAGCAAATGATGGTGGATATCATTCTGTGGCATTCTCATATAGAAAACCCAACGATGCCACGGATCAGAAGACAACCGATGCTGATTCTGGATACCGTCCTCCATTCCCAGTTCCAGAATATTTGCTTTAGAACATGCCTCCAACTGAGAAGGGCGACAACCCAACGTTTGGGTTCTTGATGCCGGATCATCATCTTCATGCATACTTCCGGTTTCTTGTTGATCACCAAGAACTTGTTACGTCCAGTGCAGAAGAAAAATCTTTAGAAGGTGAGAATATAGTGGATGGTGGGCAGGAAGATAGTGGTGGAGCACTGTCTTTGCTCGGTGCTACATATGGATCTGAAGAGGATGAAGACGAAACAACTGAGCTGAGGCCTGAACTTGAAGTAGACAAGCCTAAGAAAGTCAATGCTGTTACTGAGCTCAGTCCTGATGGAATGGACCGTAAAGGGTCATCCACTGATGTAGCTGGGAAGGAAAGATCAATTCCCAAACATCCACCACATTCATCTATGAAAGAAAAAGCTTCCGCAGTTAAAAATAACTGCTCAACTTCTACAGTTAAAACTGGAGCTGAATGTGCAACAAAAAAGGTGGCGAAACCTTGTCCAGTACTGCTATGAAGTCTTCTTCCTTATCAAGTTCAAAGAAAGTTGAGCAACCTATTTTGGAACCTCCATCTGATGTAAAGCGATTGGTGAATAAAATAGTCGAGTTCATTGTGAAAAATGGAGAGGCATTTGAATCCGTTCTCATTGAGCAAGATAAAAATCATGGAGGTTTCCCTTTCTTCTGCCGTCCAATCAATATTATCATTACTATTTGAAAGTGCTTCAAAAAGCTCAACAGTGAGCACATGCGCAAGGACAACCACTCCAAAGCCATCATCATCATCATCTTGAGCTTTGGGGAATAAAAAACCGAAAAGAGGAGGAAGTGGAGACATGGCCAACGGACTATGATTCAAAAGAAAAAGAGAAGCAATGATGGTGGCCATCAAGACCATGAATATAACGACTTCCACCGCTACATCAAGGGGACGAGGTGCCGCCCATAAAAAAGAAACTCCAGGCCATTGAATAGATATTCGGCACTCTTTGGGGATGGGAGGAGATTCATGGCCAAACAAAATTCTGAGCAAAGAGAGAGACATGAAGGGCCGGCTGCCTTCGTGACCCGAAAAGACGGAAGCCTCACACCACCCCACCACAACCGCCGATGATGATATCAATGGCGCAGCTTTGGAAGCCGGCAGATCGTCCAAGAGAAAATCATCTGTCCTCATTATGATGCTTTCACTAAGCATCCACGAGGTTCAGATATTCAGCTATATCTAGCTACGATCCATGGATTCAAGAGTCTAATCGATGAAGTCGAGTCCTAGCTACGAGTTTGTCGATTACCGAATCAAGTTCGACCGTTACGTTTCCTGTCACAAAAGCTAAGTCCCTTCTACTTTCTCCAGCTTCAACCTTGGTTCAAGGATAAGTGCTGACTCATTTTTCTTTTGCTACGGACCAGAGACCACCTTCAACAACTGAGACTGAGAGATTGAAGAAAAAGCGGCAGCATTCCATCAACGTTGTCCCGAGCCGCCACGAGCCAAATGAGCCTCGGCGAACCTTCGTCTCAAATGTCACTCCTGCAATTCCAGTAAAGCTCAATAGGCTTACGGCCCGGATTATGGTCCATTTTGTATTATGTCTTATTTGCAGTATATTTAATTTATGTCATCACATTTCATGTCATATAATTAGATTGCATTTTATAAAAAGAAAACCCTAAAAAAAAAATATTGCAAAATCCAGAAAATTGCATCTTTGAAAATTCATCAAATTTGCCAAAAATCGGACATTTTCTTGGAAAGGGTACCGAAAGGGCATTAATCGAAGAATTAATGTAATCAAGTCCCCGAACACAAAATCTCTGGTTCGTAGAAATAAAATAGTTCTCCCGCTATTTTATTCAGGTTTCTAATCAACCTACCGTAAATGATTAGTGGCAACTCCAAATTCAAAATACATTGCATGTTAACCAATTGAACCTTAAGTCACGATTTGGTAGAACTTGGGAGAGTTCGAGCTAAGTTAATTAATCTAATTAATTAATTTAGTAATCCATTAACCTAAAATCAAAATGTTCGTTTTTTTTAGGTCGCGACAGCTTGGCGACTCCGCTGGGGAAGTACTTTAATTTTTCGGAAAAATTAAAACTTAATTGGTTCACATGAATCTTTCGGAAAATTAAAATTTTTAGCGGATTTAGGCCTAAAAAATTCCATGGATGTCTCACTTTTGGCAATCTTGGTTGATCTCACCATTAAGGTGTTAAATGTTTTTGCAGATTTGGAGTGATAAGGGGCGAAGTATTTGCTAACCCTTTTTTTCTGCAGGTTGGAGTAGGAATGTATGTTTGAGGGTTATATTGAAGCGTTGTTTTGATATAAAATCTTGTGCATGCTTCTACTGCTTTTACATTTACACATAGCACACACAACCCGCCATTGGACCTGAATGGCTAGGCTTAGGATGGTATTTGATTTGGGACACTCTGGCCATCACCACCTGGCCTGAGTCTCCCTCTTCAAGTCCCGAACTCTTTCAAATCGGTGCCGTGATTCATCACCCCTGTCATTCGCCATGTGATACGGGTTGATACTTGGCTGAGCCGGATGTCTACGGGGGATCCTGATACAATCACAAACCAGGGTGGTTCAATTTGGGTATCCTTGGGGCTCCACCTTTGTTAAGCCTTACTAGATAGAAATCGAACTTCACGTCGCATTTTCATGTGCATGTCTGTGTGTTTGTTTATTTCACCTGTCTAAAGACGGTATTCTCTTCGACCTTTTACTCATGCTTTCATGTTTATTTATATTTTCGGGTCGGTCCATGGTAATTTTTTAGGGGAGTCATAGTCTCGAGCTATAGATTATGGGGATGATTCGAGTCATAACTCCAGCAAAGGATCAACTGAAGCAGTGGTGGAGCGATTTGCATGAGGATAGCCGAGGGATAGTCAGATTCCGTATTGGCCGAATGCTGCCTTTGATTCATATCAGTATGCGGTTTGGTCTCATTCACGCGTTGACGAATTTCTGGAGTCCAAAGGCTACTACCTTCATATTCGGTAAGCATGAGCTAACTCCAACTCTAGAAGAGTATAGTGTTCTCATTGGAAAGTCACTGGACTCGGGTTTAGTTACTCCGCCAATTGGTGAAGATCCTGTCCTTGTTTTATCTGAATACCTGAATGTCAATCGAGATGAAGTGGCAAAAGCTTTAAAAGGGAGCCGTGGGAGTTGTCCCCTTTCGTTCCTGGAAACATGTTTTGCAAAAGCTCCATGTGCATATGATAAGGCCAAAACTTTTATCCTGTTGTTCTTTGGCTCGATCATTTTTCCACACAAGCAGAATTCTATTGACCCCATGATAGCATATTTTGCAAGACAAGTAAATAGTGAAAAAAATTTTGTTAATGCTATATTGGCTGAAACCTTCATCTCGCTTACCAAGTTTAAGACTGATCAGGATAAGACACTTAGAGCTTCGCCTGAAATTCTCCAAGTTTGGTTTCTTTCTCATTTTTCTAAATTTGGAAAATACCTTGAAATACCTAAAATTTCAGAACTTGAGCACCCTCTCTTAAAGTTTAAGAATGAGCAAGACCGGGTTCCTGAGTATCACTATTCCCGACTAACTGTCTTGTTAACAAACCCGAGTCCCGTGACTTTCCTGTGGCATGCTCTTTGGTTCAAAGTGGAGGAAGCTAGGATCATGGGACGAGACGGGGCACCTGTCCCTCTCTTGGGAATTTCTGGCATCACAGAGTACTATCCAGTTAGAGTTGTTCGGCAATACGGCGTAGTACAATCGATCCCTCCAAAGCCCAAGAGTGTGGAGATCTGCATACACTTTGACTTGAAGTGCCAGAGATTTGAGGAGCACGCCGCCCTTGCTCATGCCATGTGGGAGCGATGTCGGCCAACCAAGCTAACGTTTCCCAAGGGAGTTCTCTCGGGGAGCGTCAAAACATATCATGCGACAGTCAGATACATCGAAGGACATGTCATCCCAAAAGATTGGCTTCCAGTGATACCTCAAGTGGCTATTCAAGACACCAAGCTATTTGAGATCAATCGCCTTAAACGGAAGCTTGCCAAAGCTAAAGAAGAAGCCCAGAGGAATAAAGAGAAGTACAAGAAACTCAAGGCTCGGGTTGTCCCCCAGAAGTCTAGGGCTCGAGATAGCTAGAGTCTTTATTTGCTAGTTTCTGTTCATTGTTTCATTTGAATATTGTTCTGGTTGTTATTTATTTCTAGGCTAACGCTTCGTACGATATGATATTTTAGGACTTTTTCTTGTCATCTTTGAATTTTAGTGTCTAAACAGAAAATGTCTGGAACATCTTGCGGTATCATCAGTAAACTTTTGAGAGTGATCTGTTGCATTTTCCGTTTATTGAAGAATTTTCATTGAGAATAATGCAAGCTGAGATTTCGGCAGTTTTCTAGCGCCCATTTTGTTTCGCGGATTACCATTTTTTAATGACCTCCTTTGCCAAGTCATGAAAAATGAAAGTTGTAGGTTGATGTCTCTACTAGTAACCTGGAAAATTTCAGACTTAAATTCACATTTTAAAGGGGTCCTTCGTTCATTTAACAAAGACCGGACGAAGCAGTTTTCTGGGCAAAACTTTTCATGAAGATGCAATAAACTGTACTGATCGGCTTACTTTCAGTCTTAAGTCCAAAAATGAAAGTTGTTCTTCGTTGTGTTACCTATTAGTTCATAAAATTTGGGAATTTTTCGATCAACACGTGAATTATGGTACATTTTATCGTAAGGATCGACGAAACTGAAAAATTGCCCGAATCAGTTTGTTGCTTATACTTGTTCTGTTCATTAAGTCTATAGGATTGTCATGGACCGACCCACTATTTTTGCTAGTTATACTAATTCTCTTGATCATTTCTTCAAGGTGATATATCATGGACTCTTCACACTCCCATAATACTCAATCTGGGGCATCTCTAAGTGTGGTAAAACTGGTAGAGGAAAAATATCCATTTGTGGATTGACATGAGGAATTATGAGACATGTTACATGGCAGATACTTGTTGAAGACTCCTTCATCTAACCAAATCCAAGATAATGACGGAATGCTGGTAAAACTGTAATCGTTCCCACAAACACTTCGGGTGTTATACTTGACTACGTGCCTTCATGTCTTTTGTCTACAGGTCAAAATGGTTGAAGACCAACGAAGGGAAACTTATCTTCCCTGTAAAATGAAAGTAAAAAAGAGGACGTATTTGCTCGGCTTATTGCTATTATGGTTCGGCTCACTCAAGTTGAAGATGTTTAGATGCTCGAAGAAATGAACCATACAGAAGTTAAAACACACACACGAGAACTTTCATTTATTTTGCTCAGCGGAGGGTTTTCAGAAGCAGGTCATACAAGTCGGGGTGGAAAAGTAAAGCCAAAGTGAGCCCTAATTAACGACACAAAGGATCCCAACTGACCCTCCATGTTATTAATGCTCTGCTCATACTCCCAGCTCCGCATGTTGTGGTCGGCAAGCCTGAGGAGAAGACTTCTGCATTCTCCCTTAACTTCGGCGACCTTGGCCTCGTGTTCTTCGGTGACTACTTCCAGGTCCCGAACCAGTCCATTCCCGCGAGCTATGTCCTCGGTTATCTTGTCGAGCCGTTCTTCCTGCCAGTCGCTCTGAAGCCTCAACAGGACGTTGCGGCGGTCATGCTCGCCGGTGGTCAGGGATATGGCCAATTGATCCACCAGATTTCTCCTCTCGCGAAGCAACGTCGCGACCCGCTCATTAGCAAACTCGACGGCCTTTTTGTAACTATCAACCAGATAGTTGGTCAGCACCAAATGATCAGATCGATCCTCATAACGAGCCCGCAAGACGCGAGCCACCAGAACCTCCCGATTAGCAACACGATAGGCCTCTAAGGAGTGTGCAAAGAGAGTCGGGAAAGTTCTATATTCCCTCCCCAGTGTAGTACCTTCGAGAGAAGTGGTATCAAGGTCCTCGAGCAGGACACAGATTGCATCCTCGGTTGCAGAGTGATCGGTTATGTGCGCGTAACCGCGACCCAGTAGGTTATAAAGCTTTTCCCACTGGGCCAAGACATCAGTTGAAAAAGTGCGTACGGGAGAGGAGGCCATTTGCGTTGGGTTGGCTTGAGAATAAGACGAGTTTAACAGAGAGATTAGAAGGAAGAAGCTGATTATGCGAGAACGTTAACCTTCCATACATTAATTCCTCATTTTATAGCAACTCGAGGATGATGAAGGGTCTCAGTAATAATGCTGGTGGAGCCCAGTTAGGGGATAAAGCAGGAGGTCCCCTCACGAGAACCATTGGATTCGTTTCGGTCCGCGATTTCCGGCTCATCAATTAAAAGATGTAAAAGATTTGTCGGGATCACCATTATTAGAGTTAGGTGGGAGGAAAGCGCAACTATCGAAGAGAGCCCTAACAGGGTTTGGCAGTCCCATCACGTTGAAAAGCTAAGCGAGAAATTCAAGGTCTTGAGGGGGAACGTTTGCCTAATGATGCTTGAAGAGCGTCTCCTGAACATGCAAAGTCACTCGAAGAAAACTTTATAGGGAGTGAGCATACAGGAGAGAGTGGAGAACTCTGAGTGGGCAAGAACCAATCAAACATTTCTCAATCCAACATATTTAAGAGGTTACTGTCAGCTGCTAGAGGCGACTGACTCAAAAATCTCAGAAATTGAACCACAGAGGGATCTCGAAGATTCCAAGATCAAGTCTAACGCCAAAACCATGGAGCACAACACTTCTGGCAACGGAAATCAAGATCACGGCGACGACGACAACGACATCCACAATGCTCAACTCGGGAAAAGAAGACGTCCTCACCAATACTCTCAGGAGGAAACCCAAATGCTGGAAACCCTTTTCAGTAAAAGCCATTACATGAAAAAGAAGTGGAGAATTGAATTGAGCCGGGAGTTGGGGATTAATCAGTCGAGGATCCAGTTTTGGTTTCAAAATAGGAGATCCAAATCGAGGGCTCAACGCAAACGTCAGGTGGTCGAGATTTTAAAGGAAGAAAACCAAAAGCTGCGAACAGAAAACATGAGGTATGAAAAAGCTCTCAATATTACCGTTTGCCCTCATTGCGATAACCTCGTCGCCCTCGGTAAGATATTCCCCGATAAGCCTCACGCGATGATTGAAGACGTTCATTTACCACCTTACTCCCTCGGGGCATCTCCTGCTCAACCAGATTTTGCCGGAGTCACACATGAGCAGGATGATCCTACGAAGATGATACAAATGCCTCCTGGGGGATGGGATTTGCATCGCTTTGATTGGAGTTATAGTTTCAAGGAGCTGGATGTTACCGCCGACCAGCTCAAAGCATATCAGCCTCATGCACAACAATTTTCGATAGGGTCGGGTCCTGCTGGAGATGAGTTAATTAGTCGTCAAGCCATCGATGCAATTTTGGGCCACGATAAGAGGAGGTTCGCTTGGCCCCCTGAACTGCATTCCAGATTCCTAGACGTGGTTCACCAAATGGGGATCGACTCAGCAACTCCGACGCGCATATTTAAGGCCATGAATGTACCGGGGCTTAGTAAGGAGCTGGTCAGGAATCACCTTGCTGCCTACAGAAAGCTATTAAAACAACGTCGAGCGGAGCTAAACCGGGAGGAATCCGTCTCGAGCTCAAAAGCTAGAGGCGACCGCCATTGTAATGCTCAGGCATCAAGAGATACCCGGCCAAATCTAAGCATCAATCAAGCTAGCAACCCGACCACCGGCAAACTGAAAGCTGATCAGAATGTCCTCCCAGGCCATTTCAACACTTCTCAAGAGCACGTGTCACAAGTACAGCGAGTGCGCACTCCTCCATTCGAGCAACAGTCGGCTGGTGCTCTGCCTGCCGCTGGTCAACCCACGACAGACGATTTCTTCGATGAGGGGCTCGACGCCTTGTTCAATCAGTGGGAAGCTGGCATGCTTGGACAGCCATGATCTAGCACCTGGCTCGGGGCACGATGGGTCGGTCACTACGAACACCCATAGGAAGAAGAACATGTTCACGAGTAGATCACTCATTTTATCCGTTGTAAAGTTCCTACGGGAACATTTTTCTTTAATGACTATAGTTAATTCTATATTAAAACCAACGCTATCGACGAACATCGTCATGCTCAGTTGTGATGATCCCTTGTTAGATTAAGTCTGAAACCAGAGACGGTCTTTAAAATTTTGAGTGGCCACGAACTCATTCCTCACCAAGCGCCCGAGATGCTGAAATGAAGAGTAACAGCATGCACAGGGAAAATGCCACTTTCGTTTGAACGATGAAAAGGGGTTGAGAGAATATCATAGCGTTAATTCCCGTGGAGCTAAATGAATTAAACGGAGTCATTAATTGCGGGTCCACCGCTGCTCCCCACGTTCTCGGGCCTAGCAAATCATAAAAGGCGCCGAAAGATTGTAGACCCACCACTTTGAAGACTGAACTAGGGGACGAGCGCAATACTCGATGAAACCGAATCAATGCAAGAGAGTTTGTGATCCTATCACGAGGAAAAAGAAAGGGGAATACAGACGATGAGTAATTGCAGAATCTCGGGAGGAGCGCTTGCTTGCTGGTCTTCATATGCAGCCTGAAGGATGGTTCCAGGACACGCACAATCACTTGAGAAAATTTCTAGAGTGAGCAAACACGTAAGAGCGAATTGAGAAAGCTGAGTGAACCAGATCAGCCCGAGATACCCCGATCCATCATGTTTAAAAGTTATTCCCATCTGCTGGAAACGCCCGACCTGGACATTTCTGAGCACGAACTGCTGGGAGACTTTGAAGATCCTGGAGCTGAATCCTGCCCGAAGGCCATAGAGACTGACTCCTCCAGCGATGAAATTCTAGGTTTCAGCTACGAAGAAGGAGTATACAATGATGACCGGAGCCGGAAAAGGAAGCAACTACAACGCCATACTCCAGGCCAAATCCGAGAGCTCGAAGCTTTCTTCAATGAATGCCCCACTCCAAGCAGACAACAGAAAATGGAGTTGAGCCGAAAGATAGGATTGGAGCTTTCGAAGGTCAAGTTTTGGTTCGCCAACAAACGAACCCGGGTGAAACAACAATACGCAGACCATGAGTTACTGGTCCTGAAGGAGGAGAATGAGAAGCTTCAAGCTGAAAGCGCGAGATACAAGGAAGCTCTGACCAAGGCCACCTGCCTTAATTGTGGTAATCCTGTTGTCCTCGGCGAGGTGTTCCTCGATGAACCATCCCTGTTGACGAATAACGCTCAGCTGTTACCGTATTCTCCACAGCATTTTCCGACACAGCCAGATACCGCCGGAGATCTGCATGAGCAAGTCAACACCATAGGATCAACACCAACATCCTCTGAGAAATGGGATATGAATCATCACAGGGGGAGTTCTCTCAATGACGAACTCGCTGTCGCAGCCAGCCAATCCAAAGTCGGTGAGTCCCTCCCTGGACAGCTTTTGAAACGACTAGATCCCGTAGAGAATAGCTACCGAAGTATTGACGATATTTTGGGTGATAAGAGAACAAGGTTTTACTGGACCTATGAACTTCACACCAAATTTGTTGATGCAATTCGAGAGCTGGGAGTTGATTCGGCTAGCCCACTACGCATACTCGAGATTATGAATGTGCCGGGGCTCTCTAGAATTAACGTCGAGTCTCACCTCAAGTACTATAGGAGATTGCTAAGGGATGGAAGGATAGCGTTAAACCATCGTAAAGCCAGTTGGAGCTCAAGTGCCGGGCAGAGTTACAACCACGATGATTGGAGGGCCGAGAGCACCCAACCGCGTTTCAGCAATGACGGGACCAGCAGTCGTGTCAGCGACTCCTCTAACCCAAATCAGAATGCTCCGCCGAGCTATCTCAATACTCCTCAAGAGTATATACCACAGCTCCAGCACATAGGGATTCCTCAGTTTGAGCGCGATTCGGTCATTAATGCTGTCCCTGAAGCGGATCTGGCATTGGTAGAGAGCGCACATATAAACCTACCGGTCATTGGAGGAAGTTCCAATTCGAGGGGTCAAGTTGCTCACGGCGAGAGCAAAGAGAGGAATCCCTCGCCTGTAGTCGACGACAGCCAATCTGGGCACCAAGGGCTAGAAAGAACAGGCGATTTCCTTGAGGAGGAGCTGGACACTTGGATCAATACTCTTCAGGAATGTATGTCTCGACCCCAACAGGGCAATGATGAAGGTTCCAGCTCAAAGACTCCAGTTCCTCACAATGAAGGCGATGAAGGAAATCTGCCCCCAACAATTGTTGATACCCAACTTGAGCATCAATGGCTCGAAGACCCGAGCAATTTCCTTGGCGATGAGTTCAATCTTTGGCTCGATCAATTTGGAGCCGGAGGGCCATCGCAGTGGTGACGCAAGGCAGGTGACCAAACGTCTGATGCAAGGCATGGTTACTCGATGAAAAATGCTTAGACGAAAGGGGTGGAACACTCCTATTGAATATGTTGTTGATCGCACTGTAAGGTTCCCACAGGAACATCTTTCATTAATGTCTAGAACTAATTGCGCGTGAGTGTCAACATCACCCTTTGAGCATCTTCAAGCCGAGGGCCGTGGATTAATCACTTAATCCGTGGAGCAAGTTCCATGAACAATGACTATCACCCGCGGAGCGTAATAGGATCTACCCCTTCAATACGAAATACGTTTGGCCGCGAGACCACCCATTTGGTAAAACGATGTATCGTTCCTAAACGATCTTCAATCAAATACCGAAGTAATGTCTCCTTTCTTTTCCTTCTCAGAGGATAAACATGGATAAAGCGCTCAAGGAGCCAGGCGTTCAAATAACAGAACAGACGTTGCCTAACTGGGGGCAGATAAACCATTGATGTTACAAACACTCCAAGCATGGATAGGCGGATTTGATAGACGTGGTTCATATCAATACGCAACATCAGAACGGGATGAGAACCAAGAGTAAAGTTGTATCGTCCCAATCTGTCTTGAATTCGAGGATATGAATTGATACTCGTTGTCTATCCTTGACAAGGGAGTCGCCTTGCAGAGGAACAAGTTTTTACATCCCATGTACTACTCGTCAGAGTACATGACCAATGGTAGGATGTATCGTTTCGATTTTTGAAAAATTTGTGAACCTACAATGATATGCTTTCTTTACATTTGCAGGGGTCTGCAGCCGCGACAGGTAGGTAAGTATCCCTTTCCCAGTTAGCTGGAGATAAAGAATGTTAAAATCCTTTCAGCCGTCATGAAAATTATCCAATGCATCGATGTTCATGATTTAAATCGGGAGGTCGCCCAAAGCATGAATAAAACATGCACGATACATCACAAAATCCCCTCGATGGATAAATTTTGGGAAAGAAAGAAATGAATTTTTCCAAATATGATTATTTGTCAAAACATTCGAAAGGAAATTTACTCAAAAGAGAGGCGAGCCCAGTCCAAACACATCCTACATACACTTGAGAGACGATGGGAGTGAATCGGATTGCAAAATCTGTACCTACGGAGGTAGGGACCATTCGCAGCGATTACATGGATTGGGACGACGGAGGCGTTCGTTTCATATTCCCAAATACTACAGGTGACCGTTGATAACCCCTTTGAACGGCGGTTTTCATTCTTAACCCTGTCAAGAACCACCCCACATCGGGGCAAAATGGAGGTGAGTCCAGCGGCATCAGGAGAAAATGGTTAGAAATTTTCTTGCTCGGACTAACGTTAATCTTTGTGTGTTGTTTATATGGTAATCCAAGTGCCATAGGATGACGAGAAGCATTCATTTCTCTATCCCACACACTGAATCCTTTGCACAGCCAACTTGAGCCTGCAAATTCATTTCATGAACCCATTGGTGATCATTCCAAGACGGATGCAGCACCACTTCAAAAATGGAAGAGTTCAAGACTCAGGGATTACGAAGAAGATTCCCGGGATGATATTTAAAGATGTTTAGACTCTCAGACATATGTCTAACACGATCCCATGAAGATGAGAAAAGTGGGATTTCAAAAATAAACGAGAAAAAAATCCACGGCATCGAGAAAAAGCAAAGTGCCTGGTAAAAGCAAGGCCGATGCTCGTGTAAGTTGCTTGATTGATCCGCAATGAAGCCGGATGGGAAAAGAAGAAATCCCTAATGGAGTCAGATCAAAAAGACTACTCCTCCAAATGATGTCAGACGTGGAAGACGCAGACAGAGTTGTCAAAAGCGGTTGCATGCCTCAAAAATTGAAGATGCAAAATGGAAAAGACATGTGACAAGTTTGCAATGATCACCAATGTCAATCCCCTCATAAATTCTGGGCCAAAAACAAGCTTTTTTTTCGGTCCCCAATCCTACCAACATCATAACCCTGAAACAGTCTTCTCTGACTAAGACACTTGGGTTAACATATAGCTTAGCTCGAAGAAGTACGAGCAAGACTATTTCTTTCTCATTTTACAGGGTTCTTGACTTGTAAACTCGGAGCAGCTGGTGAAAACTTTCGTTCAATGGCCTCGACTCAAAAATGAGTCCCCCTTGAAGACCAATACCAAGCCCAACATTACGGTCCCGTGGAAGACCTCCCGACCGATCAAAATGTATGCGCTGCGAATGAGCCTAAAACCTAGGCACAGGTTAGTAGGGAATTGAGTGCATCTCCTAAAAAAACCACTATCTCAAAATAGGTGAAAAGACCTCGCCATCGAGAAATATTCCAATTGATGTTTTGAACAAACTCTTTTTGGAATTTTCAAATTGTTGATCCAGATTTTCCATGCAAGGAATTTGTGATCATATATGTATGTTGCGAGAATGTTTTGGATGACCTCCAGCATCAAAATACACTTTTCATGACTAAAACTTAAGTCATAAAATTTTGTCAATTAGACAATGGTAATCTTCCCGAAGATTACTAACATTTTCTTGGTGAAGAAAAATCTTTCAGGTTTAAACTTTTGCAGGATCTTTGGAAACCCCAAATCCCAAAAGAACCTATGCCCCGTGAAAGGGAGTACTTACATTTGATATCTCTGCAGGATTTTCGGTGGTACATCATCTCTCGTCTTGATACGGTGAGACCTAACAGAGAAGGTCGCGAGAGATCATTTTACCGTCTCATGGTGACCCGTTGAGGAGGCCCCAAGAGGCAACTCTCGTCTTGATACGGTGAGACCTAACAGAGAAGGTCGCGAGAGATCATCCTTACCGTCTCATGGTGACCCGTTGAGGAGGTCCCAAGAGGCAACTCTCGCCTTGATACGGTGAGACCTAACAGAGAAGGTCGCGAGAGATCATTTTACCGTCTCATGGTGACCCGTCGAGGAGGTCCCAAGAGGCAACTCTCGTCTTGATACGGTGAGACCTAACAGAGAAAGTCGCAAGAGACATTCTACCACCTCATGGTGACCCGTTGAAGAGGTCCCCAGGAAACAGATGGCCAGCTCGAACCATGACTCGAGCACAACATAGATCTTGCGTCGTTTCGCGTCAGAAGGAAACTTCTGGCAACAGATGGGCCAATACCTTAGCATCCTGGCATCCACTGGAAGTCGGGAGGTTAAGGGAATCATCAGCGTGTGAGGTATTTGGTAAAACATGTATTTTCATATGCGATTCATGTGCAGATTTCTCTGAAGTGAAAATGAGAGAAGTTCTGGCACATGTTATTTACAGTCTTGCATATCATGCATAATCACCTCTTGCATAAAAATGGGATTAATACTCCCACAAAAATTTATTATCATGCATCATTCAATCTTACATAAAAATGGGATTCAAATCCTGCAAAAAAGATCACTCATCATTGAGCGGAACCTCTGCGAGCTTCTACTCAAAGAGGGGCAGCTGTTGACACATAAATCTTGATTTTCATATACTTCATAAAATGAGAGTTAATCATAATTCTCACAAAAATAATTTTCTCATGCATTGCATATTTATTTTTGACACCCGATTTTTGACCTCTTTTCATTTTAACCTCATAAAAAGTGAAAATTCAAATTCAATTTTATGTGTTCCTTAATTTTCATAAGGTTGAATTTGGCTAAAAAATATAAATAAATAAATAAAAAGAAAAAAGAGAGAAAGAGGATCATTCATCATTTGCACGGTCAAAATTTAGATTTCGAGTTGTCTTTGAGCGAAACCGCTACGAGCTTCCACTCAAAGAGGGGCAGCTGTTGACACCTAAATTTTGACTGACCATTTTCAATTAGTTTCCATAAAAAATTAGAACTAATCTTAGTTCTAAACAAAAAATCATCATCTAGCATATTCATTTTTTTTAGAATATATTGCGTTTGCATTAAAGATGGGGTTGCGGTTGCGGAGACGTTCTCTCTCTCTTTGTGTAGGCATGATTTAGGGAAAGAGAAGATCCTCCAAGATGAGGATATTTTGCATTTCAGGCTGGAAGAACGAGCAAACATGTTACTCAAGGTTCATGGAGCAATCGTGCAGAGAAAATAAGAAGAACCCACATGACAATTATCCTATCTTTTCTGCGATATTTTATTGCGAATGGAGAGCATGGTGGCCGAACACTCAAGCCTCACCTTGTCAGAAAGCAAATACTTCTGGGGTCATGAACAAATAAAGGACCACCCATCAATGATATCCAAAAAGCATTCACATGGTTGGACAAGGGAGAAAGGATCGGGCAAGAAAATGAGAAAAGGAAGGCTGAGCTGTTTCCATCACATGTAGTCACCTTTTGTGCAACGAAGATGCTGCCAAGCTTCTAAACAATAATGCCAAGTTGCTAAACAATGATGCATCATGTCCCATTTACGACCAAATGCTCTTTAAGAGGCAAACTTTCAGTTGAAAAGGGGAGATTTTTTTTAAAAAAAAGAAAGCAACTGATGAACAAGAGCCAGATGCAGAAACTGGGACAGAAACAGCAAATGATGGTGGATATCATTCTGTGGCATTCTCATATAGAAAACCCAACGATGCCACGGATCAGAAGACAACCGATGCTGATTCTGGATACCGTCCTCCATTCCCAGTTCCAGAATATTTGCTTCAGAACATGCCTCCAACTGAGAAGGGCGACAACCCAACGTTTGGGTTCTTGATGCCGGATCATCATCTTCATGCATACTTCCGGTTTCTTGTTGATCACCAAGAACTTGTTACGTCCAGTGCAGAAGAAAAATCTTTAGAAGGTGAGAATATAGTGGATGGTGGGCAGGAAGATAGTGGTGGAGCACTGTCTTTGCTCGGTGCTACATATGGATCTGAAGAGGATGAAGACGAAACAACTGAGCTGAGGCCTGAACTTGAAGTAGACAAGCCTAAGAAAGTCAATGCTGTTACTGAGCTCAGTCCTGATGGAATGGACCGTAAAGGGTCATCCACTGATGTAGCTGGGAAGGAAAGATCAATTCCCAAACATCCACCACATTCATCTATGAAAGAAAAAGCTTCCGCAGTTAAAAATAACTGCTCAACTTCTACAGTTAAAACTGGAGCTGAATGTGCAACAAAAAAGGTGGTGAAACCTTGTCCAGTACTGCTATGAAGTCTTCTTCCTTATCAAGTTCAAAGAAAGTTGAGCAACCTATTTTGGAACCTCCATCTGATGTAAAGCGATTGGTGAATAAAATAGTCGAGTTCATTGTGAAAAATGGAGAGGCATTTGAATCCGTTCTCATTGAGCAAGATAAAAATCATGGAGGTTTCCCTTTCTTCTGCCGTCCAATCAATATTATCATTACTATTTGAAAGTGCTTCAAAAAGCTCAACAGTGAGCACATGCGCAAGGACAACCACTCCAAAGCCATCATCATCATCATCTTGAGCTTTGGGGAATAAAAAACCGAAAAGAGGAGGAAGTGGAGACATGGCCAACGGACTATGATTCAAAAGAAAAAGAGAAGCAATGATGGTGGCCATCAAGACCATGAATATAACGACTTCCACCGCTACATCAAGGGGACGAGGTGCCGCCCATAAAAAAGAAACTCCAGGCCATTGAATAGATATTCGGCACTCTTTGGGGATGGGAGGAGATTCATGGCCAAACAAAATTCTGAGCAAAGAGAGAGACATGAAGGGCCGGCTGCCTTCGTGACCCGAAAAGACGGAAGCCTCACACCACCCCACCACAACCGCCGATGATGATATCAATGGCGCAGCTTTGGAAGCCGGCAGATCGTCCAAGAGAAAATCATCTGTCCTCATTATGATGCTTTCACTGAGCATCCACGAGGTTCAGATATTCAGCTATATCTAGCTACGATCCATGGATTCAAGAGTCTAATCGATGAAGTCGAGTCCTAGCTACGAGTTTGTCGATTACCGAATCAAGTTCGACCGTTACGTTTCCTGTCACAAAAGCTAAGTCCCTTCTACTTTCTCCAGCTTCAACCTTGGTTCAAGGATAAGTGCTGACTCATTTTTCTTTTGCTACGGACCAGAGACCACCTTCAACAACTGAGACTGAGAGATTGAAGAAAAAGCGGCAGCATTCCATCAACGTTGTCCCGAGCCGCCACGAGCCAAATGAGCCTCGGCGAACCTTCGTCTCAAATGTCACTCCTGCAATTCCAGTAAAGCTCAATAGGCTTACGGCCCGGATTATGGTCCATTTTGTATTATGTCTTATTTGCAGTATATTTAATTTATGTCATCACATTTCATGTCATATAATTAGATTGCATTTTATAAAAAGAAAACCCTAAAAAAAAAATATTGCAAAATCCAGAAAATTGCATCTTTGAAAATTCATCAAATTTGCCAAAAATCGGACATTTTCTTGGAAAGGGTACCGAAAGGGCATTAATCGAAGAATTAATGTAATCAAGTCCCCGAACACAAAATCTCTGGTTCGTAGAAATAAAATAGTTCTCCCGCTATTTTATTCAGGTTTCTAATCAACCTACCGTAAATGATTAGTGGCGACTCCAAATTCAAAATACATTGCATGTTAACCAATTGAACCTTAAGTCACGATTTGGTAGAACTTGGGAGAGTTCGAGCTAAGTTAATTAATCTAATTAATTAATTTAGTAATCCATTAACCTAAAATCAAAATGTTCGTTTTTTTTAGGTCGCGACACCGATGTGCAATAATTATAACTTTAGGATGACAACATTCTTACAAGTTATGATGAGGGACAAGGTTTTCATGATACGCAATTTATTTCGAAATTTCTGTAATACTCTTTATTGAATTTTATTCGCAATTATAGCATACAACATAACATTTCAATCGACATAAATATCGCGACACGTGTATGTCTTAATAACTAGCTACACAGCTATTCGGTTAGTTCAACAACTCTCATATTTGTTGTAATTTTTATGGATATTACCGAAAAAAAAAACACAAATTAGAGCTCCTAGATCGTGATCCTACTTGATGACCTATCAAAGAATAAACAATTAATCTGACAAATATTAAAAAGAAGAAGAAGTTTAAGCATCTTAGGAAAAATTCTCCTAACTGAAAAGTCATTAAGAAAGAGGAAGCACCCACGCTATTCGCTCTTGTTTTAATCTCGCAATTTTTTTGTTAATCTTGTGCAGAGGCCAACCCTTCAATGAGTTATTTTTCATTACAGCTCTGTTTATTTCCCAGAAGATGAATCATTTGAAAAATAATTTCTTAAATATATAATGGTTTACATTACTTGAAATAATTAGTCAATGAAATATTTTTTTTTATCATTGATAATAATTCATGTCTAAAAATTAAACTATCGATCGAAATAATTTTTTTATTATTTCATTTTTATAAGAGGTATAAGCGATCATTTTTTAGAAATAAATGGAGCCTAAATGATGTAGTTATATTTCACAACATTCATGATTCAATCTGATTTGCACGTCATTCTGAATTTGTCAGCCGCAGAACCTTCTTCTATGTATAGATGAGAGCGAGACATATTAATCTTCTAGAAATGGTCGAAACTTCACCGAGGACTTCCCAAATAAGTCATCCATTTCACACTTTCTTTCGTGGCGTTTTAAATTTACCTCTTCTTAGTATCCTAATATTGACTTTCTTCCTATAGATTAAATTGGATGTGTGCTTGACACGTGGATAAATCGTATCGAAAAAAGGACACCACAAATCCCATGACTTTTTTTTTTCGACCAAAAAAAAAAAATCCCATGACTTTTGCTTGACACTCACTTGGGTGAACATTTCCGAGAATTATGACACTTTTAAGTATTGAAAAGTTATACAAATTTAACTAAACGTTTTGTCAAAGTTGTGGCATTTAAGTGATCAACTAAAAAATTATGATATTCAAATGAGCATTGTAAAAAAGTTATCGAACTTGGCGGTGGGGTTAAGTACACCTCAAGTGCCATAAGTTGAGTATGACGCTCACTTTAGTGTAAAAATTTTCAAATCGATCACTTTAGTGCTAAGTTTTTATAATTTCGATCACTTCAGTGTCAAAATTTTCAAATCGATCACTTAAGTTATAAGTTTCTATAACTTCGATCACTTAAGTGCTAACTTCTTTTAAAAACGATCACTTCAGTGCCAAGTTCAATAACCCATGTCAGCTCAAATAATAATAATAATAAATACACGTGTCGGATTTTCGATGAGCCACGTCAGTTTAAATCGGAGTTGGCACTAAAGTAATCGAAGTTATAAAAACTTAGCACTAAAGTGAACGATTTGAAAGTTTTAGCACTAAAGTGAGCGCCGTACATAACTTATGGCACTTGAGCAGTACTTAAGCCACTTGCGGTGTTTTGTCCATAACATTATTTTGAAACAGATCTCGACTCAACTATTTTTTGAGCAACGTGTCATGTTTATTGATCAGGATTATTTATCCCTAGAGATGTGGGGGTCTCTCCTTCTCAACATGAAAAATTCAAGGATTTAAGTAGAGAAACGAAAATTCTTTTATCTGTATTTGTCTAAGAACGACTCATACCAATTCGGACCGGCACTAAAACAAAAAGGTTTCATGTTAGAACATCACCAGTAGCGGAAATAAAACAAAAAAGGTTCTTCAATCTATTGAACAAAAGTATGAAATTACTAGGACAAGTACTGTGCTACAGTTTCATTTGTTGTTTTTAGCTTTCCATGATACTTATTGAATTTTATAGGAAAAATGACACAAAGGGTCCATGAAGTTTGACTCAATCAGCAATATTGCTCATGGACTTGTAATTTGTTCAATATGGTTGATGAATTTTTGGTACATGCTCAGTGTAATACATGGATAACACGAAAATATTCAATGTCGTCGATCTATTCATTCTAGTTAATGAAATTTGCTGATTGGGCTTCCAATCCGATAGGTTTAAATGGTGGAGAAAAAAAATTACTCGTGTATTATCTATGTAAGATATTCAACTTCAATTAGAATATAATAGTCATTTTAATTTATTTAATTTGTTCAATTTATAAAAGTGATTATCCATGTCGTTAGATGGCTCAAATTATTCTTATCTACAATTCAAACATACTGGATGAGAAGTCAAATCAACAAATTCCTTTAAAGTAATGGAAGGATAATATGACATATTTTCCTATATTTTAGGGACTAGATAGAATATTTACCAAAGATTTAAGGGCCACGTTAATAAAATTAAAAGTTTAGGGGACGACCTTTTTTTGCGTGGTTATTCCTCAAGACTAGAGGTGTCAAATGGGTGGGTTGGGTTGAATATAGTCCGATCCATATTGACCCGTCTATCCTATTTTGACTCATATTCAATGATTCATACCCAACCCGATCCGCAACTAACCCATACCCGACCCATATTACCAAATCACAATAATATTCTAAGAAAATAATATTACTAAAATACTTCCATACAATAAAACATCTAGTGAATTTTTTCCTTTTTTTTTAATTTTTTTTAGAATTTTTTAATTTGTTAAAATATTAACTATTTAAAAATAATTTCATTATTAAAATATCTTTTATTTCAAAAAAACTTTATCATTAACAAAATTTCTCCGACCGGCAACCGGTGGTAGGCAACCAGTGGCCGACGGCGGCCCATTTGCAATTGTATTATATTGCAAAGCCTTTGAAGTATTATATTAGGCCCATTTGCAATTGTTTTTATGGGTCGAAAATGTGTCCAATATGAGTCGAAAATGGGTTTAAGTGTGGACACATTACTGATCCATTTAATTTACTTCAACCTTTTGACCCATTTTTAGTGAGCCCTTTAAAAGTTAATGACCCATATAAGATCCATTTTATACAAAATATGAGTCAAATATGGATCTATGACTCATATTGACAATTCTACTAAAGACAAATACAACACAAGTGCCATAACTTTCATACGGCGCGCATTTGAGTGCCATAACTTCTAAAAGAAATATTCACTTGAGTGTAGGGGTAAACCAAAAAATCATAATCCACCCAAATCGGACAGTACCGTACCAAACTGGCTGATTTTGGATTGTAACAGGCGGGTGCGGTCCGGATTCCTATTCCAATTTTCTGGAACCGGCGGGTACCAGTTCGGTTCTCGATTTCGAATGAGAACCATTCAACCAGTCCAACCGGACCAGTCATTTTGCATATACAAATATATATTCTTTTGAAATAATTTTTGTAAATATCACGATACTTGTTATTGATGTAGCATTTGTGGTCAACGTTTCTAAAAAGTTGTTCAATTTTTTGGACGGAACAATCTTTCATTTGTCGCTCGGGCATCATTAAAATAATTCCCGAGGAAAACAAAAAAGTTATAGAATAATGAAAAAAAACCGGAGGAAGCGAGGACGGGCGACTCCAACAACGGCTAGTGAAGGCGAAACGCGTTTCTCCCTCTCTCTCCCCTCTGTCTCGCCTGAAAGTGAAAGCAAAATGAGAACGACAATGGAGACGTAAGAAGTTGGTGACAGAGAGAGAGAGAGAGAGGGAGAGGCAAGGGTCAAACTCCTTTTGGAGTTTCAAACCCGCCAATATTTTGGCACCCCATTACCCTTTTTTCTGTTCTAACCACTCCCAATTTAGTACGCATCTCACCTCAATACTCTTCTCAACCACCACCTTCTCCATCTCTCCCTCTCTCTCTCTCTCTCTCTCTCTAAACAGGGTAATCGCGAGATGAAGATGAAGGTAAGCCGTCTTTCTCCATCCCCGCCATTCTTTCCTTCTTTCTTTCTTTCCCTGGTAATTTTCCCTTTTCCGACGGTTCTCTAAAATCCCCCCCACAACGGTTTGCTTCGCGTTTTCCGTTTCAGAGGGCGGGTTCGTGCGTTCTTGGTGCTCTGTTTCTGCTCGGCCTCTTCGCTCGTGGTTTGACCCTCCAGGTGTTCCCTCAAACGCCTAAATTTGGAAGGCATTGTTAACGTCAGGGGGATGAAAATCGAGCGCTGGTTTTTTGAATGCCTGCTTGTTTTGAATCGCAGATTGGAGAGACGTGTTCGTCGGACAGCGCCTGTGACGCCGGCCTGAAGTGCGAGACTTGCCCCGCGAATGGCAACACCCGACCCAGATGCGCCCGGATTCAACCCCTGAGCCCCACCTCCAAAGTAAATTTTTAAACGATGAACTTGCAATTATTGGAACTTCGAATTCTGTTTTTTTTTTTTTCTCTTTTTGATAAATTTGGGTTTTAACAGGTGAATGGCCTGCCGTTCAACAAGTACTCGTGGTTGACGACCCACAATTCGTACGCTCTTTCCGGTGCCAAGTCCGACACCGGCTCGACTCTCCTCTCTCCCACCAATCAAGAAGACTCCGTCACCAGTCAACTCAGTGTACGTACTTTTCCTTGCCCGTGTTTCTTTCTTGCTGATTTATGATTAGATTTTAGGTTTCTTAGTCTGACTTGTTCTGGGTGACTGGTAACATGTTAAGATTGTTGCGTATAGCACCATAACTTTGACCTTCCAAGAAACAAGAAGGAAGCAAAAATCACAATGGTCTACAGGCCACATAGGAAATTTTCAAATGATGCTTCTGGGTGACTATGATCTTGACCAACTTGCTGGACTTGGTCTCGTCATTGTGGCCTAATTTGAACTTGACATATGTTATGGTTGTGATTTCTTGGTCCTCTTGAACTGAGCGACGATGAGATTTTTGGCCATACATATCTGCTACGGAGCAAGTCTTTTATTGGGTGCATTTGACATATGCAATCATAGGTTCCGAATGCTCTATCTCTTCGCTCTCTTTTTGAGGGGTTGAACCTTGATGTGAATGAGAATGCTAAACCTCCTTCATATGTTCTCCCATCGTGCGGGTCCCGTTTATCGCTTTCTTTTGTGATTAGTATTCACGAAGTGAAAAGGATGCACAACAGAAGGCATTCTAATGTTGCAGCTGCGGATTTATTCAAAATTTTATCCAACATTTGCAGCATAGCTTGACAGAAATGTCGTACAGCAAACATGACCATGAAATAGCCCCTCTGCCAATATCAATCCCTTTTATCCATTTATCCCTAGACAAATTTCACTATCACTTAACCAAAATCATGGAAAGATCACTGCCTAAGGTCGCCACAAGATGATATCTTCAGTGCAGGCAAGATTAAAAGGAACAGACGAGCTCCCATGGTTTGTCAAGATCATTTATCTTCGTTCTGCCTTCTTTCTTTTGCTTTCCTGGTCATGTGTTTGTCCAGCCTTACTACCGTGGTTTTCCTAGTTTTTGTTTCCTGCTGTTTTGGTTAATGCTTACTGGTTTTACAGAGTGGCGCAACAAGAGAAACTATTAGTTTTTATTTTGTTTTATGATACACTTCGTGTAGCTTTACCTTGCTTTACAGGATGACCAAAGCAAGCAAAACGGTATGATTGTCCTATAATAAAAGGAAAAGAGAGTTCTCGCCATTTGCATGTTTCTTTCCGTTGAGTAATATAGAACAACTTTGTGACGAAATCAGTCGATGAGGGTAGTCAGAGAGCTTTAAGAGAATGTGGTTGAGAAGTTGAGGATTCAAATCATAGGTTGAATAATAGATAGTATAGAAAGGATTTTGAGTTTATTTGAGATGATCATGGAAACCTTTTTCAGTTATATTTTCTATTATTGTCAAATTATAAATGCTGTTTCTAGTTTCTTTTCTATTTGAAAAAATCAATCTCGATCGTGTTCCTTCTTTTTCTGGTCAAAATTCTCTCTATTATTTGATCTGACAGTCTGATTGATTGTGTACATAGAATGGAGTTCGAGGGCTTATGCTTGACATGTACGACTTCGAGAATGACATATGGTTGTGCCACTCTTTCAGTGGGAAGTGCTATAATTACACCGCCTTTGTAAGTGTGCACAGCATATAAGTTGTATCAAGAGATATAAGAAAGACATTTTCTGTTAACTGATCAATTTTTCTTCCTTCAGCAACCGGCCATCAATGTTCTTAAAGAGATACAGACATTCCTGGAAGCAAATCCTACTGAGATAGTCACCATTTTTATTGAGGATTATGTCACTTCCACTCAAGGATTGACAAAGGTCTTTAATGAGTCTGGTCTTAGCAAGTACTGGTTCCCTGTATCTAGCATGCCCAAAACTGGCGGAGATTGGCCTACAGTGGATGACATGGTCCAGCAGAATCAGCGGTTAGTTGTTTTTACTTCTAAGTCGTCTAAAGAGGCTACGGAAGGAATTGCCTATCAGTGGAGATATGTGGTGGAAAATCAGTGTAAGACTCCCCTTTTAATTTCATCTAGACCCAACTTAGCTGATTTTACATTTTGAAATTTGCTCTGGCATTTTTTATGAGTGTTACATTTGGGTTTATTGAAGTAATGGAGGTCTATAAATTATTCATTATGGATGATGTGAATTTGTTCAGATGTTGATGTTTTCTTGCTTTCCATGTTACGCTGACTTTCAGATGGAGATGGGGGAATGGTGTCTGGTTCGTGCCCAAATCGTGCTGAATCTCCACCAATGAACACCACATCGATATCTCTGGTTCTGGAGAACTATTTCCCTGATGATCCGAGCGCATCAGCGGCCTGTGCGAATAATTCAGCTTCCTTGATCAGCATGATGAGTACTTGTTACGAAGCGGCCGGTAAAAGGTGGCCAAACTTCATCGCCGTTGACTTTTATCAGGTTTTGCCATGAATTCTTAGATCTCTCTCTCTCTCTCTCTCTCCCCTTTTTCTGCGAGAATTTATTTTTCAGTTAAGGAGTATAGCTTCTTTCTGTAGAAGGATACTGTAACAGGAGAGTAGTTGTCTGCATATTATTGCTGATTTTGGCTTCCATTGTTGTTGTAGAGAAGTGATGGAGGCGGCGCTCCAGAAGCTGTAGATGAAGCAAATGGCCATTTAACTTGTGGGTGTGATAGCATTTCATATTGCAAGGTAATTATTTTCTCATCCTTCAAAGACTTCTTTTTGGTTAATGAATTACAAGGGGATGTGGCTATATTTAAGTCTCTTTATTGTCATATAAGAGAGAGAGAGAGGACATTAACAAAGATATTTGCATTATGAAATGTTGTGTGTCACACATGAGCAGGCAAATGCAACCTTTGGAACATGTGATGTCCCTAAACTGGCGCCTCCCCCACCGGCTGCGTTAACCACCACAAGCACCGGAGGATCCTCCCCAGACACCAATTCTGCTCATTCCAATGCAAGGCCGGCTCGATTGCGGTGGCTGTTTGGGTTGTTCTCCATCACTGCTTTCCTTTCCTTGTTATGAAAGGCTTTTTTCACTCTTTCCATCTTGTGCATTTACCTCATTATTTGATTTTTCACTCTTTCCATCTTGTGCATTTACCTCATTGTTGTATTCGGGAAATTGAGGACATTGTTGTATTCGGCTCATACTAAATAAGACATCCTTCCGTCTTGCTGGGATACCATGCCGAATGGTCTAGAGAAATCGAATCTCAAATGCCTTAAAGCTGCCCCGCTAACTTATGTCGGCACTAGCATACTCGCTATCTAGGGCTGTCAATTTAGCCCGCGCCGGACGGGCTGGCCCGGTCCAAAAATTTTCTTGCATTTCAAGCATTTTCGGGCCGGGTCTGGTACTCGGGCCGGGCCGCTGGCCCGGCACCAAACTTTTTTTAATATCCATTTTTTCTTTTAAATTTAATTTCTTTTTATATTTTTTCATTTGATAGTTTGTTAATTAATTTTGATTAAAAAAACAAATTTTAAAAAGGAAAGAAAAAAATAATTTGGCCAGAATCCGGCCCGGCCCAAGCATGGTACTACTCATTTAGGGCCGGCTCAGGCCGGGCCGAGATCCTGCCCATTGACACCCCTAGCTACCCCCGTTGTTGGGTGCCCTCGACTGTATTTGATCCAAGAGTCATCATCAGTTCCGTCTTAGTTAATGTCTTTTTTTTCCCCAGTGAGAGCGAACTTAGAACTCGCATTCAGTTTCCCATTACCGGATTGCGGCATTCGGGCAGTCTAACTTTGTTTCCCTGTAGGGAAGTCTGGAATCAGCACAATCGCTTGATGAGATCCAGGAAGCAACCGAAATAGACTCTGTCCCAAGAGCCTCCTGAAACTTTCTCCATCACCTTGTCCACATTGCTCACCTGCAATCGCATTGTAACCAATTCTTCCAATTTCGTTGCACACTAGGAAGATCTGTTCGATAATCCCCTCAGCGGCCGGTTTTCGCTCCGACGTCAACATGGGCTACCCCCGTTCTCCGGCAGCAAGGACGGGTTTGAACTTGTCTCTCGCTCTAACCCAAGGAAAAACATCACGCTTTGCGCCCATGACAAGACTGTTCGAGCGCCCAAGTAGTTGATCCTAAGCTTTCCAGACGGCAAGTCACTCGGTGCCGGTGCCATGTAGGGCTCCTCCGTCCAACAAATCTCAGGAATGGCTTCGTTTCGGCTCTCTCTCTCTCTCTCTCTCAAGGCCGCGGTTCGTTGGGTCCAAAGTTCTGCCAATCGGCCGTATGGTCCACAATGTTCTAAACGGAAATAGGCCGATTGCTAAGTCAGCACCTCACAAGTCACAACCACGTTTAAGATGGGAAAAGTCCCAAAAAAAGTTATAAATATATAGCATTGGTACTAGACATGGCCATTTGGGCCCGGAACCGGCCTATTGACCGGGCCCACGATTTCGAACCGGAACTGGAACCGGATTTCAAGGGCCGGTTCCGTCGGTTCCGGGCTGATTCCAAACCGGCAATTTTTTTTAAAAAAATGAGGGGTGGCCCCACCCCCCCTCAAGAAGAGCCAAACGGCTCTTCCCTCCCCAGCGGGCCTTCGGCCCGTTGGAAATTGCAACGGTCATTTTGGCCGTTGCAATTTCCAAAAAAAAAAAATCTATAAAAACCTCTCAATCTCTCTTTATTTTTTTCACAATTTTTCTCAATTCTCTCCAATACTCTCAACTCTCAAGTCAAATTCTCTCAATCCGATATTCTCTCTCAATTCCGTCTCAATTCTTTGAATCAACTTTCCGATCAATTCTCTCAAAAAATGGCAAGTGGAAGCAGAAATACTGGAAAGGGAAAGAGCCCGATGGCGATGGGAGAATCCGATTATCCTGTTCATGAATATGATCCTCTTGAATATGCATGTTGGGAAGACAACGATATTCTCATTCCCAACGTCGAGCACATCGCAACGCAAGAAAGTCTTTATCCTCCTACTGCCACTGCCACTAGTGTCGAAGAATCGCTGATACCAAAGGAGACGGGACGGAAGAGCCGAGATTCCGACTTATGGCTACACTTCAACAAAGTATGGAATGAAAACGAAGATAAGTTTGATATAAGCTATAAATATTATCTGCAAAAATATAAACTTGGTAAAGGAGATGGCTATGGAATATTTCGTCGGCATCTGACGAAAAAACATCCAACGCAAGCGGGGATCGACACTAGCTAATAAAAAATTTTCGGGTTCGCCAATTCTAACCCTAATCCTTTATTCTATTTCACTAATGCACTTTATAAACAAACATTAGCTGAATATGTTTCCTTGAGCATGCTCCGTTTAATACTAGTGAAAATTTTAATTTTAGATATTTGGTAAACATTGCGCTGGCTCCACAAGCACCATCTGTTCCGAAAACTACTCTTAGACGCGAACTTAAACTAGTTTATATAGAACGAAAAAATGATTTGATTTTTTTTTTTAAGAATTCAATGGACGTGTACATGTAGGTAGTGATATTTAGAGTGATTTTCGGAATATTAATTCTTATATGGGTGTCACATGCCATTGGATAGGTGATGATTGGGTTATTCAAAAAAAACTTCTTGCATTTCGAGTTTTTCCTGAAAGGTATACGGCCCATAATATTTATAGAATAATTAGGCAAGTTTTAGAAGAATATGGTTTGATTAATAAAGTTTTTTCAATTGGTTTTGATAATACCGCCGCAAATACTGCTTCTATTCCCGAGTTAGAAAAAATATGTAAACCCTCTTTTGGCGGATAATTTTTTCATATTAGATGTGCTTGCCATGTTTTGAATTTATGTGTTCAAGATGGTTTACGAGTTCTTGTGACTTCTCTCCACCCAATA
Organism: Rhodomyrtus psidioides; assembly: GCA_021437785.1. Classification (NCBI taxonomy): domain Eukaryota; kingdom Viridiplantae; phylum Streptophyta; class Magnoliopsida; order Myrtales; family Myrtaceae; genus Rhodomyrtus; species Rhodomyrtus psidioides. The sequence goes on along the minus strand of JAILYB010000214.1, from coordinate 757,542 downwards.
AATAGTGCAATTAGATTTTTATGGAGCCGCCCTCAACTTATGAAAGCGTGGGAAAAATTTTGTAAAGAAAATGAGAGAAAGGCAAAAAGGTTTCCAAAAGATGTTCCGACTCGTTGGAATTCTACCTATGAGATGCTTCTACAAACTTTTGATTACAAAAATTTATTATGTTCATTTATTTCAAATATTGTTCCCGATGTTGCTTTACTCCCGAAACATTGGGACGTTTGCAAAATTTTTTTAGATTTTTTGAAAGTTTTTAATGATGCTACTAAAACTTTATCTGTTATTTATTATCATACTACGCATTTATTTTTAATAGAGTGTGTTAATATTGCTAATATTTTTAATGAATATGAAAAAAATACTGAATTAGCTTCGAGTATTTTAGTAATGCGAGAAAAATGGTTGCATTATTATTTGAACATTCCTCTTGTCTATTTAGTTTGTATTATTTTCGATCAACGTACTAAATTAGATGATTTATTAGATTATCTGAATGCTTATTATTATGATTGTTTACATTTGGATGAAGCAATAAATATTTCAATTATACAAGTAGAGGTTAAAGAAGCTATAGTAGCATTATATAATGAATTTTGTAATAGATATGGTTTAAGTGACAGTGGATGTGGATTTGCCCAACATAGTGTCTTAGAAAGCGATGTGGGTATTTCACTACTTAGTAGATGGTATAAAATCCTTAAGAGTAGGCAAAAAAAAAAACAGAAAGGGACATCAACATGTATTTTCGAATTAGAAAACTATTTAACAATTTCTTTTGAATTTAGTGATTCCGAACACAGCGCAAATTTCAAGATTCTTGAGTGGTGAAAAAACCATTCAACTCAATTTTCAGTTCTCTCATTCATCGCGAAACAAATATTAGCAACCCCTTCTTCAACAGTGACAGTTGAACAAGCATTTAGCGCTAGAGGATTAATTTTGGACCCTCGCCGTTCAAGATTAAGTCCGAAAAATGTGGAGTTTTAAGTTTGTGTCGATGATTGGACAAATGCTAGATTTCGCCAACAAGAGCTGGATCGAGAACATAAATTCTTCAGTGATGACTGTGAAGATACTACCACCACCACAACGGCCAGCGACGATTGACGATGAGGTAAGTTGGGGGTTACCAAAGGTAAGAGAACTACATGTGCTTTGATTCTTCTATCCCTAAGAAGATATGTAGGCGCTTAATGATAATTCATTAAGTTTAAGCTCATCATTCTCTCTTTATTTTTTCAAATTTTATTATAATGTACAATTTGATTATAATTTATAATTTATAATTTATTTATTTTATTTTATTATTTTAAAAATAAAATTAAAAGTTCGGAACCGGAACCGAGAACCGGGAACCGGTCCGGAACCGGAATCGGCCCCTTAAGAGCCGGTTCCTGAACCGAAACCGGCCATGTCTAATTGGTGCTAGTTATTTCTAAATCTTTCAATTGAACCAATTTAATCGCAAACCTTTTTATATTGGTACAAATTCATTCCATTTGGCTCCCATGAGAGTATCATCCATTGTCACATTGATCGTCAATGGCCCTACTATTCTTTCCTTTGATGATTTGCGGTCATGCCTCCTCATCTAAGAAGAAAGATTTCTTCGTGAATCGAACGCCTCATCTTCATCTGCGATTCATCGTGCTTTGATTAGTCATGCCACTTCATCTAATCCGTCGTTTCGAGGGTCTCGAGTGGACGAAATTCTAGGGGCCAAAGATCTGATCGTGGACAAGGTGGATGGTTCTTGCATGATCAACATGGATGGCAATCCTCCAATGATCGGTTCAATACACAATCATTCTCGACCCCTTATGTTGATCGCTCCTCCCGCTCCTCTAGTTAGCCTTGTGATTATTTGAGGTCCTATGTTCCCCCATTCGCTGGAGGTATTTTTGGATCTAAGTCTCATCTTTTTTGTTAGATTGTAACAGAGCCGAGCACATCGGGCTACAATGTCGACAATGATGCAACCATGCTTTCACCAATATAGATTATTGCCAATTGTTCTAAAAGCTTGAATTGTTAGGTGAATGCATGGTTTAATATAATTATTTCATCACTCACCTTCACGCTTAATCTGTTCTTTTTTTTTTTGGCTACGTACTAAGCGTGACAATATTTAGTTGAAGAGGCAAATGGAGTTTGGAAATATTTAAACTCAGGACTTTTTTGCTTTTATACCATGTTGGATTAGAGGTCCCCCTAATCAAGAGAGCTGATTTGACGTCCTAAATTTTCGGGCCCCATAAAATGTCACAGTTACCTCTGCAAAATAGTCGTCTCAATTTTGACTTATTGGGGGCGAGCAAAGTGATATTTAGTAAGGGAGGATCTGGTCGATTTCGGAAGCAAACGATCTAGTCTTTAAGATTGATTAATTAAGAAAAACCTATCACATCCGCATGATGTATATTATATTAGAAAGTCCAACCCAAATGCTTAAGCTATTAGGTGGAGAGAGACCACATGAATATAAAGAGCATACAAGACTCATTCACAAGCGATATGGGATAACAACATAACTTCAACACCCCTTCTCACGTGCTAGCAATCTGCACGTGGAAATTAACTAATGGGAGTGGAAATTAACTAAGGGTTTACCGATGCAGATTGGGCAGGCAGTATCATGGACATGAGGTCTACATCTGGATATTTCACATTTGTGGGGGGAAACTTAGTTATATGGAGGAGTAAGAAGCAGAATGTAGTAGCTTTATCCAATGCTGAGGTAGAATTCAGAGGGATGGCCAAAGGATTATGTGAACTACTATGGCTCAAGAGGTTGATGACGGAACTTGGCTTTCCGCCGGAATCTGAGATAAAATTGTTCTATGACAATAAAGCAGCGATTGACATTTCTCACAATCCGGTACAACATGATCGAACCAAGCACATAGAAGTTGACAGACATTTTGTAAAGCAAAATTTGGACGCTAAAGTGGTTTGATTTCCCTTTGTCAAGTCTGAAGATCAACTGGCAGATATACTTACTAAGGCAGTATCGAGTAGAGCCTTTTACCGCTCACTTGTCAAGTTAGGTATCAAAGATATCTTTTTACCCACTTGAGGGGGAGTGTTAACATGAGCCGTAAGTTAGAGCTAATCTAGGAATGTGTAATATTTACTTCCTATTTTGTCCCATGTTGATATTGTCTCTTGATAGGGAAGAATCCTAGGGTTAAAGTCATCTATTGTGTATATATACAAAGCTTGAAAAATTGAAAAATTAATGGAGAAAAATTCCCTTCATTCATGTATATTTCTTCATATTATTGACGTCCAATACCGGCAACACTCTTCCACCTCAAGCAAGAAATTCAAGCCCGACACATGTGCTTCTAAATGGATCGAGGACATATCCATTTTAACAAGAAGTGATCGATTTCCGGTCCAGTCTGATCCCATTCTAGAATCGGGAACCGGATCAGTGGGATCAATTCCTAGTTTGAGGATATGTGGACCGGAGGTCACTGGAACTGGTCGAGTTCGGAAAGGCAGGATCCTAGTTCTATGTAGAACCGTGTTTTGGTTTCCTCCATGAAAACACCAAATATGAAAGCACATCCATTACATAATATATCGTTATTCTGTGCTAAGCCATGTTCTGGTTTCCTCCATGGAAACACCAAATATAAAAGCACATCCATCACATAATATGAATAACGATCATTGACTATAAATGTCCCTATATCATCAGTCAATCATCCCCATTAATATGAACAATGTCCAGGCTAATACTCCAAAAACACAACAACAATTCAAAATGCATAGAATTCAAGGAGCTTGTTCATATTAATGCTCCAAATACAACAACAATTCAAAACGAAAGCACAACCCCTCAACATTGTTGGAGAAACACAACAACTCTTCAACATTGTCCAATGTCCAGGCTAATGCTCCAAAACACAATAACAATTCAAATGCATCCTCATGATCAGCAAAAGAATACTATAAGCACACCCAAAAGAACAAAAAAATCATCTTTATCGATCATTAACTGAAAGAATAGTGAAATACTTCGAGTCTTCAAGTCCTTTCTTGATAGTTGATGGATGAAGCAAAAGAGCTGCCAAACTGCAACAAATATATGTGATCATTAAACATTAGCTTTAAATTAAAATCACTAGAAATAGAAATCAAATAGTTAATGGAAAATCTCACCTCATACTCCTTCCACTTCAATTTGTAAACTCTATTAGCTCTAAGTGAACATCACCCAAAACTAAAAAAAAAAAATATGTTAATTTAAGCATTCAGTCATTAGATGTACGAAAAAATAAGATATTTCTTGTATAAATATTTGAAAGATGCGGCAAATGCTTTGAATCCTAAGCTTGAAGATATGGTTTTAAAACGAAAAGGAATTTGACAAATATAGTGGGAGTTTGGATAGAGGAAATATGATGGTGTTGATTACTATTGCGGTGGATCCTACAAAAAGGTTGCATTATATGAATTTCTATTATGAATAGTTCTATGATGATGAAGTGAAATTTGATAAGATCAATGAGAAGATGAAGAACATATGAACTTTATGAGCAATCTTCTCTTAGTTCTAGTAATTGAAATTTTGGTGTCTGAAGTCTAAGCGCTAGTAGTAGTGGTCTCAAATAAAGGTAACGACAAGTATGACATCCAAGCTTAGTGGAAAACCTTTTTACACTTGAAGAACAAAGTGTATAATGATAGCAAATCTTAGCTTGATTTGTATCAAGAAGCTGAGAGCGAAGATGTTCTTGATTTTGACCTTTTCATGTAATGGAAGACTATCTATTCAAGTATAAAATCTGAACTTTGATGACTCAATATGTTTTGTCTATTCCTGTTAATATCGTTACTTCAGAGTAAGCTTTTAGTACATCGGATCGTGTGCTTGATGTCATTTGATTTCTTTGACTCCTAAACTGGTGGAAGCTTTGATTTGCGTCAAGATAGGATAATAGCTGATCGTGTGCCAATTATCATTGAAGAGTGCATCGAGAATGCATAGAAGTTTGATTTGGGTAAGATATTCTTTTAATAAAGTAATTCCTTTGTATATGTAATTGTTGCGACCCTCCCATCGGCGGAGTGTTAATGGGCCGCCCGATGTTGTATGATCGGACGCGGGCCTCTCCCAAGGTCCATTACCCAAATCGCAACGGCTGGATATACGTGGTCGACCTTCAGTGTGGTCTAGTGACATGTGATAAGTGTACATGCCAAGGAGTCGCCATCAATCATTTCATGGAGGGTACGATCGGAAACCCTATCGAATAGTTGGGAGTGGTCTATTCGATTCTGCGGAAACCAGAGAAGTGGGTTCGGGGACTTAGTTACGCCAACTGTCAGAGTTGACGCCCTTTCGGTACCTAAGCTGAATGGTTTATCTGATCCTAGGATTTCATACATACGAGTGGGGTACAGATCCTAAATCTAGGAGTTCATGCAGACGGGAATTACTACCCTATCAATCACAATCAATAGAAATAAGTGCGCAAATCAAGGATCCAGTACATGCGGATAAAACACATGAAATCAGCATGGCATCCCTAATGAGGCCCTATTAGCCTAGAGAAATATCAATCAAAGCTTAGGAATGATTTTGGCATGATTTGCCCATGAGGGGCGAAAATCTTAATTTTGAGCAATTCGGGGAAAATTCACCTCGAAAGGGTAAATCTGTCATTTTAGATGAATTGGGAAGTCAAAAGACAGGGGAAATAGGATTGACCATCAATCCAATCCATTTCCTATTTTTTGGGAATTTCCAGGATTTTTCTGGAATTTAAAAGTGATTTTACCCTCGGAGGGGTAAAGTCATTATTTTGGATAAAGATGAGAACTGAAAATCTTAAATATTAGGGCTGGTCGTCCACCTGACCCAAACCCTAACTTTAAGTAATTTTCAGGACTCGATTGGAACGAGAAAGACGATTTTCCCATTAAAGGGCAAAATTGTCATTTTGAGAAAAGAGGCGGGACTCGAAAACCCAAACCTTAAGAATTGGTCGCCTACTTGACCCTAATTCTTACTTTGGCATTATCGGCCTTATCTCGCATATACAGCAGATGCGACTTACCCCTAAAGGGTAATATCGTCAAGTCTCGGAAGAACGGATAAGAAACCCCAAAAAATAGGGTTGACCAGTTGTCTATGGTCAATCCTCAATTTTTTGGGATTTCTAGAGTGTCTAGGATTTTTCCACAATTTTTCCACATTTTTTGGAATTTTTTGGAATTTTCTAGCATTTTTTGATTTTCTAGGATTTTTTTGATTTTTTTTATTTTTTTTAAAATCATTTTCTGATTTTTTTTTATTAAAAAATGTTATTCTGGCCGGGTCGGGTGACCCGGCCCACGACCCACGGGCGACCGGCCCGGATCCAGCCCGCACCAAAACGGCGTCGCTTTGGCCTCATCTTGCTCGGATTTTCGATTCCCGCCCAATTCAAACCTACGGCCTAGATCGTGCCACATGTCACGCCACGGAAGGCTTGATCTAGCGAAGGAGACCGATGGCTATGATTTTGCCACGTGCTGACGCACGGACGACCGGATCTAAGGCAAGGAACCTACGGTTCAGATTAGGCGAAGACTCGATCAGGGCCGTCTGATCAGACTACTTAAACCTACGGCCACGATTAGATCCCAAGACTCGATCTGGACCGTCTATTCATATTAACCTAAACGACGCCGTCCACCAACTAACCCATACGGCGCCGTTTCAACTGATTTTTATTTTCAGATTAAAATCATTTTCGAATTATCCTAAATTCTAATCCGACGGCCACCATTTATTAGACTCAATTAATCTCAACCGTTGGATCTACCTATTCGAATAACAACCTCCAACGGCCGAGCTGACTGGACTGACACGTGGACCAATGGCCGATTGCCACCTAAGCTTTTGACTTGTTGACCGCGCCACGTCGACTTCGTCTTCAACCTCGCGACCATTGCTGAACGAACGGCCACGACTCTCCGGCGATGATCTGACGGTGAGGTCTTAACAGATTTGAGCGAGGTCGGTGTTGACACATGATTTTTGATCATTTATTATTGTGATTTTTCTTTTTCTTTAAAATTAAATTAAAAATATCAAAAAAAAATCATTTGAGTCTTTTAGTTTGAAAGTTTTTCATTCGGAGCCTTGACGTGCAATTCTAGCGTCCCTTTTAGTTATTACTAATGCTTGACCTAAAAAAAAAATGGAAGTATCGGACAGTTCATTCATTGAAGGACAATGGATCGAATCCAAAATAAAGGGGAGTTGGATCCTTAAAGGCTCGAATGGAACGGAGTATCACCGAAAGGGAGAAGTGGCGCCATTGTTTTCAAGAGAGGACATTGGAAGGGGACAAAAGAGAATGGGATTGTAAAAGAGGGAGAGAAGCTAGAGCTGGCATAGAGGAATCTTCATCCGCACGAGGGACTGAATGAGCTTTTGGGGAACATCTTACGCTAGCTTTAAGAAAGGGAGAGGCGACCATAGCAGTAGAGGATGGTCTGACTCCGTCCTCCTGCCATTTTTTTTTCTTTTGAGTCATTGGGAGTTTAAAAAGAAAAATGGGCGATCGTCTTCCTCGGGAGCCGGATGAAGAGCCCATGCGACTCCTGTTCCCTCTCCCTCCTCCCTGCATGGATTTTGCCTGCAACCGTCCTATTTTCATCGATTCCTTTAGCTCTCTCTTCCGCCCTCTTCCACTTCTAACCTCTCGCCGGCTGTCTCACTACCCTCAAGCGGACCGACCCTTTCTTTTACACTGTCTTCGTCGACTGCCGACAGCCCCGGAGCTCGGTTCACCCATCCAGCGCTCGATCCCACCATAGCCGACTATCTCACCCCTACATACGTCCCGGAGGTTGTTCTGTCCTTCTTCGACCGCAGCCGGGCGATCAACCACGATGGCCTCTTCTGGTCCCGGCTGTCCGTTCAGGTCATTGAGCTCGTCGACGGCGTCTTCATTGGTCCCTCCAACCATGCCCTCGGCGACGACATCTTCTTCTGGTTCTCCTTCAACTCGTGGTCTGAGATCTTCCGAGAGCAAGAGAGAGGCGCCGTTAATGTCGTTCAGCTATCGCGTCCACCGACCCTGATCATTTGTTTCTCACGACCCTGACCCCGTAAGCTTGCCTTACATGGACGACCCTTCCTCATTCCTCGTCCGCCTCGAAGCCCCAGAGTTAAGAGAACGAGTCTTCCACTCCTCCGCCGACACCATCGTTGGGCTCAAGGCGGAGGCGAACCGGCAATGTGGCATCACCAAGATCTCGTCCTTCTGGTCCTCGACTGCCCTTGTGGCAGTGCATCATGTGCGCTCGCCGCTTCCCGTCAGACCAGGTCGGATGCCGAATGTCTACGAACAGTCGATGGGGGGGTCGACCCATACTGCCACCTGAGTATCTCGGAAACTCGGTCGGGCTATGGATGGTGGCAGCGATGAGGAAGCTTCTGGACAGTGGCATCGGGTCGGTGGCACAGCTCCCATACGGCGGTCGCGGAGTACAACGACTCGAAGTTGCGTGAATCAGAAGTGGATAAAGAGGCCACAGGTATACCACCTGGACAAGACGTTCGATCCATGCTGCATCTTGATTGGAAGCTCTCCACGGTTCGACATTTACAATAATAAGTTCGGACTGGGGAAGGCTGTGGCTGTGCGTAGTGGATATGGGAACAAACTCGACAGTAAAGTCATAACCTATCCGGGCCGCAAAGGAGGCGGGAGTGTTGACTTCGAAATCTGCATTTCGCCGGCGATAATGGTAGTCCTCGAAGCTGACCCGGAGTTCATGGCCGCCGTGACGGTTCCGTAGGTTGGAGGGTCAACATCAATACGGGACGGTCATATGTCAAGGCTTGATGATCGAAGATCGCCGTCCAACCAGATTCGGTGGTTTCGGCTTTATGTTCCCCAAAGCTCTCAAGCTGCAACTTCTCCGAGGCCATTCGGGAGCTTCCAGAGACCTGCGAAATGAAAAGGTTAGAGAATAAGTGGTTCCCGTCCGAGTGTACGATGAGGAACTTCACCGAAGAGAAGCCGAGGTTGGGCCTCAACAGCTTCTGGGCGCTCTACGTGTTCATCATCGGCGCTTCCACTGTCTGTTTGCTCCTTGCCTGTCCCTGCATGCGGAGGAGGAGTCGCATTAGTCGAGCGTGACAGGAGTGCATTGAAGACGATGAATAGTGGGTAAGACCTATTTTCACGTTGGGCTGGTTTTGTGGTTTATTTGGTCTTGTGGGCTTCTTTTCTTTTTAGAGCTGGGTTAGTGCTGGCAAGAGAGGATTGGGCTTGGGCAATTGGGTTCGGCAGGTTCAAAGCAACGAAGTAGGCCTGGGCTCCTTGTTCAAACCAGGCCTGATTCAGGTCCTCCCTCTCGGATTGGATCAGGCCCGATGGCCTGATCCGGGTCTGGATCCGAAAACCCGATCTAAGCCCGGCCTTTATTTATTTACTTATAAAAAATAAAAAAATAAAAAAAATCAAGAAATTCCAAAAAAAAAATTCTCAAAAATGGGAAATGGCCACAAACAACTGGTCATGGAATATCTTGGGTAATTCGGTATCCAAACCTTCCAAAAATTGACGATTTTGCCCTTCGGACTAAATCACATCCAAATCTTCCCATTTTACCCCTGGTCTGAAATCACACATTCCCTAAACCCTTATGGCTATATTAGGAAGTCATTGATTTGAATTGATGTGCATTGATGTGATTTATTTATGTACTTGATTGCGCTTTCATTTAAATTGATTGTGATTGATAGGAACAGTTTTCCAATCTGTATGAAACCCTGAATCAAGCCTATCTCACCTAAAATTGCGCCTGCACGAACTCTTAGCTAGGAAAATCACTCGCGTTAGGTACCGAAAGGGCGTTGGTAATGACACCGACGTAACCAAGTCCCCGAACCCAAAATCTCTGGTTCCGCAGAACTGATCGACCTCTCCCAATCGGTCAGTAAGGTTTCCGGTCAACCCTCCAATAAAGACCGGTGGCGACTCCAAATGCATGCACAAATTGCACATGCCACCACGACCACACTGAAGGTCGAAAGCGATCGACTCTTATCGTCGAATCCTTCCGAAAAATACTCCTGCCGCGATTTGGTATGGGCCTAGGAGGGCCCGCGCCGATCCAAGACCCGCGATCAGTAATCCATTAGCCGCGTCCGCTTCCGGACGGGTCGCGACAGTCGGCAGCAATCGACTCATCTAGGCTTCACGCGTAACATATCGCAAGATCACACGAGTCCATTCACAGAATCAAACGCGATCGAACATGAACCAGTACGCACCCATGTATTCTAATCAGGCGATTCATAGCATATTAGGCTAATTCATTAACAAAGAAGCATCATTCAGTGTTCAGAAGGCTTACCTCGAGCTCCGATTGAGCTCGCTCAGCCTAGATTTGGCTAGGCGAAGATGAACAGTGGGCGACCATGGAGGTTGAGTTGGGAGACTCGATTCGATGTTTTCAGACAAAATCAATGCAAAGTAGATATACAACGATGGTCAGTGATGTCTAAGGGATGAAACGCACACGGGAATCGCAAAGATTGAAACCGAAATCAGGGTTCGCCATTGAAGACCAGAGCTTGAGCTCGAAGTTCGGGATTACCTGTTTTGGTAGTTTTGGGCTGCGCGGTCAATGGCGATCGCTTCCTGGGGGCTTGAGCGTCTTTTTGTCAACCTTGAAGAGCTTCGGTTTGGCCTGGGAAGGCCTGACCAGTGCTCTGCAAATCCGAGCTCTACCCTCGACAATGGCGATGGAGGGGAGCTCTCTCTCTCTCTCTCGTTCTCTCCCTTTCGCTTGATTCTGTTCGTCCTCCACCAATTGAATCGACCAACCTCTTTAACTGAAAGTCTCCACAGGCTTATATAGCCCTTTGAGTTTTGGCGCCGAATCGGGGACGGTCAACTGATTCGAATAGCACGTGCCATCACGTGATTTTAGGTCCAAACGACGTCGGGGAAGATGGGTGAATCGTCTAACTCCGTTTGGTTCTATGGCGGGCTTCATTTCACGCGAATTTGGCACGAATTTGAGCTGTGTTTGCTTTTGTTGACTTTTTACAGCTTCAGAACTTGACCGGCCAATTGCCTTTTACTCCGACGACGTCGAGTGGCGCCACCGGTGTTAATTGATAGGTAGGAGTACATGCAACAATACGCCCACCATTTCGTGCTCGATTATCCACGAATTGGCCTTCAATTTGAGGATCGAAATCACCCTTGGAACTGTTCATCTGCGCAGGTTCTGAGGGAAGACGATGACACTGTAGCAAACCGGTTCGACCGGTCTGACCGGCGATCTGACCGGTCGAACCGGTTCCGACTTACCATTTTCCAAATTAAGCCCAAATTAATGGGAAAATTTTGCAATTGAACCTCAAAATCGAATCTAGAGCATGGATTTTATCTAGAAATGTGGTTTTGCCCAAAAGTTTACATCAATTTCTATAAAAACCCCAAATTTTCATTTAATTGGAAATTGGGGAACTATGTAATTGAAGGTTCAAATGATCAAATTGGGCCAAATCACCTATTCCAATCGATTTAAAATGGTGAAATCCATTGGGTAGCATGTTCAATTTGTAATGATAGCCCTTGAATTGGAAGTAATTTCAATTATGCTCGAATTCAAGGACTAAAATGCAATTATGTTTGCAATTGAACAATTTGTCCGAACAATTAGGTAAAATTGAAATAGGGGAAAATTGGATTGAATGTCAAGATCCTAGAAAATTCTAAAATTGCAAATTAAAAGACTCAATTGGTATTTTTTTTCTCAAATTCAATAGTACGGGTTACAAAGGAACACCTATAATTGAATCTGATTTTGGATTTTTTGTGAGGTCAAAAATGCAAGGGATTAAAAAGGAAAATATTGGCTATTTGTCCATATTTTTGTGACCTCATATGCTATTTTTGTTGATTTTTCTAGTATTTTCATATTTTCTAAAAATACTAAAAAATGTGAAAAATATGAAAAATTATTTTTTGGTCAAGAATGGCTCCTTGGGCTTGGCCAAGGTCACCAAAGTTGATTTTGTAATTTTTTGACTTTTTATGAAGTTTTTGTGATTTTTCGAAATATAATTGCAAAAAGACTTGGTCAAAAATCAGGTGTCAACAGTAATGAGTGAATGTTTTATTTAATGTTTTCTTTATTTATAGTTATGGATAGTCTTAGCGAGGAGATTACCATCTGTAAATAAAGTTTACTAATCGAATTGGAATGTATTTATGTGGCAAGGTTTTTTTCGATAATTATTTTAGTTCGATGAATAGCACTTTTAGTATAAAATTACTGCTAAGTGGTTAACTATGTTTGTTTTTTGTTTTTCTCTTTTTAAGTGGTTAGAATTTAGTGTAATTTTTAATGGATGAACAAGGGATGAAGTTTTAGGTATTATGTTATGAGTTTTGAATTTCTGTTATTTGTTTCATTTTACGTATTCATCTTTTATGGATTGTTGGTATTGGTAGATAGATTTTTTGGTTGCTGCTTTAAGTTTTATTTTGCTCAACTAAAAAATGAAAAAAAAAAGAATAAAAAAAAGGGAATTGGCCGGTTCTTAGGTAGACCTTGGAAACGACTATAGAACTGGATGTTCGGTTTCAGGGTATACAAGGTAGGTTCTAAGTTTCAGAAGTCGAGAGCCGTTCCCGACGGGATATATAGATTCCAGGTACCTAACACGGAAGGGCCGGAACAGCTCACCCGTGGTATTGAAGTACTTATTTGATAGCCTTATGAAAAGATGAGGAATTAGATAGAACATTTACGAATAATGTATAAATCATAGTAATTCAAGCATAACATTAGATATTAGACCGAAAGTCGGATTTATTTATATCGTTTTCTCATTCACCAATGATATGATGTTCTAGAAGAAGATGATATGGGTCCAGAAAATAGGTCTTTGCATGTCCACTTGCTCAAACAACTGCAAAGCGTGACATTTCTCCTTCATGAACCAATTTTTTGTTAGCACTAAATTCGTGGCAGGGTTTGACCAAGCCAGAGGTTGGATAAGTTGCCGTTGATGAAGGATCTTTGTGTGATTAGGATCTCAACTAATGATGTGGTGAATCTTCAAATACATGGAAGTGAAGGTATTTTGTTTATCTGCTAAAAGGGTGCAAAAGACACATGCCAAGTGAAATAACGAACTGTTCCTAAAGCTTGGAAATATGGAGACACTAGGGTTAAGCAGCCCAAAAAAAGATTAGGGATAGTTACCCGAATTGTTCGTGAACTTTGAGCTTATTTTCAATTTCGTCCCAAATCTTTTAATTTATTCAATTTAGTCCGTGACAATTTTGTACATCTTTAATTTAGCCCCCGAACTATATGAAAATGTTTAATGTTGTTTCAAGGACGACATTGTACATTGAGCTAAAGTTCATGATTCATATTGAACGAATTAAAATTTTAGTAATTTAATTTTGCATAGTCGGTTGTTTGTATCATTTTCCCAAAAGATTATTACGAAACAGGTTCCTCCAAAGAAACCACAAGTCGGGTTGGTCGGGTGTTCGTCAGCCCATTTTAGCTGAAAAAAAACATGGTTATGTTTTTGGGCCTGCTAAAAAAAAAAGAATGGGAAAGAGTCTGTTATAATGGTGGAGATGGGCCTAAGATATTTAAATTTTTCTCTCGAGTTTCTATGATGAACAAACCCTTACGGATCAGGTCATGTTGGTGGGCAAAGGACTTGATATTGAATAATTTGAAGAACAACGTTCGAATCCCTAAGACCGTTTAACGATCACAAAACCTTATCAAAGCAGTTGATGAGTTTTGTGGGTGAATGCGGAGAAGTATCACAGGTTAAAGATCTTCTACTGAGTTTACGCTATCTCGAATGTTACATGGTTTCAATTGTTACATTTCAATTAATTCTCGAGAAGCAAAGGAACGAACACAAAGACACACCAGGACTTTTGATGTGTATATTTAAATCTACTTCGATTTATGGCAATTGATTGCTAATGAAAGATCATGAGATACATTGCCATATGTAGAAGATTCGCTTCGAGGTGGTAACCGGACAGATTGGAAGTTTTTTTTTTTTAACAGCCGATTTCGTAGATTAATATGGCTATATTATTCAAGGAAATTTAAGCTTGATACAACGGCCACAGCTTCAAGCTATAATGTTGAGATTTGGACAACTGTAAATCCGAGAACAAGTACGTGGAGATGTGAAGAAGAATTACTGCACATACTCGAATTTGCGGACACATGCTCGTGCTCGAGAGCTAACGCTACTATCATTTTGATTTGCGTTCCGATTTCACTGCAAATCTTCTTTAAACACTAGGAATTGCGGGGCATTGGCAAAAAGAAGGAAGTTGATTCTACTGCCAAAACGTAGGAACTAGTTATCCAAAAGGTGGACTGTAGGAGAAACAAGCTCTGCACGGCAGCGTCGATCGGGCCTATCTCTCTTTGTCGTAGCATTTTACTCATTTGAGATCACTCTCGCAATCGCGCTCACATAGTTTAGCAGAAGGTTCAGAGTCTGCAGCTTGTAGAAGTTCCAAAATCTGTACCTTGCTCGAAAAGAGCTTGAAAAATCATGCTTTGTTGCATTTCGATCCGATCGAGCCGCCTCTCCTGGCTGTTATATTCGGACCTAACGTGTTCAGCTGAAGGAAGACCTAGAGCTTATGTGGGCAAGGGTGTGCCGAGCACGAGTTGGAGGACGACATGTCGAATTGTCGCTCTCAAGCACTCAAAATTTTCGAGTTGAGGGGAGGATGCGATTTTTAGTTGCGGTATTGCGCAATGAGCGTTGCAAACAGAGGCCGAAGTTTGTTTATTGCGCGCTGTGCTTAGCCATTCATACTGGATGGAGATCCATGCGGGGTGCATGGTGGTTCATTGCAATTATGCAAGCAAAATATAACTTGCTACACTCCATATTTGCTCCGCGAGAGAGACAAGGAGGCCGCCACTGGTGGTTCACCTCCAACGGAGATGTCTCCCGTGGTATCACCGTAGCAAATCCACCAGAGCCCACAGTTTATGTCTAACTCTATGTATCTACAAAAACTTGTGGAGGCGAATCGTCTCCATTGAGGAAACGAAAAAGAAAAAAAAAGGAAGGCTCACGACATCCTATTAAACAATGGAAATCAACTTATTGTCCAACAAAAATTAAACGGCGAATTTATTCGGAATGACATGTGTAGATCCTGACCACCAGCAAGTAGCTCCTCCGACTTGCAAATTTGACACTGCCCCAGAAGACACTGCACTGTCTTCACTCCAACTCTCCAACGGGTGCCTCGTTGAGCCACAGGAAATGAATGAAATCGTACAGTTTCGCACTCACGCTCACCTGTTTAACCATTGAAAACAGGATATGCGTATGAGCTTTTGCAAAAGAGAGTAAAACAAGAAGATAAAAAGAGTGGATCTGCGGAACCTTGTAGGGCGTCGGATTGAGTCTCCTCATATGGTCCGGGCGCATTTGGTCTAGCTGCTCCATGCAGCGCTCCCTCACTGCCTTAAGAGGAGGCAACTCTTCTCTTCGTTTACCTTCACCAACCAACCAAATAGAAAGTTACACATAGTCCCTCTTCGGTGTACAAAACCCGCCTCACAAAAATCATCAACAACGCACTTAAAAAATAGCTGATGCAAAAAAGACTGGATGGCAATCTACTCTAACATTGAGATTAACAGTGTCAAACACAGAACAAAAACAATCAAACATCATTTGTCACACAATGATGCCGGAAAACCATCTGCATAAAGACCGTTCCATTTCACTTCCAGAGAGCAAGAACATCATGCATCTTTGAGTCTCTCACCGGATAATCCAGGCCAATAACACTTGAGCAGCTCTTCGACATGCTGTGGAACCACATTTGCTCTCTTTGATTCATTAAAAGGGTGACGGCAGAGAATCCTCTCTCCAACCTGGTAGAAAGAAACCCGCACAGCCAGTGACTAATGAGCTTCATCTTTATGTTGATTTATGAGGGAAAAAAAAAAATATTTTAGATGGAGGCTGGTTTACCAAATGCCATTGACGAAATTTTTTTTCCAAATTAAATGACCTATATAGACTAACCAAACGGAAATCATTCAAAGCTAGCATCCAATCAGAATATAACTCTTGAGGAGCGGAACAGAAAGTGACTAATGGAGCATCATTTCAATCAAGTACCTTAGGAGGCGGTTCATTTTCCCCTATCATTATATCCAACAGCGGATAACCTTCTTTCCCATACAATCTGTAACTCCTCTTTTTACAAGGAATAGATACCTGCAACCTAAAAGGAATTAATCTAACAACTAAATACCAGTTAATTACAGTGAATTTCTCAAAATCTTGATCATACCTTTGAAACGTCTTCTGACAGTTTGATGCGTGGCTGATTATTTATCTCAACAAGCTTGAATACACAACCAAGAGCAGCTTGAGCATAACAGGTGACCAAATAGGTTCCAATGCCATATGCATCAACTTCATGACCCTGTGCAAGAAAAGCTCAGTACCAGCATATGATGAGTTATACTTACCATGGGAAACTCAAGAAACGCCTGTAACATCCACCCTATTAGAAATAGATATTCCACTTGGTAGCAAATCATTGCAACAGCATACGATTTTTCCCCTTGCAAGATTGAAGATTATCTCTCCAAAAGTGGCCTGATCGGATTAAAATGTGCAAAGAATCACAACCAATCAGCTATCACTTTTTTTTTTCTTATTGAGAAGAAGCCTGTTTTGACAAATGGGATCCAATTTGAGGACCAATCAAATAAGCAAAAAAAAAAAAAATCGAGCAACCAAGTTGGTAGAACAGAAGTTCACAAGATGCCCAATCACGTAAATCTCGTTTGTTATTTTCTTAGTCTTTCCTCGATTTTCTAACAAGTACCTTGCTAAGTGGTGACCCAAGAATCAACTCAATGTCAGATATAGGAGAAACTACAATTCAATCCATTAAATAATTAGATTGTGCAAATTACCCTCTTCTTAGAAAATTTACACTAGGCTCCCTGCGAGCTCTCCATCCTGAATTTCTCAAGTTTGTCGCGACATCTGGAAGAATTGGTCGTGAAGCATACAATTGGCTGATAAATCTTTTCCCATAAGAAAACATAGGAAACAGATGAACTGACAGATTTTTAACGAAGAGCGCTGATAATAAAAGCAATTAGATAACTGTCATGTGAAAAGCTAGATATAAATAATATTTTTAGCCATTACATGTTCACATGCTTGATCCAGTAAAATATTAAAAGAGATCTTCAAACACTCCACTTACTTTTTGGAAATTCGTAACCTCTAGAATAAGCTATAGAGTATGTAGACTTCAAGGCAACAATCTAATATGAATCTTCATCAAACAGCCTCTCATGAGATAGTTACCTGTTTGTTTAGGGCATCTAAAGTTTCTTCATTGAGATCATTGCTAGCAGTGATACTTGTCTTTACAAAATCAGCCACGCCGAACTCCTCCTCAATACTGTAAAAGAACTTACGAGCTTCACAGGACAGATACGCTAGGTCACCAGAGTCCAACCTGATGCCTACTGCTTTATATCTGCACATTATCTGATTTGAACTAAGCATCCAAATTCTTTGATATGCGATGCGCATAGGTAATAAAGAAAATCACGACACGACAATGTTAAAGATGAACAAAAGAGGTGTAATCACACGGTAATGGCAGATAAATTGGTCAATTTATTTTCTACTCACGCATTACACCTCACCCAGCAGCTCTTATCTGACAATCGATGCATGGCTGGGTCTACAGGCAAGCTTTGTAATGAAGCTTACAACTACTAAAGTCTCAAAAATAATTCTAATCCTTGAAATTCATGAAATGTCTGATGTTTCTCACCACCTTGTTGTAGGGCGCAAGTACAAGCACATACTGTGACTTTCTTCCCTCTTCATTTTCAACACTGATCCTTTATTTTTCATCGTTAAAGTGCTTCTAGATCCAATAAAAAAATGATTTTTGCTGATGTTGCATGCTGATAAACATCTCACACACAGATTGCATGTCCCGATGATCCCCAAACTATTCTATTGGAACAAGAAAGCAAGTAATTGAAAGTTTTCAACTGAGATAACTGGTTCTCCAAGTAAAATGACAAAACAAAGAGTACGGTTTTATATACCCCAAACAGTGGAGTGCTAACGCCACTGCACAAAAGTTCGGAACTCCACTTCTCATTACCTGATGAAATGGAAATAAATGTTGTTATGTTGAAAAAAACGATTACCAGAAGGTTGAAATGGATAAGAAAAGCATCATGTACAAGACAGAAGGAGTTGCCATCATGAGCAAAGTACATGAACAATCAGTTGAAGAAGAGAGAACAAAATTAGATCGTGACTTTAGAGCAAAACTTTGCAAGTGGACAAGAAGGGACAACTTCTACAAATGAGAATTATTGGGTGATTGTTCTGTAATTTCATATGTTAATATTCAGCTCTACCTCATATGGAGTAGCCAAGGACCATTTAATGATCATTAGAGTTTTTTTTGGGTAAGGAATGATCATTAGAGTTGCTCCTCATTCACTCTGAAAAACTTCATGCGGTTTCTACAAAAAGTGACCAGGCTACAGATTCCTTGAATTTATAGTAGAGAAAAAGATGGGCTTTGTCATTCTGACATAAACATTCATGAACTTCTCCAAGACACATGCTATATTGTATATCAGAAGAACAATGTTATGAACAGAAAAAACTTGTCAATTTAACAGTGAGAATCATATTAGACTGATGTAGGCCATGGACAATGCTAAAAAACAACATAACAGAAAGCTGCCTTAGACATCGATTAAAAAAAACAGCCAGGCGCAAGAAATTTGATCCACGTACGTCATATGTGTCAACAAGAGCCAAAAAGTTTGTGGGGAATGCCAAGGCATATGAGGTGAATGCTGCTAGCTCACTTTGATTGGTCTCACCAAATATGCCATGTAACGATTTTGACCGCTGAAAGACATGCAGAAGAGAAAAATAAAGATTAACGGAAAATAAAATCAATTCTCAACAGCCACACTATAGGAGTCTCTCAAAGTGGTGAAAAAAGCAATAATTCCCATATGATCACTGGTTACGTATTCTAAACTTATTCGAAACAAATTGCACCAGTACCACCTTTCTCAACATCCTAAAAACTTTTCTTTGGGGGATGCTGCAACTAAAATTTCATGTCCGTTTTATCTTGTTTTTAAACTATTAGATTAGAAAATTCATCATTATCTAATATTCGTGTAAGATCTCCTCTTCTTGCTTCCTGTCAAGCGCAGTACTTTCATTTACCCAGCTTACTTAACAATTTCAAGTTAGTACTCATATTCCAGATGAGTCGCCTTCAATATTGTGGTACCTTACGTTGCAGGTGGAGACAAAATATCATTAATATCTTTCTCCATATCATTACAGTTTAAATATGAACTGTTTTCTAATTTACTATTTTTATGCTCTATCATCAGCTCAATAATATTGGTATACATCTCTTTTTGTTTCCCCACAGTGTTGATTTCTCGGAATTAAAAAATGATCCAATATTTTAGCAGCTTCCCAATGTTTCCATCCAAATCCGACTGCATCCCATCTTGCTTTCAGTTCCAGACCAGTCTAGCCAAGAAGGTCCAAACTCAATATTTATGGATAAAAATAATAACAAAAATGAGTATCTACTTATGAGGGAGAGCTCTACCACGTGCTGTTTCACATTATGGACGTGATTACGTAAGGATTTAAACTTTGGGTATAGTTGGTTCTCTAACAAAGGTAATACTTCCTGTGAATTAAAACAAAATTTGATGCATAATAGTGAATCAAATCATTATTGCTAGAGAAATAAATTCCCAATAAAGCACCTGGATTTTTCCCAACCATGATTGAACCAGGCTAACAAAATCCTCACATGTATTTGAACCATCAGAACTGCATAGAGACTTCTCTGCTATCTCATCTAAACTCTGTGATCAGCAAGCATATTAGAACAGGGAAGGTGCAGCATGGCATAACTGCCAGAAAATTACAATTTAAAAGCCAAAAAAAGGTAAAATAGAATTCCAGATGTCAAATAGTAAAGATGAACTGAAAGAGTGTGAGCTGGTAGTAAATACAAACTGCAGAACAGAGTGTGAGCACATATACTGAAATTTATCTAGTTTCAGGGAGTATAGTAAAAGAGTACCCACCTGATTCAATTTTACAGATATTTTCTTTTGGAATGAAATGAAGAAAAAGAGGCGATGATAAAAAGATGTACATTATATTCACGACGATAATAATTTGTATGCTCTGGCTGAGCTGATGACAATTCTCAAGTAAAAGCAAATAAAGATAAATGCAAAACTACATACCATGTATGAACTAACAAAAGCATGGGAATGTGTTCCTCGAAGCGGTATGCCAAACAGCTTCCCAGCAGCAACATTGCTATCAATATAAAATTAGAAAGTACATTATACTAGTATACATTCAAGTTGTCAAGAGAAAAGACTCAAGAATTGACTCAGATTACAGAGGTTGCTTCTAGGAGGAGCTTGGATCAAATTTTAAAAAAATAACTGGTGTCTATAAGTTACAGAGGAACATTAAAAACTAAAGTGGAGGAGCATTTAGAGATAAATACTTTGAGGAAAACTCAAATTGCGCACTCTGTTATAGTAAAGCTTTTTTATTAAAATATACCTTTTTCTTTTCATGTACTATATGCAAGGCCCTTCTTATCAGCAAGGATGACTGAACATTTCTCATTGGAAAACACAAAAAGATCACAACATAATCTGAATGGTTACTGTTAATCATTTTTGAACTATCTAGGTATCAATACACTAGGTAGGAGAACAAAACTAAAATACCTAATATCAGAGCATTGCAAGTCTTAATGCTCATGCCACCTAGTCCACACATTTAGTACTGATACAGTATGCATTTGAGACCATTAAAAATCAGAAAAGACAGAGAAGTGATCATTCATCAACAAACATGCAAGAAGAGCAATGATGCTTGACTGGCTATGACACAACATCTATATCTTAAAAGGACAACAAGATACCTCGTTGCATCAAATCCACCCATATAGCAGTACTTGGATGCTCCTATTCCACCATCAGGCCCCTAAGATTTAAAATGGAGGAAAAAGGTAATTCTTCATGATAAAAGACAGGAACAGTCGTACAAGAAATTGTCAGAATAACTCCCAACCTGAGCTCGTCGAAGCCCAAATTCAAGTAAAACTTTTGATTTTCCTGCAACAAATCTGTGCCTTGCTGCATTCGTAGTCACTAGTGATGCATAGTTTATAAGGTTCACAAATGGTGTTTCAAGCAGTTGGACAACCTAAGGACATGAAAATTTACAAGTATCAAATTAAGAAGTGATTATTCGGATAAGTACTTAAAAAAATCAGTGACGCAAAGAAGATTAAATACTTGAGACATTCCAATAGGAGAACTTTTAAGCAAACATAAGAGGAACTACACTCACAGCAATTGGCCCTTCAACTCGCAGCAGGGGAACCTTCGGAAAAACTACTGACCCTTCTGGAATGGCATACACTTCAACATCAGAACAGTCGACTTCCCCTAGATAATCATAAAACCCATCCTGCATAAATACAGATAGGCATCAGACGAAGAAATTCTGCTAATTCTGGTTTTCCAGTGCAACAAATCATGCATTTGGCAGGTCCACAGGAGACTACAGTAGTGCAAACAGGACACAACTTTTGGGCATGTCAACCTTTTGGCTCTACGTTTGTCAATATTGTCTATGATACAAGCACATGTGAGAACATTACTAAGAATTAGTTCTCAGGTTAATGAGAGCTCTGGTCAATCATCCCATGCCCTTTTTATCATGGGCCAGATTGAGGGAGCATTTTCTGAGTCCCTTAGCATACCATGGAAGGGAACCTTGTTCAACCAACAAAAGTTAACCCGTGAAAGGGGGAGTAATGATGGTATATGCTAGTCAGGTTTTGATACAAGTCCAAGGAGGCAACCTCACATGAACGCATTAGTCTGAAAGGGCAAGCACTCTTTTCTCTACATTCCAAATTCCACTTGTCAAGAAAGGAGAGGAAGCTCCCCTCACCATTTCCTCACATAAGAAAACCTGCTAATTCAAGCTTCACACGCTCTTTTTCCATTGCAAAGCCCTGAGTTGCGCTACTTGGCATCCATTTGAAAATGCATTTCCAGGGAATGCTTGTTTACATGGCTCTCCTGCATTTCAGCTGATGATGTGATGTTTAAAATCTAGACGTTATTCTTGAAAATTTGTCTATAACAATGTACTGTTCCAAATTTGTTTGGGAAAAGAGTGATGAGATCAGGGCGTTCGCTGAGTTTATGTGCTTATTTGATCCGCAAATTAAAGAAAAAACTAGTTTTGGGTTTCACTCACTTGACATTGCAATAATGTCCTCCTAAGAAGAAAATATCGAAAAGAGGAAAGGACTATGCAGCTTGATATATGTGCCAAATGTCCTCAATTTCGGCTACAGAAGTCTTACTGGGGGACACACGAACTGGAGCAGATTAGGAAACCTCCAGCATGTCCCATCAGAGGGGAACTCTTCAGCAACTTTTGGGCACGAACACAAGCACATATACTGTGCTTTTGTCCTTATGACCAAAACCATCGACTTTGGAGAAAAAAAGCAACCTCATGTATACCTTTCACATCCTTGAAGAGTGCAATGTTGAATTTGGAAAAGCATCCAACTCAACTGAATGCCAAGTAATACTGACCAATGGAATTCTAAATGCAATAGTTAAATGTCACCTCCATTACCACATGACCAATCTATGCAAACCAAACAGTCATTCAATCGCCACCAAACAACTTTACCTCACATGAAGGTGGCAAGCATTGCTTGATAAACGAGATCTCCTCCTCAGCAATTTTGAAATTGGCGATGAACCTTATGCATTCTTCCAAACCAGCAAATATGGTATATTCACCACCAAAAGGGTTCTTGCGAAAGTATAAATCAAACCTGAGACATATCTCAGTTCACATAAGAGAAACTCTAATCTAAAAAAAATTAGCTTATTGGACATGACCAAGGCAGCTGTCTTGGCATTCAGGAAATTCAGATCAGAATGACAGTCTTCAATAGAAAGCATGGAAAAATTGCCAAAGTACTATATGCTAGGAGAGTTTTGTGCATTTTGAAAATGCAAATCTTGCTCGGGCTAGTCTGTAGAGTAGGTGATCACTCCAAGGGTATGCATGTTACTGTGCAAGAAATAGCTCAACTCCAAGATGGCGAGGTTGCAATCATTGATGACAGCTTGACATTATTACCTTCAGCAAGTACTTTTTTCCCCATTCAGAAGCTCGGTACCCGTTATCTAGTGTTTTAATTCATGCATTAATGACGAAATACAAGAACTGGATGGATATGCGTCTGGATCAGGTGCACAGCACAGGCTCAAGTGCAAACAATCCTTCTTTCGTGCCATCCAACCGAGCTTCAAATTGTGTCTCACTTGGATCCTTAAGTCTAGTGGGGTATTTTGCGGGACAGGAACCTACCCTCATCGAATAGCTAAAAGAAAAGCAAAAAGACTGCTCATTCAAAACTATACCGCACCAAAACAGAAAAAGGCGTCCAAGACAAAAAGGCACCAAAGTTTTCATGAAGCTAAGGATGTAAACAGGGGGGCTCCAATGACAGAGCATTCGCTCTTGCAAAGCCATATCTTTATGCATGGCAACCCAATAGTAAGAAAAGCAGCGGTATGCGTCATACTCAATTCACAGAAAACCACCGTATCAAAGCAAAACGACAGATGATTTCCCAAATGCAAAAACGGGCAGCCATAGAAATGAACGGGAAAAGCCAACAGCACCAAATTCGCAGGAACGCGAGCCTCTCAAGGACGAAGGACGATATAACTCCCCGTCAGTCGGATTCTAAGCGGTCCAATCCAAACAGAGCCAAACCACAACTAGAAGGGAAAAAAAAAAGAAAAAAGAAAGGAGACAACTCACACGGCGCGCTCCTGATGCTTCCCGGCTTTCCAATAGGCATAGGCCATGGTGAACTGGTATAGATCCGTGAGCAGAGGCGTCACCATGGGGTTCGTTGGGCCGTCGACGACCCGGCCCGAGAGGTCCCCATTCGGGCCATTCGCCGTCGCCTTCGCGTCCTCTCCCATGGCCGGAAAACTCTACGAGGATCGAAGCTCCTGGTATTCACGGATTAACGCACTTCGACTCCAGTCTATCTGCAACCCCTCTCTCTGTCTCTGTTATAGCCACGAATGTCTTTGCCGAAACCAACGTGAACGTGACGACGGGAGGAAGAGGGAAGGTGCGAGGAATGAATCAGAGACTGCGTAGTTCAAGGTCCACAGAGAGAGGGGGAGAGAGAGGGTTATAAAGGAGGATATGAAGCATAGGATTTGTAGACGAGAGCGGACAAGAGGAGGACGGTTGTCAATTGTCCTCGAATAAATAAATCAATAGTGCTTCTAACATTATTTTATATTAGGATTAATACAACAAAAAGTTTCAAACTAATGCACGATAAATTCATCTTGCACTATATATTTATAATAAATTTATCACAAATTATTTTTTTCATTATCAAAAATCTCAAATCGGTATTGTGTGACAAATTCGAACTTCGTTAGCTTCAGTTAATTTGGGTATTGCGAAAAATCCTAAATCAATACACATATGACAAACAGAGTAAAATACCAAACTAATATGCCCGTGAACTACCATGTGTCATTTCGATAAAATTTGACAAAAATTTACATAAGGTAAATTCATCATTAATGTACTAATTTGGGATTTTTTTTGTGATAAAAAAATAGTTTGGAGTAAATTTATCAATTCGAAATTTTTTGTGGTCAAATAAATAGTTTGGGTAAATTTATCACATATGTATCAATTAGGGATTTTCGTAGTATTATCAATTAATATTATATGGTAATGTTGGATATGAATATTTCTAGAGCAATAATTTACTTTTACTATGGTAATTTTGTAGACCCTTCTTGATCAAATGAGGTGAGAAGAAAAAACGATAAAAAAAATTGCTAAAAAAGAAATCTTTAGATTGTGGAAATGAGAGGTGAATTTTATGCAACAAATGGGAAATCCTAGCATCAATACGTTGTTTTGGGTAAGTTTTCGTGAAAGTGATACGCAAAATAAGTTGTTCCACTAGACATCCAATATATTCGATTGCATTAAAGAAGTCATATTTACATAACAAATCGTATGAATCTTAACTTTTCTTTCTTTCTTGAATGAGATGTGCTATAATTTCATATAGGGGCGAGCATGAACTGGGTGGGCCGAGGCCAGACCTAGACCCTGAAACAGACCTTGTTATAACTGGTTCCCAGTTTTTAGAACCGACAACCAACCATGTTTGTTTTAGAACCTGTTTTGGAACTGACCCTGTTTTTCGGTATGGTTCTAGGGTCTACCGAGAACCTGTTTTACTTTTTTTGAAATGAGCAATAAAAATTACAATCCACCAAAGCAACAATCCGAAACATATTAAATAGATAATACGACGAGATGGGAAGAAACAGAGGAGGTGAGGGCTGTGAGGCAACCAAAGGGCAAGTGACGCTAGAGTGGACACTAGGGTTTCTTTTGTTAAAAAAAAAAACTAAAAACCGATTCTAAAATCGATTTGGATGCGTCTTCACCTAGAATCGAAAATCAGACCGGTTTCAACCGGTTCCCAAAAATTGAAACCGATTCCCCGGACCAATTTGAGCAGGAATCGATTTCGATCCTATTTTTCGGGTGGGCCGATCCAGGTTTTGGGTAAATCCAGTCCAGTTGCACACCCCTAATTTTAGATAAGTTTTTTCGGGGATCGAATATTTAAGGTAAGTTGATTTCAAAAGGAAAAATAAACAAAAGAGATGTAAATATATAAAAATAGCGATAACTTTATTTTCTTTAATTTTTTCGAACTAAAATAAAATGTATCATTTATTTTGTCCCTTGTTAAATAATTTTACTGAAGGACTGCTAAATCAAATTGACTAAATTATTTGCTTCGCTATTGAATAAGTAATATTCATCGCGTTAGAGAAAAGAATATAATTTAAGAGAATTGTATCATTTGTGAATATATTTTATCTTTATTTTGATAAATTTTGTCGACCGGTATCATTTATCTCATTCTTAAATAGTTTTGGTCAAATTATATAATGCTCGTCACTCTAAAGTTACTTGCTCTTTATCTTTCCCATTTTGGAATAAAAACTTAATAAAAATATTACGTTTTTGGGATGACAAAATCCATAATCTGAGCCCGTGCTGAGCTTCGTATTCTTCCAAAAACTTTAATCTCCAAGAAACAAACATCCAATCTTTTTTATAAAAATAAAAAACAACCATTCAATTTATCTCATATTCTTAAAAAAAATATCTCAAAATATAATTTGAATTTATGTCAATTTAAATTATGCAGATCGAATAAGCAATTAGAACATTTCCAATACATGATTTTTTTTTTCAAAATTAAAATCAATGAGATAAGTTCGAAAAGATGAATTTTGGAGAAGGACAATAGAAACTGTTAGTGATATTAGGATTTTTTTTTGGTCGAATGGATATTTAGTTGATTCAGCATATCTTTCAGGATTATGTAGATATCTCCTTTGATAGCGTACATGGGTGTGCAAATTGGACCGGACCGGCCCGGCTCGGGCGGGTTGGTCCGGTCCTTGAGGTTGGTGGTCCGGTCCCCGGTCCCAATAAACGGGACCGGTGACTGGGCGGTCCGGTCCCCGGGTTCCATGGTTTGGGACCGGACCGGCCCGGCCCGGACCGGCCCGGCCCGGACCGGACCGACAATGTTTTTTTAAAAAGATTAGTTTGGTCATCCTAATGATTTGAAAATTCCGAGTCTCCTGCAGTGAGTCTTTAGCTATTTTGGTTGCAGTGATTACATCTTTGATTGTTGTGGTGGTTGCATCTTTGATTGTGTTAATTGATTTTTCTTTTAGATTGGGCTAATTTGTTTAGGGAGATATCTTCTTTGAATTTTTCAAATAGATCCGAATTTTAGATAGTATTTTTTTTTCACATAAAATAAATGAAAAAAAAAAACAATGTAAAAAGAACTGAAAAGATAAAAATCTCATTGCATTGATATTAGATTTGCATTTAAAGATTAATTCATATACATGTTTTTCGTCTTTTGTGGAATTTTATTAGTAATGAATTCCTTTTTAGAGATCAGAACTAGGATTAGACTTTGGACGTTTTTGTGGAATTTTTTTATTAATGAAAAATCAACACAAGAGGAGGTCGAAGTCTAAATTCTTTTTTTTCACCAAACTAATCTTTTTATTATAGTTTTCATAAGCAGTTAGAATTAGCGGTCCTATTGGGACCGGACCGCTGGTCCTGGTCCGGTCCCTGGTCCCGAAAATATAGGGACCGGACTACTGGTCCAGTCCCCGGTTCCATGCCGGGATCGGACCGGCCCGGACCATGCACTCCCCTAGCGTCATCTATAACTTCTTATTTTTTATATTATCTTTACTCATTGATGTCAATTCAGTTCTAAATATTTTGTAGGCTAAATACCCAAAAAACCTCTAACTTTAGCATTTGTGACAACTATATCTAAAAGTTTTGTGTCTCATAAAAAATCTTAAACTTTTACTTTTGTCCCAATTATATGCCATTTTTTACTTTTGTCTCAATTTTACCTGCCTAGTACCAAAAAAACTCTTAACTTTAGCATATATCCCATATTATATTCAAAACTCTTTTTTGTCTCAGAAAAAAAACTTCAACTTTTACTTTTGTCTCAATTTTACTACCGTTAACCTTCCGTCTATAATCACCATTAGTTAATCTTACGTGACATTTTCACGTCATTAATGAATTATACCTCAACAAAACTGACATGGAAATATCGTGAACTTCTCTTCTGTTATTTGCTTACCTTATATATTGTCGGGAGATATACAGTCACTCAAGATGACGCATTTCATATTTTTTTCGACACTCAACAGCCTAAAGAACGGCTATGCATATAGATATTTTGACGAACTATTTAAAATTAAGTCGTCCCTGAAATTCGCTGTTTCTAAATTTTGAAAATTCATTGGTAAATTCAACGAGAAAATTCGAGCCACGTAGAATTAACTAACCGTGATTATGAACAGAACGCTGACGGTGGTAGAATTGAGATAAAAGCAAAAGTTTATGATTTTTTAGGAGATAAAAAATTGGATACAATTGGGACAGATGCTAAAGTTGAGGGTTTTTTTTATATTAGATAAGTATAATTGGAATAAAAGTAAAAGTTTGAGGTTTTTTATGAGACAAAAAAAGTTTTGGGTATAATTGACGCAAATGCGAAAGTTAAAGATTTTTTTGGGTATTAAGCCCATTTTGTATTGGTGCCAATTTAAACATGTTATTAGAATCAATTTAGTCTAAACCTTTTGTATTTATATCTATTTAGTCATAAACCTTTTGCATTTATGCTAATTGAGTCAATCCGACCAATTCTGACTGGAAATTCGCTGATGTGGACATCGATTGTCTTACATAGCACAGCTGGCCCTGACATGGATATTTTTTAATAATTTTAATAATTTTTAATGATATAGAAAAGAAAAAGAAGAAAAAACCAAAATATTTATCGAAAAATATTAAAATATCCATGTTTGCGTCAGTTATGCCACGTATGACAATTGACGTCCACATAAGCGAATTTCCGACCAAAATTGGCTGGATTGACTCAATCAACACAAATGCACAATGTTAAGGACTGGATTAACACCAATATAAAAGGTTTAGAACTGAATTGACATCAATCAAAAGTTTAGGACTAAATTGATACTAATGTAATAGATTTATGATTTTTTTTTTGACAAAATTTCCCGTTACTCAATGAAAACTTGTGAATTTATTATGCTTTTTCAATAATTTGACAATAAATTTCAACATCTGGCGACAGGGAACTAGGTCAAGAAAATTCCCCTATAGATCCATTTCCTTCGTATAGTAGGCTAGTAGCCAGTGGGTGTACAACAACAATAACACATTACATGAAGTCGAAAGGTGTGACTGTTCGAATCAACAAAAGGTATGGATCTTCTGATACAAAAAGAAAAGGGCGACAAAGAACAACGTGCATAGCTACCAGGGCATCATCAGGCAAAAGGATATTTTAGTGCCAAAAGTTATGTGCCGAGATTACTTTGATGTTAAAAGTTTCAATCGAATCACTTTAATACCAAGCCGGAGACAAAATGATCACTCTGGTACCTCCGACGAGAATTTCCGGCCAAAATTACCACTTGTCATTAATAATTATATTTTTAATGAAAAATGACTTTTTTTTAAAAAAAATAATAAGTCCACATAAGCTGTCAGGTGGACTTTAAATTTAAAAATTAAATTCAAATTTAAAAATTAGCTAAACATAAATTATTTAATACATAATTTTATTTAAAATAAAATTAAAAAACTCTTAAAATTTAACAAAAAACCTAAAAAAAAAATTAAAAAAACTTATGGTTTACCAAGCAGCGAGGGCTTGTCGTCCCCACCAATGGGGGTTGCTGAGCCCCGAGTAGGGCCCATTGACCCTCACCAACCCCACCCCACCCTTGTTGACCATTGCCAGCAACCATGGGGCGGCGGCGAGGGCTTGAACATCCCTCACCGCCTGGTTCTATAGTTAATATTTTTTTTATCTTTTTTGTAATTTTAAGCTAAATTTTTTAATTTATTTTAAATAAATTTTAATTTTAATTTTTTTTACAAATTTTTTTTTATCTTTTTTTAACTAATTAAATTTGTATTTGTATTTGTATTTGTATTTGTATTTTTTTAAAAAAAAATTACCTTTTTTTAAGTTGTTGACTGGACCTCACCGGAGCCACATCACCTTCACTTATTTATAAAATAAGGCCACGTCAGAATTCCGCTGACTAAATCGAACTTGGAACTAAAACGATCATTTTTTTCAAAAACTTGGCACTTAAGTGAGCCGAATGAAACTTTTGGCACCAAAGTGATTTTTGTGCACAACTTTTGGCACTAAAAGTGTCCTTTTTTCGTATCATCACGAAGAGTCTCACGCCTATCACTGAAATGTTTAGTTTGAATCATAGCTACTTTGCCTAGTTACACATCGGATATTCATGGGTTTTATACCACACGACTTTGCTCAAGAAAAATTGTCAAAAAAGGTCCTCAATCTATATCACTTTTATCAGTTCAGTCCTAAATATTTAATTTTTTCAATGTAGCCCTAAACATTTTTTTTTGTGCCAAGTTGTAAACTTTTTACATTTTATCAATTCAGTCTATTCGGCCAACTTGGGCCAATTGGCACTGACAAGGACACGTGCCGGCGTTGAGGGGGTAAATTTTATTAAAATCTAAATATGTTTTAAAATTATTTATTTATTTATTTATTTATTTTCTTTCTTTTTCTTTATACCGTCCATCTTCTTTCTTCTTCTTTCTCCAGAGGGGTCCTCGCCGGCCCCTGGCACCGCCAGGTCGGATCTATTAATAGCTATGGTATATCATGTCCTCCTCATTTCTTCAAATTCGCGCCTTTGTTTACTTGTTCTGTGCACGAAGTTCTGAAATTTCATGATTGAGCTTCGAGACTCAGATTTTACCATGCCCTTGCCTTTCAATTTAGTAACCGAGGATGCCTCGGACCGAGCTGAAACCTGGCTCAGTACGAAGAACCAGCGAAGCTCCTCATGACCCGGTTCAATCTGGGATTTTACTAGGTCATCCGAGGATTGGGATTATCCGATGAGTTAAAAAAAAAAAGTGGGTGTTTTCGCAATGAAATATGTCAAAGTTTGGGGCAGGATGCAAGTGGATGTTGGCTTTGCATAGGAAGGAATAATAACGTGGACAAGAGAAGATCTAGAAGCCGTGTAGGTACGTGCGTGACCCCTTCAGGAGAAAGGAGGAGGAAGAATACGAACAGTGAAAAGAAAAAGAAAAAGAAAAAGAAAAGAAAGTAAAAAAAATTTAAAAAATATATTAAAATATTACTAAAAATTACCCCGTTAACGTAATCGATCAAAGTTGGTCGAATGGACTGACTTGACACAAATGCAAAAAATTTATGATTGAATTGGCACAAAAAATAAAGATGTATGACTAAATTAACATAAATGTAAAAGATTTAGGATTAAATGGACAAAATTAAAAGATTTAGAACTGAATTGATAAAATGCAATATGTTTAAGAAATTTTTTTTTTTTGGAAAATTTTGGTCTTTGCCTGCATTGGAAGAAGTGCGATTGTGCTTCTTGAAGCCACCAAAAGTGTAGTGCAGAATAGTCACAGACAGGCCTCTTCCGTAGGAATTGGTCATATGATACATAGGAAATTATCAAAAAAAGAAAAAAAAACTTAAATTTATTATAATTATGCTAATTTAGTCTCTAAATATATATTTTTTGTCAATTTAGTGCTAAGCCTTTGGCATTTATGTCAATTTAGTCCACCCAACCAATTTTGGCCAATGGACGCTGACATGGACTTCTTAAAATAGTTTTTGAACTTTTAATAATTTTTTTTCATAGACTTAGGGCCACTGAGGGTCACAGCTAGAGGTGTCAATGGGCCAGGCCGGGTCTCGGCTCGGCCCGAGCCCGCCCTAAGGTAAACAGTACCAAGTTTGGGCCGGCCCGTGTCGGGCTGGGCCGGGCCGAATTATTTTTTTATTTTTGTTTTTTCGAAATTAAAATTAATTGACTAATCTACCAAATAAAAGAATATAAAAATAGAAAAATAAATTAAATTAAATTAAAGGGAAAATATGGATGTAAAAACCATCCGGGCGTCGGGCCGGCCCGCGCCGACCCGACCCGAGTACCAATCCCTGGCCGGCCCGCCTGGCCCGAGCCTTTTTGACACCCCTAGTCACCGCCAATGGACGAGCAAAAAATTATTAAAATTTTCTCTTGGTCAGTATAAGCCTACATCAATGCTGGTAGTACCACGTTAGCGTCGGCCTGCCAAAATTGGCATGATAGCTTGAATTGGAACAAATATAAAATGTTTAGGAGTGAATTGGCAAAAAAAAATTAGGAGTGAATTATCATAATTACAATAAATTTAGGACTTTTCTTTGTAATTCCCTCTATGATACACTTTCTTGCACTTAATCGAACGTGTATGTTTCTGCTGGTCCTGCTTCTTGGCAACCTTCCACGGATAAAACAAATGGTATTTTGAATTGGACCGCGCATTGTTGGACCATGAAGATAAAATTAATCTCCTCAAACGAGCTCGTGGGACATGGCTGCGTCAGATTGAATTGATCCTCACGATTCATTAAACTCACTACCTGCGTTTGATCAACTCTAGTGTTAATTTGTCTAGTTTCTTGCAGTCCAAAAGGAGTCACGTAGACAAAGCTTTGGCTCATCACATAATCACGCCATTTTCTTTGGAGAAGGACATCACGAATAATTCGACGGCGGCCACCACGAGGACGACAATAACTTAGCTTAAGGACAGGTTCAGCGCATCGGCGAGCGCTGGGCCACAGCGGTTTCAGATTTCTCAATCGTGCTTTTGTTTTTTTGAAGCCACCCAGAAGTAGAGGTGGCAAAATGGGTTTAGAACCCACATTTGGCCCATATTTGATGGTGGTGGGTCAAAAATGGGTTAGCTTAAGTACTTAAATGGGTCATAAATGGGTTGCTTAAAAACTTTATGGGTCATAAATGGGTTTCAAATGGGCCATAAATGGGTTAGCTAAGAAAACTATCTTAAGACAATCATAAATAAGTTTTGTGAATATTTTTTTAAAAATCTAATTTTTTTAATATTTTAATAATTTTTTATATAATTTTTTTTCTTTTCTATTTTCTTTTTTCTCCTGCCTTGGCCGTCGCTCTACTTTGGCCGCCAATGGTCACCACTGCCCACCTCCGGTCACTATCACCAACCACCACCCTCCGCCGCCGCCGGCCGTCGACCGCCGCCACAGTGCGTGTACGAGTCAATTAGTATTGAAGTCTTTTAACTTAACTCGGCAAGATAAACCAGAATCAAGTGCGAGTCAGCGTCGAAACCTGCCGAAGCACCTCCCTTCCCGAGCTCCGATTACGCCCCCTACGCCTTCAGAAGCGGCAGCCCGTACGGGGAGAGCTACAGCTTCGGCAACGGAGGTGGCGAGCAACAGTTTGAGGGGACGACGATGGCAGGAAGCAGGCAACGGTCAACAGTGACGAGCAGAGGTCGTAGGTGGCCGGTTATAATAAAAAATTATTTTATAAAGAAAAAATTTAAATTATTTCAGAAAAATTCAATTGCATGTTTTAGCAATAAATTTTTCTTAATAAATTATAAGAAATAAATATTTCATAATTTAGCTAAATATATAAGTATTTAAGTAATACGGGTCGGGTCGGGTATGGGTCGGGTATGGGTCGGGTCGGGTATGGGTCACTAAATTTGCATTGGATGAATATGGGTCAAAACGGGTTAAATGGGTCAATATGGGTCGGACCATATTCGACCCGACCCATACCCAACCCGACCCATCCATTTGACGCCTCTACCCAGAAGTAGAACTACAATTGACATACAATATTAAACATTTTTCCCAAGTGACACCTTCAAAATGACAAGCTTGTTTGGACAGATGATTATCCATCTTGCTGTTTGTCAATTTCAAGCAGCAAGCATCAGTAAGGCCACTTAGAAAGGGCAAAACTTCAACTATGTTAGATATTTTGGCTCCAGAAGAAAACACAAATTTGACTCTGAATGTCACTTTAGATTGACCCCCCATGAGCCAAGAAATGATTTCCTTGTTATTATAAACTTATAAACAAATATGGGTCATCTGAAATTCAATGCCAGTTCAGATTCATAACACTGCAATTTCCATCCCAGAAAGATGAAACTTCTTGGAAATTGTGTTTTTCACACAATGTCCTTGTGGGTCAATTGCGTTTCAAGTACCAAGATCATTCCTCCAGAGGAGTCGTAGAATCTTCACATATATTACATTAAGTGTCAGTGAACAATTTATGTTAACCTTAGAAAATAGAGATTGATGATCTCTATCACCCAAAAAAAGGGTGGGGGAGGAAGAGAAAAAAGAAAGAACACTTAGATCATGTCAAATTACTTGACTCAAAAGATAAAAACTGCTCAGGCCCAAGTTCCAACCCGTTATTTTCTTTTTCTTTTGTTATGGACAGTCTCATATGTGGAGGGCCAATCCCATCTCAACCATAACTCCACTTAGCTCCCTCAGGAAATTGATGGAAGCTTGCAAAGTTTGTTCCTCACCAAAGTCAGGAGCAGCTCATTTGAAGAGTCGTCATTGTTCTTCTTTTGACTTCACCATCTAGCGAATTCCAACTACACCGTCAAAGAAGATAATGAGGAAAACCAGAGTCTCAGCCTGAGATGAAAATGGGTAGAATAGACTGCATATTAAATGAGACAAGGCACGCGAGGAACAAAAGGTTTTGCTTCGAAAAAGTCTAATCACACACCTTAAGGACAGTCCCTACTGGCTGCGGATGACTCTAGCAATCCACCTTTCCTGTTAGACATTAGCGAAGCCAAGGGAAGTGACTGCGCAGCGGTTTCACCCATCTCAAGTCCTTTTCAAACAGCGTGAGAGATAAATTAATATGTCGGAGCGTAATGCTGGCATTACTATACTTTCTATATGTAAAATACAAACTGAGACAAATCATCTCAAAGTACCCATTTTGCTCAAAGAATATGCAGGCTTCATTCCGAATGGATCTGCATCAGATCGGTCAATAATTGAAGGTTGATGCCGGCCACGTGGAGCCACATCTTCCTGGTTAATATCCTTCAAAATGCAACAAGGAAAATTGGTAACCGGTTATTTACTCAACTTAATAAGCCATCTTCATAGAGAAGATTATTAACTTACCCCAGAAGTAGATTGCTTGAGCTCAAATGGTACGGGATGTGTTCGGATGGAAGATTCCAATCCAAAAGAAATTTCTGAGTTCATCATATTTGACATGGGAGGCTCGCTTGGAACAGCCCGATCATTGGGTAGACCAAACACATTTTCTGTCGAGGTTTCATTGTTGACTGGAAAAGTAGGTGCCATGTTCATATGCATGGGGCCATTTTCCTCATCAAAGCCTATTCTCATCTGGGGAAGTTGAATGGGTTGCACGACCCCGGGTAAGCACATCGGATGCAAGCTTAATCCATTCCTCATCGATAACATCTGAAACGAGCAATACAAAATGAGCTCATTAGACAACCAATTCTCACATCTATTGTCACTCTTATACCCTTCATGAATGGTCAAATGAAAAAATGTTGAATTGCGGCAGGTGTTTGTCCCGGAAATTTTCAGACTAATGGCAGAAACACACACGAAGAAGAACTCAAATACCAAAGCTGAGTGTATCATTTCGTCATACTTCCTAAAGCAAGTATATTTTGCGATCCTGGGATGAATCAAATATCTTCAAAAGTTGACGTTTTGCTGGCCTCAAGAGTGTGGTCATTTGTCTAGATTATAAAAAGCAACAGTAACTGTTTTACTTCTCCCAGAATCTAAAATATTATTCGAATTCTTAAAAAATTATGAAAAAATCATCTGTTGTGAAAGTTCCCACTGTTTCAGTTTTAAAAAATCAAAGCAGGTGTCCCATAAGATTGGGGAAAAGCAAAAAGCAAAAGGTAAAATTCACTCTGGAAACATATTAATAGGCAATACGAAACTCTCATATTTGCCTTAGTTTAGTGTTTATTATTACCCTTAAGATGTTGAAGTAGAGTTACTTGAGACTCTGCATCTCCTTTTCTCCTCTTCCAATAGTTATGATCACGGGTATAGCCTTCCTTGAATTCATTTCGTCTCCCCTATACAAGGCTTTTTCTTGAAGTTTTGGGTCTTAAAAACAGTTTGATTTGCTTTCCCCCTCAAAAAATTTGAAACGAAAAAAAGATATGTATATATTAATATTAATATACATATATGTATGTTAAGCTCTAAAAAAACTAGGAAAAAAAAATAACGACTCTTTCATTTCAATGGTTGTATGTTTGAAAGGAAAGATTGCATGTGTTGAACATGAAATGAGGTCAAATTTCAAAAGTCACGAGAGAAGGAATGGGGAAACAAATTAATAAGTTCAAAATATAAGTCCCTCAAAAGAGACCCTTAGAATTCAAGAGTTTCATAGCAGCTGAAATTGACTTTGAATGAACAACATGAATTTACGAGGCAATAGACCGACGTCTAGCATCAGTCAGCATGAGTGCACATTCCGTCTTGGACTTCAAAGTAACCATTTTCATGACTAGAAATGACATCTTCCAACTACACAATCCTTAAAGAAGCTTTCCTGCCCTTACAAGAATTTGTGTTAAACAGAGAGAATTTCGACCCAACAAGGAAAAAAAAAAAGTTAAACAGAGAAAGAAAAAGAGAAACAATGTACTATAATCACTTGCACATAAGGCTCTCACCATCCTCTTGCTGGACTTTTTTTCTTTTAGAACAATGATCATGCAAGATTAGCCCAGCGTAACTTTCAAATATATCTCAAAAAATTCCTCCAACTTACACACAAACTCTCACTAAACTCTAATTCCCTTTGCTTGTCTATTTGTCTCTCTTTTTATCATTCAGCAATGCATTTTTAGATGACTCTTGCGATTTCTTTCCACATTTACATGTTATGACGTTCGAATGGTCGCTTGATTTCCTCAACGAAATTAGCTGTTTTTTTTTTTTTTTTTTTGAAACTCACACTTTGCACCATCTAGTTGCAAAACCCTGCACTTCACCCCAAGTGGTTAAGCGCCTAGATTTGTCGAAATTCAGCTTTACTTTGTAGTTTTGAAACTTGCTTCACATCATCTAGTTCCAAGACCCCTGCACTTCACACCCTAACATCCAAAAATAAAGTCAAGCATTGCACCATCTAGTTTCTAGTTTTCCTAAAGGCACAAGATTTCCAAGGGGTTAACTGTGAAGAATTTCAAAATTTTGTGGTGCATAGTGCAAAATGAAAAGAGCGTGAAATAGTATGGAAAAGTAAAAAAAAAAAAAATTCATAATTATCTCATTCTGTTATCATCCATTAAAAGGTTAGCTTCTTCACAAGGTTGAAGCACTTCACTAAATGTTTGATTTTGGATGCAAAGAAGATAAAATCACAAATTCATAATGCACTAAGCATAGTATTAATACCATGCCTGTGGATACATATTAAGTATTATTCTGTTTTGGTAAAAATAGCCAGTCAATTATATCTTGGGTACGCTCAATCTTTTCTTCTATATTT
Source organism: Rhodomyrtus psidioides (assembly GCA_021437785.1). Classification (NCBI taxonomy): domain Eukaryota; kingdom Viridiplantae; phylum Streptophyta; class Magnoliopsida; order Myrtales; family Myrtaceae; genus Rhodomyrtus; species Rhodomyrtus psidioides. Next base: position 720,213 of record JAILYB010000214.1, on the reverse strand, counting down.
CGCCCTATGGGGCCACTATTGTTATTTTAGACCCGTCCCTGCAGACACAATCAACTGTCTCCAATGTGACATCTACCTTGAATTTGTTTGTCAACATAGTCTTCATCACAATCCACTGTCTCCAATGTTTGAGGTATAAGCAAATTTTATTAGAGCATATTAGTCACGCACCTTGCTAGAGAGAATGAAAAGATAGATGAACAGTCAGAATATATTATCTTTTCCAAACCTTTTCACTCTAATAAACATTAATTCAGTGTAGTGAAATAAACTTGCACCAAGAGAAGAAACGAAGCACTGTTATTTCTGTCAGTGCCTTGCGTGAAGCTTGATCTACTTCAGAAAATTTGGTCGTAGTAAAGTAACAAAAACAACAAAGAAAAACAGACTAGCATGAAGTGAAATCTTTTCAGTCACTCCAACATCTAGAGAATATTCACGTGTAAGGCGGCCTGGCAAGATTATTTTCAATGATACTGCAAAAATCAGCAGACGCAGCAACAATATATACTGTCTTTGAGGTATCTACACTAGTCCTCCCGCCAGCGAGACATTCCTCTTTGCAGCCAAGGGGAAGCACGGAGAAAGGCAGAGCAACTGTATGATAAAGGACACCTGACACTTATATTTAGCCCTGTCTCTATCAGTTGATCATACACTAGATAGAAATTGCTGCTTCAAATGAGCATACTCGCGACATTGACTTTGGATACCACATCCTCGCCAGTTTAAGAAACGTGTAAAGAGTAAAGCTTCTCTGGCCCATTCTCAATCTTACATACGGATAATTTTCGGTAGAGTGGCTTGAGTATGGTCCCTGAATGGGGAATAGTCAGCTTTTATGGAAGGAATAAGCAATCAATGAATCCTCTGCTCTTCCACCAGTGAACAAATAGTTCCTCAACGCAATATTCTTCAGGAATACTTCTCATACATGAAAAAAAAATCCGGCGGTATCTTGTTTGAAAGTTTGCACTTCTTTTCTCAAGCACAGCATGAGCATCAGCATTGACTAACATGGTCACCCTCACCAACTCCTCATCCATGTTTTAATTCTTATTGATCAATCAGTCGATATAAAAGATTGCATCTATTTTTGCTTAAGTGCACACTAGTAACACTTACTCATATTTACATGCAACCCAATCTCTTTAAGAAAGCCGCAAAGAACAACATAGACCACCACCACGTCAAACAAGACAAAACGCATCGAGAAAAGCCCAAAACATTTGCAGGGCATACAAGGAATATCATGACAATACAAACCGCATTATAATAATAGCTAGCATTGCAATATTTGGGACAAGGCAAGAACCTGAACTTGGAGCTGGAGCTGCTTAAGGTACTCAATTGCTTCATCCAGCATTGATGCCTTGTCAGTCTGTTGTAGTTGAGAAGCAAAGAAATTATATGGCTTCATCGGTCAAAAGGGAACAAAGCTTCTGCAACAGGTTAAGTTTGCCGTCCTTACTAAAATGTCTGAAATGTCTTTACCTTGTTAGAATTAGGAATTAGACTTTGCAATGCTTTCATTTTCTCATTGATCCTGCTCCTCCTCCTCTGCAACACAATTGCCATCCATAAGGACTCGGCGATTAGTATGTTACATACTCAAACGATAAGTTAACAAATACAACTGTAGAAGCAGCATTGTCCTGGTGTGAAAGACCAACCTTTTCTGACAAATTATGAACTTCAGCTGTTCTACTTCGCTTGGACGAGCTACGAGGCGGATTTGGCTTGGCAGGAACTTCCTCCAACAACGCTTCGAGTCCCTACTACATTTAGCAAACATCACGAAAATGAACTCGCACATAAAACTGAAAGAACAACCAAAACAAGCTAATACGAATACTTTTAATCTCCTCCCCTTTAAATTTTCCCATAATTAAAGTATAACTCCGGTTAATCTCATAAAGTTCAGCCAAAGCCAAAGTTTCCACTTCAGATCAAGCCCAAAAATATACTGCAATCTTCCTCTTCAAAACAAGAAACCATTAAGGAAAGAGATAAGATTAATCACTTTGTTCGACAAGTGATACGGAATCCAATCTACAACGGCAAATCTCCGTAAAGTACCACCACTTCCTCAGCAACAAAACAGCAAACCACCCGCCAAACAAGACGAAAGAAAGAACAAAAAACACATACCCACCTCGCTTTCACAGTCATAATCATCAGCTTCATTCTCGCTGGCCCCGACGGAAGAAGAAGCGGCGGCGGCAACCGCACTCACTCTCGCATTACCCGCGGTCGCGAGGAACCCGCCACCCGCAGCAGAGGCAGAGAAGTTGTTGACCCCGTCGGACGAACCGACGGAAGAGATCCCGCCGCCGCCCTCGACCAGCCGGGACGGACGCCCGGGATTCTCCTGCCTCCGGCCCGAACGTTGGAGGACCTGGTGGAGGAAGAGCGAGATTTCGTCGGGCGGTTGAGGCGCCGCAGTTGAGGAGCACGTGGCTTCTCTCTCCCGCATGCCGTCGCCCATAACGCCAACCTTTCTCTCTCTCTCTCTCTCCGCCTTTTGCACTCACAATCTCAAAGCCTGCAACCCCATCACAGAGAAACAGAGAGAGAGACAGAGTAAATGGGGTCTGCAGAGAAATTTAATGGCTCTTTTGCCTTTCTCGGTTATCGTTGCTTTTCTGTTGCACTTGCTTTTGTCTATGCACTCCCAAGAGAGATAGAGAGAGAAAGGAGAGAGAGTACTCACGTACTTACAAGCAGAGAGAGAGAAGCAGAAGAAGATGATGGAATTTTTGTTCTCATTTTCATTTATTTTCCTCTTCTTTCAAAGATTGTGGGCGGAGAAGGAGAGAAGCGGGATTAGTTTCGAGGGTGACGCACGCAGCGAGGGGGAGAGCACGCGCCGAGATCGGCGCGTTTGCGAGGGTCTTGTGGAGCGTCGCGAGCAGCAATTGGTCCGTCCCGCGCTTCAAAGTGACAGGGCGTGAGGTTAGTCACTCGCGTCACGTGACGGTCACCAAAAGGCAGGGGGATGGACAGCGTAAACGTCGGGTTAAGGTGAATGTTGCGATTTAATTAATTAAATGCAGTTAAGATTCTCTGTCCGTACTCGGTCGTGATGCACTTTAATATGCCAGAAAATTGATCATAAATTTATATTTTAATTTATATATATAATAAATTTAAAATGAATTAATTCAGAATTTCCTTTTTTAGATTACAAAAAAATTACATGTTAGGGTGGATCTATCACGTAGAACGATCGGATCCACATGATAAATTTCTGACCAAACGGCGACGCAAAAAATCAAATGACGGAAAATAGTTTCAAGCTCATTTTCAGGTTTTAGAAATTGGAAAATACAGTTATTTTTCTGAAAAATGAATTCTCGAAAAATATTTTTTAAAACCACCACGTTTTTCGCGAAATGAACGAAGACAAAGAAGTGGGACAGGTGTAAATAAATTGTAAACTCACGTTCGATTCATTTTATACTTATATTACATTTAAATCCATTTACGACTCAGTTATTGATTAGTTATATCATAGATTTTCTCGTATTAAGATTAGGTCCAAGCATTTTTCGTCATTTAAAATGTCCAAATAAGGAAAGAGGACAGCTTCGAATGTGTATCATACATTAGATATAGAGAGTTCGGAATTGCCCTCATTGAAATGATATTTAACTTTGTTTAGGAGAAATTTTAGGTGGATAAATTGACTAGAGTATATCGTTTCCAATTACTTCTCACTTGCGATCACTTATTTATAGAACCACCCAATTTCCTTTATAATCGCAACTATTTAGTCAAAGGTGAGATTATCGATTCTCCCTGGCTCCTATACTAAACAATAACAAGATAAAACAGGTACAATTCACATTTTAATAACTTTCCTCTTGCAGGCATTTTCTTGTATAACCAAGCCACTCATTATCGTTTCAACCTCAATTACCAAGCTTCACGCACGCGCTTAGCCTATTTCGATAGTAATATTTAGGGTGTGTTTGATTCAGTTTTTCCAATGAGATTTGGACATTCAAAGCCCAATGAGAACAAAAGTTAGGGTGTTTGGTAAGCCTTTCCAAGGGATATTTAGCCAAATGACAGTCTTTGAAAGGCTGAAAGCCCAATGCTGGTTGGGGTTTTCAGCATTTTGGAAAAATTGGAGGCCCCATTAATGAAAAATATTGAGTTGCCTATTTTTCTCTCAAAATCTTATTAAAAAACAAATTTTACCTCTATTAAAATGTGAAACCTCCGATCTGTTGTTCATCTTCCTTCTTGAGCGTAGTCAATGAGGGGCGGCAAGGGATGCCAAAGGGTGACAAGGGTCCTGTGACCTCAGGCCTAGTCACCTGGGGTCGAAGAACCCTCGCCGACGGCCGCTGGGCCATGCGACCTCAGGCCTCAGCGCGACCCTAAGCGACAAAGTTGCTAGGTCGTGAAACCCCAAGCGAACTAGGACCACTAGCGCCAAATCTAGCTCACCGGCCGGCTAAGGGTTTTGATTTTTTGCAATAAAAAGAATAAGAAATATGCAGCCAAAAGCTCTTTGCAATTCTTTTTTCGCCAAACACTACTTAATCTAAAGTTGCATTTCAAATATTTTTTATACCAAATGCCATTTGCATTTCTCCAAAGTCACTTAGGCTAAAGAAGTTTGCATTTGCTTGAAGCTCATTTTCAAAATCGAACCAAATGCACTCTAGAAAGGGGGCAAAATGCAATTTTACCCTCCCATACTTTGTATCCACTTGCTATTACAAATCCCTTAACTCGAAACTTTCTAATTGCTATATGAGTTCGGTTACTGGATTTCAAACAAAATTTTATTTCTTTCTCCAAGATTGCCCTTGTCACCTTTTCTAATCCCTACCTCGAGTAGTTTGTAATGAACAAAGGCAATTTGGTCTTCTAGACTAGTTTTATGGCATACTCACGGATTCACAAAATTGGGGATTAAAAAAAAGGATTAATACCACATAAAACCTCAAATTGGTACACCTATGATAAATTTACCCTAATTTTTTTTAACCACAAAAAAACCCCAAATTGATACACTTGTGACAATTTTACCTCAAACTGGGACATTTGTGACAAATTTACTTTTCGTTAGTTTTCATTAAATCTAATCGTTAAAGTGCTAATTTTATGACACGTGACAATAGAAGGGTATACCTGCTTGGGATTTTTACTCTCTATTTGTCATATGCGTATTAATTTGAAATTTTTCGTGGTATTGACACAATTTAACGGACAGTAAATTTGTCACAGGCATACCAATTTGGGATTTTTCATGATCAAAAAAATAATTTGAGGTAAATTTGTCACAGCTGTACCAGCTTAGGGTTTTACATGATCAAAAAAATAAATTGGGGTAAATTTGTCACAGGTGTATAGTTTGAGATTTTTCATGATATTAACCTTAAAGAAAAAGGAATAAGTGCACCGTAAGTTTCAAAGCTTATCTTAAAAGTGCCGCATAAGAGAGAGAAAATAACGTTGGCAATTTCAATGAATAATTTGACTAACGAAAACTACCAACATGATTTTTTTTAATTTTCTCTCTCTTACGCGACACTTTCGAGATAAGTTTAGAATTTTCAATATACTTATCCTTAAATAGATTCGGGTAAATAAAGCTAGGAACCTCCCTCTTTATATATGGCCCAGATGTGACCGGAAGTCATAACTGTCCCTACGCACAAATCATCCCATCATCAAAGAATTCGGTCAGAGGATCAGCCAATCGCTATCACCATCCATTCCCATCCCTGGTCCACCCCCTCCCAACCCCAACGTCATCCCCTACAATAACGTTTTGCTTCTCCCTTCCAATGTCCGCGAACAATTTTTTTTTTTTTTTGGGATCGAAATCCATGATCAAGTATAATAGCCCGATTTCGAGCGCACGTAACCACAATTCACACGCATCGTTGCATCGGCGGGTCGAATAGGTCCCACGTCCCGAGAAAGGCATTTCGTGCGTCAGCTACGCGATAACAATCGCGAGTGACCGATCATATTGTTGAAGTATATACTTTCTCTGTCATACTAATGCTTTATCCTCACGAAAGCCGACTTTATGCTCTCATGCGCTTGAAAGTGAAAAAAAGAAAAAAAAAACCCCTTATGACAGACTCGAGCGAGACAGCGCAATTGCTAATTGCACAAATTGTGCATATGAAGTTCACGTGATTAAGGTTCTATTTATTTTAAGAAGAATGAATGGTCTAATTTTTTTTTTCGAGGAAACGATTATTTGTATCGATTGAAATAATCACTCGATAGAAAAATATTTTATTATTGTTAATAATTTATGTCTAAATATTTTTTGAATGATGAAAATATTTATTTATTTTATTTTTATGATTTTTTTTTTTCGAATCCGATGCAATGGATTCTAGTAAGGGCCAAGTACTTTTGGTTATGGCGCCCACCCCCCCGCCGCCCTCTTCCTTCTCCGATGCTCGCTATCGTTGGGTCAACCCGCATTGCATCAACCGCCACGCGTGGCGCGACGCCATTGGTCGAGAGGATCTTTGTACCCCGCCCTGCGTTGCTAATAATACCCTACATGCGGGACCACCGGAGCATCCACGTCAACATCATCTGGAGCGTCAGTCTCTCTCTCTCTCGGGAAAAGATCGTATCAGAAAAGAACACGGCAAAGTTAATGTGGATAGGGTGATCCGCCTCGAGATGCACACCCCACTATTTCTCATCCGACGGCTGGGAAAGTTCTCTCAAGTCAGAGAGTAGGCTCCCAATTATTATTGGTCGGTCGCGGATTGAATTGAGGAATATGGTGTGTCTAAGTAATTTATATGAAGCAGAAAAGATGAATGTAGGGCAAGCCAAATATAGTTCATGAAACATTATGATTTTAATAGGTACAAATCTATGTTAGGGTACGTTCGTTTTATGAAAAAATAAATAATTCGAAAATCGATGTACTTAAAACAATTGATTCTTATAGAAGATATAGAGAAATTATTCAACCAGAAATAGTTTTATTATCGAACAAAATTATGCCCAAATATTTTCGTGGATGATGCACACGTTTTCCGTTCATTCATTCTTATAGTAGACATAGACAACCAATTTTAGGAAAAAAGGATTTCCACATATTTTGCGAAATAAACATGCCCTTGATTTAAAAGTAGATGTAATTGATGCTCCATATGTTTCATATTGAGATACATTTTCCAAAAAACAATATCTTATATCGCTTGCAAAAATGAATGATCTGAGAATATTTTCAATTTCTATGCAAATGTTTAAATACAAATTTTTATTGGTAATAAAAATATTCTTCATCAACTAATTATTTAAGCGATACATACACAATCATTTTTAGGGAAAATGCCAAAAAAGGGCCCAAACTTCACTCACTTTCTCAATTAAGGGTCCAAACTTCAATTTGTTTCAAAAAAGGGCCCGAACTGCCTTTTTTGGTTCAAACAAGGGCCTAAACGAGAGGACACTTTCGTCTTTTTACCATTTGTGATTTTCCTTCTCTTTTTTCATTTTTTTCCTTTCCTCTTTCCCTTGCACGTCCTCCTCCCCCTTCGCGACTCTGGTGCGGACTCTGATTCTGGCGACAGAGGGACTGCTGCTCCTCTCGAAGAAAGCGGTACCGAAGAAGGAGCAAGTTGAGATGGAGAGACGGCGATTGGGGGGCGGTTTCTTGAGTGGAGAGGAAGGCGAGGTCGGGGAAGAGCAGAGAGGCGACCATTCTGATGGATGCCGTTGCGATTCGAAGAGGCCGATCGATTCGATCATCGAAGACCATTCATTGGATCCCTGACTCCATCTCTTTGCGTCACTTGCTGCCCTCTTCTTTTTCCTCCCATCACGAGGTCGAGGATCTCCAAGCACCATCACTCTCTTCTTCTTCTTCTTGAACCACTGATAGTAGGCCCATTTACTTTCTCTCTATCTTCTCTGCGCTTTCATGGCCTCTCTGTCAGGGTGCCTTCTGCTCGTCTACTCCTTCATGAGCCTGATCCACTCCTCCCACTCCCGCACGCTCATCCTTCCTTTGGCTAAAGATGCTTCCGTGCTCCAATACGTGGCCACCATCTACCACGGCCCTTCTCTTGACCCCGTCGAGCTCGCCGTGGATCTCGGTGGACCATCTCTCCGGCTCGACTACTCCGCCTTCTCCTCCTCCTCCTCCTCCATCCGTTGGGTCCCCTGCCGTTCGACCTAGTGCTTGGCCGCGATGTCCGACTATTCTGGGCTTCGTCGTGTGTGCGCGTGCAAGGCCTCCTTCGATTGCGATGTTCAGCCGGAGAGCGGCGCGGCCGCGCGGGGGTGCTCGCAGGTGGAGCCTTGGCCATCGATTCCATGGACGGGTCAGGGGAGTGATCGGTTGCCATCGGCTGTGGCGAAAGAGGAAAGAAAAAAAGGCAAAAAGAGAAGGAAAAAGATCACAAAATATAAAAAGACAAAAGTGTCCCCATCCAGACCCTTGTTTGAACTAAAAAAGGCAGTTCGGGCCCCTTTTTGAAACAAATTGAAGTTCGGGCCCTTAATTGAGAAAGTGAGTGAAGTTTGGGCCCTTTTTTGGCATTTTCCCTCATTTTTAGGAACATGCTTTCCAAATCACTCAGTTTTCGTGAAATTAATAGAGCCCTTGGGTGAGTTTGTTTGAATGAAAGTATTTCTCGAGGATTAGTTTTTCGGAGTTTCACTCGTTGGGTTCGCTGAAAATCACTTAGTTAGCGAAAAACACTTTGTTGTTGACGAAAAATTCATGTCCAAAATTAGGAAAGGAAAGTCCTAAATTTAAAGGGCTGAAACCACTTTTCAAAATGCTCCTATCAAATTTTTTAATTTTTAATATATATTAATTTTTAATTTGATATTTAGTTTTTTGTTATATTTTTGTATTGTATTTTAATTCTTTACTTAATTTTTTATTTTATTTTCTTCCCTTTTCTTCCTTCGCCGCTCATCGGGCGTCGACGACGGCGCTTGGCCAGTGAGCCTCGAGCTTGCCGTGGCCATTGCCGGCCAGTCGCGGTGAAGGAAATCACAACGGAGGAAAAGGGAAGAAGGAAAAGAAAGAAAAAATATAAAACATAAAATATAAAAAATAATTTAAAAAAATTGAATTCTTTTTTTTTTGTCTTAAGATTAAGTCATGATATTGAAATCATTTCCAAATACCAAAAATATTTTCAATCACATATCACCAAATAAAAAAAATTCATTTTCTTGAAAAATGAATTTTTATGAAGTTTTTCATAAAATAAGCACACCCTTAACTCCATCTCCACTCGCATAGTGCATATCTATATTGGATTTACCAGTAAATTCACTCTCTGCCGTGCCTGCAAATTTAATATTGTGCATATATCAAGGGAGATGCTGTAAATTGTCCCGAGACAGTGACCTATGGACATGTCTTGTTGTCGGCGCTCATGATGAGATGCTGAGTAACCTCGAAGGATGTAATGTCTTGATTTTCTTTTCCTGGTTCACCGAGCTAGACGTAGGCCATCCCAATTGCCCTTGCTTTGTACTTGTCTTTTAACTCCTGCGTTGTTCTGGTTTTGGGTTCTTTGAATGGACGGGTTTCCTCTTTCTCTGACAATCGAAATTGTTATGTTATGCCTTTTTTGATATTGAGGATGATGTGTACCAAACCGAAATCGGATATGAAGAGGGATTTATAAAGATACACGAATGACATGTGGTAAAGAAATCTCACGTCAGAGAACAGGTAAAATATTGCATAGTTTGGGGAGTTAAGCTTTTGAGTAAATATGGATTCAATTGGATATATTGATGGGCTTGGATTTTGACACTTTCTTGGCGATCTCTGGGATGAAGGTATGAGGGGTTAAGTACACCTCAAGTGCCATAAGTTATGTACTCACTTTAGTGCAAACTTTCAAATCGATCACTTTAGTGCTAAGTTTTTGTAACTTCGATCACTTCAGTGCCAAAACTTTCAAATCAATTACTTTAGTGCTAGGTTTTTGTAATTTCGATCATTTAAGTGCCAACTTCTTTTAAAAATGATTACTCCAGTACCAAATTCGATGAGTCACGTCAGCTCAAATAATAATAAAAAATACACGTGTCGGATTTTCGGTGAGTCACGTCAAATTAATCGGAGTTGGCACTAAAGTGATTTTTTAAAAGAAGTTGGCACTTAAGTTATCGAAATTACAAAAACTTAGCACTAAAGTGATCGATTTGAAAGTTTTGGCACTAAAGTGAGCGCCGTACACAACTTATGGCACTTCGAGTGTACTTAAGCTAAGGTATGAGACTTCTGCTACGCGCTTCTAACATAACTGGCCTTACTGTAGCATTGAATCTTTGCCACAGAACGTTTCCAAAGCGGAATCCATGATTAGGGCTGTTAAAAGTACCCGCGCCGGCCAGGCCCGGCCCAGCCTAGCTGGAAAAATGAGGAGATTTTCGGGCCGACCCTTGGTACTGTTTCAGTGCAGTACAGGCACTGTTTCGGCACTATTTTGCGAAAAGAGAAAGGGAGGGTTTCATGATTTTTGCAGAGATAGAGAGAGAGAGAGAGAGTCAGCAGAGAAGCTCTGAATTGAATAGACAATAATAATGACTCTTTCCCCTCAGTAGCTGTTCGGTTCTTGGTTTCCCCGCCATCGCCATCATCATCGTCTTCGTCTCCTTCTTCTCGATCCCTCCCCCCTCCTTCCTTCTTCGCCTTCTCTGGAGCAATCCCTCTATATCTCTCTATCTGCTCTCTTCTTCTTCTTCTCCTGCTAACCCTCTTCTTGTTCTTTTGGAGAGTTTGGATATTTTCATTAAACCAGACCTCAGCATCCCGAGAATGCTGGAAAGCCAAGGCAACTCTGAAGCAGCCTTGGGCTTTCAGCCTTTAGAAGGCTGACTTTTGCCTAAGGATGTTTGGAAAATACATTCCCAAACACCTCAATTTTGGCCCAAGGGGCTTTGGAAATCCAAAGCCCCTTGGGAAAGCTGGTGCCAAATGCACCCTTTATCCTCCTTCGAATGGTTTCCCAGAAAGGGTGGCTGAGGTGGGTTCCTCTCCACCTTCCCCCACTCACTCTCTCTTCAATTATCACACCAATTGATATGGACGAGAGGGGAGAGAGGCATGGCTATAAAGACTTGTTTTTTCTTTTTTTATAATTGAAATTTGGCCAGCTTCTTCATAGCTTTGACATTGCGGGTGGTGCAGTACACCGTCGCAGCCCCGACGTCGTCGATTATCGTTGCAGTACAAAATTTAAACTTTTCACTCGATCAGCGTTGTCGATCAGCGGCACAGTACATAATTCGAACTTTTATACGTCAATAATATAAAGTAAAAAGGAAGGAAAATGGAGTGCCCACCTTCTTGAGAACATTTCTGGTCTGAAAGTTCGAAATTTTTTGCCTGATGCGCTTGGTTTGGACGAGCTTGAGATGGAGAATAGAACGTTGTTATCAGTCAGCGTCGAGTTAACTGAACGAGCAATGAAGGTAGAGAGATAGGTCCAGATGGAGTTGATTTCCTCTCTCGTGGCAACAACAAACAATGTTTCAGAACAATTTTTAAGAAATAATTAGTTAATAAATAATAGTTTTTTTGTAAGAATAGTTTTATTGTCGAATAATATTCGAATTTGGGGGAAAACAAACTGGCCGACCCGGCCCGAATATTTTGGACGTATATGATTCGGGTTTGGGCCAGCGCGGGCCGGGCCAAACTTGGCATTGTTCGATTTTGGGCCGGGTCGGGCCTGCATGAGACCCGACCCGACCCAATCCGGCCCATTGACACCCCACCATGATGGGGCATGCTGCAGATTCAATGCTTAGGCAACAAGCATGGAAACTTCAGGCCCCCCTTTGAGTTCTTCCTTTGACAGTCATCATGTTGGAAACAATTTGACAAGGCTTACATATGTCGCGGATTCCACTCGTATATGCAAGACGAGCATTTAAACCCTTTGAATCAGCCTCCCTACCTGTGTAGAGATCACTTATTCTCTGTATTTACGATATGATTCACGAGCATGAATGAAATTTCTTCCATTGCTTTGGGTATGCTGCCAAAATGCCAAAGCCTATGAACTAGAGCTCTCAGAGTTGCTTGATGCAGCAAGACATATTGGGTTTTGCATGTGGGTATGCCATCTTGGTTCCAGCTTTATCTTACGGATTGACCGAAGCTAGACTGTTATTTGTTGATAACATAACTATATCGAACTGCTGTATCTGTCATTGCGATAGTGACGCTTTGTGATTTTAGTACTGCAAGTTGAAGAATTCTGCTCGTAGCTTGAGATTTCCATTTACTTCTCAAAATCCTATGCCTAGACGGGGTTGCAACCCAATGTTATATATTTTCCTAGCAGGCAGGTTACGTTATGAGTATGATGGACAGAAGTTTGACAAAATAATTTTTTGCATATAGGCATCTTTCGGTGGAGTTGCACCTTATACCGTTTCCAGACTCCCAAACCATTCTTGAGGTGGCTGCATCAGAAAGGCTTCAAAAGTTGGATTCGTGAGCAATGCCGAGTACCGATATCGGGATGTGATTCTTCCAGCCTCGAGATTAAAACGAGGTCGACAAACTAGTGTTAAATAGCTAACATAGAATCATGGTCTCACGGTAATTTGTCTGATAAAGTATTACTTGTCGAATCTCAGCATCAGATAAGTTGATAACAATGGATTTTATGCTCAATCTCATCGGTAGTGTATATACACGTACAGGTAGATTGCTTTGGTAGGAGGTACCATCCCTGAATTTTGTTGTCACCACTGCAAATAACTTACAGTCTTAAGGAACAATGTTCTGAGCTCGGTTTCAAGGAATCTTGTGTATCAGAGAGGGAATCACATGAGATCTTAGTCTGGCATATTCACTTGGTGTCGCGAGACTTCGTGCACTGACATAGCATCTCGTAAGTGAAAACCCTAATCTTGTGCACAAAAATTGTCTCTCGCATTATGGAAGTTACGATGCGCTTGACCCACAAGAAATCATCTCATGGGGCTTGTAAACGGCAAACGAAAGTGAAAAATTATTCTGATAATGATGGATTACATCAATATATTTACACTACAAAAAAACAAACATTTTGTTACGATTTTTGCGACGAAAATTTCGCTAAAATTCGTAGCAAAAGGGTTTTGCGACGAATTTTGCGACGCAAGCAAAATTTGTAGCTAACTTGCGACGGAAATTTGGCTATTCGTCGCAAATTTGCGACGAATTTAGGTTCATAGCAAATTTGCGACGAAATAAAATTTCCTCGCTAATACGGCGTCGTAAATTTTGCGACGAAAATTCGACGATTCGTCACAAATTTGCGACGAATTTGGCGACGAAATTGATTTTTTGTAGCTAATCTGGCGTCGCAACATTTGCGACGAAAATGACGTTTCGTCGCCAAATTTAGCAACGAAATGGAATTTTCGTCGCTATTTTGTGACCAAATTTTTCAAATTTTAAAATTATTCGATTTTAAATCTAATTAAAAGAAAAATTAATTTCTAAAATTTATAGTTACCATTAATTAAGCAAGTAATAAGATCTAAATATTATAATAATATAAAAATAAAATATATTCATCTGTTTCAATTACAGGAAACTGAGAGATCTTCTAATGCTAACCATACAAGTGAATTGTGATAACTAAAAAGGAGTCTTGACGAGGCAAAAAGCAAAAGGTAGGGGCATCAGAGTTTTGGATCCCAAAAAGTCTCCTTCGTTCAACGTCCCTCGGATCCTCGATCATAATCGTAAGCTTACCTACAAATCGGAAAATTACAAAAAGTTAAATGACAGAGCTCAGGCTAGAGAACAAAATTCAACTTCATTTCGAATGCAGCAATAGTGCACCAATTCTTTTATCAACACAAAACTAATCACAGTTGTTCTGTGATTAGTTTTTCCATCATCATCCACATACTAGGTCTAAACGAGGCAGAATTTATCCGTACAAGCAATAGTCGCGCCTTTGAAGTTTAGCACAGTAGAAAAGATCCACGATATTTGAAAAAACCTATTTTGAACTTGTCTATTCCTAGCCTAACATTTTCATGGTTGTCCATTGTTCATTAGCTTACCCTTGATTGTCCAAATCAAACCATAGCCTTCTCGACTTCTCAGGCAAACTCACGATTGAGTCCTTAATAGCTCTCACTCGATTACATTCGAGATCCTCCAACGACCAATTAATCCACCAACTCGCAACAGTTATGCTTTCTCTTCAATCCCTTTGGAGTAGTCAACATTTCCAACTCTTGCATTTCACATAGTTGTGAGGTCTTTCCTTATACGAGCAACGCTCCCGCATCCATAAGTAATTTCATCCACCAGCGTTGTCTTTTATTCAATTCCTCTCGAGAAACTAACACTTCAAGTTCTTAGGGTCTTCGTAAACTTGGAGCCTTTTTCTACGCAAATCGTGTTTCCCAAACGTCGTTTCAAAGGCATTTATAAGCCAACTCCAATCATATACTGAGCACTCAGGCTCATATGGCTTTACTATCACTACGCACAAGCAACACCCATTTCAATTCGCCTTGATACGCCTCAAATTTCCTTTCCACGTCACATCATTAAGATTTTCTCTACTCTTTTGATTCCAAACAGGAATACCACTATCAGCGTAGTCGTCAACTTGACTCAAGTCCTCGAAGACTCAATTCACGTCTGTTCCTCCCTTCGCATTACATCTCGTTCTTAGCCCATTTCATCAATGGAATAGCTCTTGTGGGGAATCCTCCCACGATCCGTCTATAACAATCCATCAATCCCAGGAAATTTCAAGTTTCAACAACTCTCATCGACCCTAGTCAATTCGTCACTCATTCTAATCTTCAAAGGATTTTATTTCCCATAAATCTCACGACTGAGGAATCTTACCTCACCAGATCCACAGCTCGCACCTTTCACACACAGTTTACGATGAGCATCTCCTTAGAGTCCATATGCTACTCTCAAAAGCTGTTCAAGTTTCTCATGACTCCTTAAACAAGTTCAATCATAGTCTCTCAAGATGGTAACAATCAATCCAAGTACTTCTTGGATACTCCATCAGACTGTTATCCATTTCATCACTATCAGGTGTCGAATCATTCCAACTGTCCATGGTATCATTCACTTGAGAGCTCATATCTTGGCTCTCTACTCTCAAGGGTCTCCATTTGGACCACTCAACATTTTATTCATTTTTGTCACTCTTTCCTCAAGAAGCATTAGGGCCTTGACCTCTTGGTTTTACAACCAGCTAATGTAACCATACCTCAATTTCATCCATTCAGCTGAACGTCAACATTATCCTGGAATTCAACGTTGTCTACAGGACAATTTCTCGGACTTCACTTCCAGGAATCATTCAAGTTCTGCGTCTTCTTTTTCAGTCCAGACGCTCAATCTTAATACCAAAATGATTCGGAGTTTCTCTTCCTTTCACACTAGGGTTTCTTACCCCATGAAGGAAACTATACACTTCAGTGGCATTCTTTTACTTTGAATCCACTTTGTCATTCCTATTCCATAGAGTGTCATTCTTGGAGTCTGCGCCAATGGCAGTACCTCCACTCCAGGATTCAAATTTCACCATGTCTGACACTCCTCTTCTAGTGACTCAATCACCTCAAGTGACAAAATTCCAAAGAGTCGAGGTTCTTCCTCGGTCTCTACAAATTCCCGTATCGAATACTCAATTCGACTACCTCGAGTCACTTTGTAATTACATTCTAAGTGCTCTTTTTCGCTTACTCAACCATTCATTAGAATTACGAACAATCAGGACTATCAAGTCCATTCACTTCCTTTTTCCCTTAACGACCATCTCATGGTCCAATCACCCTTTAAGAGTGACACCTTACTCTTTAGGGATGATAACACACAATACCACTTCTAGTGATCCCGATTCATCCTCAATCAATCCCATTTTATTCAACAAGGTCAAACAACTGACATAACTTCTTCCTTAATTTTCTTCACGACGGAAGAAACAAAACATCAATCTCTCATTACGAGTCTTACGCCAAGGTAACGACCATTCCTTAAAGGCACATTCTATGTTCCATAATGAACATTTCTTTGCTCGTAATCCATGAGCAGGAGTTCTTTTATTCACACGCCTTCCGATCATTCACTTCTCTTATTGAATCCCATTACTATTCCTCAAAGTCAGGAATAATCACTAGCCATAAGGCTTTCAAATTCCAATCCACTCAGAGACCTCTCGCCTCATTTAAAGGGTCATTTACCACCCTTAATACACTTAGACGACCTTTAGAACTCTGTCTCACACTGGTCGATCGTCCTCAAATCCTTGCAAGATTACTAAGATCCGCACAACTATTGCTCTCAAGCAATCCCAAGAAGGTACTTCCTTTGAACAATTCAACGAAGGCTGTCCATACAGATACCATGCCTTCAAGGGAAACTCTTCCTTTGGTGACATTTCACCAATCATCAATAGCCTCTTAGGGATAATAATTGCCAGGGCCACTTTCTTTCTTCAGTGTACCCAAAACCTCTGAGGTTTTCTCATAAAACCCTTAATCTGGAGGGAGGCAGTTTCAAATTTCATCCCTTCAGCAAACTCAGTCAATCTCCTTTATACCTAGCTTCACAAGCTTTTCAAAACTCTCATGGTTCTTGTCCACGTTTCCACTTTGGAAATGAGTAGTCTCAGGGTTACCTTTCTCGTGACTTCCATTTAACTCATCAACACTAGTTGTCTCAGTGACTTGGGTAACAATGGCAGCTCCTTCATGAGTCTGCCTACCCATCTATTTCTCATTTCCACTTAAGTTCTCACGACCCCTTATTACACTTGGGTCTCGCACGATTAATAGAATCGAGTCATATTCTCTTCTAGTACTCATACCGGAGTCGCTCATCTTTACTCAATTCTCATGATCCATCACAATGCTTGGATCTTCTCGTATCTCGCATATACGAGCCAAGTGCTCCTCTAGCGACCGTACTCTGGTCGTTCAACCTTACTAGGTTCTCATGTCACTCGAACCACTATGATTTTCTTTAGGAATCAAAGACTTAAGTCATCTACTTAAGTCTAGCAGTCTCAGGCTGCTCATCTCATTATCTTTCACCACAATCAACCAGTGGTTCCCAAACAATTCTCAACTAGTTGCTTATTATCCAAGGATTCCAAATCATCCTTAAGCAGCAACCACACATTAGGCAAGCCTCCACGAGGTAAATTCTCAAATAACAGCTAATAACTAGGCAAGCCTCAACTAGGCTAACATTAAACAACCACTTAAGGCATCACTTCTATGAGTCACATGCTCATACATTATGCATAAGGCATATGCCACACTGTCACAAACACGACATGCTATCTCAATCTCAACAGGCATCAGTTCAACGGGTATAAAATCCCCACAAGCCGTCTAATCCCTCAGTTAGACCTTAGCCAAGATATAATCACATGATGCCAATTACAAAACATGCAAACTAGGCCAATCACGAATATCAGTTTTCGTTTTCAAACGGCATCCACTGCCAAACACATGGCTCTCAGTCATGCCAATCACAGATGTCATTATAAATGCCATGCCACTTTCGAACATTCACTTTAAGAATCAATCATGTGTCATACATCTCTTAATCACAATCAGACTCAACCCGATACCTAGGCTTTCCCTTTCAATTTATGACTTGGGCTATTCCTGCCTCATCGCTATCTTAGAAGCCTGCCAAGAGCCGCTCCTTGTCCGGACCTCTATGTCCCGACGATCACTCCCCGCTCTCATTAGACCTAGTTGTTACAGGTTGTCCCAAGTCATACATCTACGGAGGAAGCCCCGTTCCACACGCCTTATAACATGCTTCATTACGGTTTATAGGTATCCCATCAGCTCGTCCCATACCAAGCGAATGTTTATTAAGTCTGATAGTGACAAGCTCATTCACGCACCCGCATCAACTTTCATTTTTATGCCACAAACATGTGTACATCATGACTGTCCTCACTACTGGTCATACTACAATCGCCTTCAGATCAATTCTTATCCATTGAAGGTTTCTAATTCCACTAATAACCGTCACATCACATGGATCAATTGCCTATAGTCACCCATACACCTCAATTTTAGTCGCTATTCAAGTCAGATCCAAATGCATTCGATCACAACTGATCTTCAATCAAAATACTCCTCCTCCGCTTCCTTGTGTACATCTCATTTCAAATTATCGAAGATTGTCAATAACAATCGATAACTAAAACCATCAATGTATAACACAATTCAAGCCTGAATCCACTAATACCAATCGTCTCTTTATAACTCACATTCTTCAAGTTAGGTCATTGACAGACCACAATCACAATCATGTAATCCAATTGACCCTTCATTCATAAGCAATTCTCTAGCAACCTCACGCATATTCATAACCTCAAACCTAGAGGTGGCAATATGGGTCATAAAATTTTAAATGGTTCACTAAAAATGGATTAACAATGGATCACACTTAAATCAACTTTCGACCCATATTGACCCACTTTCGATCCATAAGGACAAAATCCTTTCACAAGTTACAAATGGTCTTGGGACCGGAGCCGGGTCCCAGGGACGTGACCGGGACCGGGGCCGGGTCCGTGATCGGGGCCGATGCCGTGACAGAGGCTGGGGCCGGGTCCTGGGGCCATGATCGGGACCAAAGCCGGGGCCGTGACCGGGGCGGGGGCCGGGACCGGGGCCAAGGGTCAAGGCCGTGACCGGGGCCGGGTCCTGGGGCTAGGTCCCGGGGCCGGGATCAGGGCGGGGGCCGTGTCTCGGAGCCGGGTCCCGGGATCGAGTCTCGGTTCATGGACCGGGTCCCGGGTCGGGATTAGGTCTCGGGGTCGGGATTGGGTCTCGGGGCCGGGGCCGGGTCTCGGGATCGAGGGCCGGGATCGGGTCTCGGGGCCGGGGCTGGGGCGGAGATCGGGTCTCGGGGCCGGGACCGGGAAAGGGGCCCCGGGGCCGGGGCTGGGGTCGGTTGCTGGGGCCAGGTCCTGGGGCCGGGTCCGGGTCCAGGTCCGGGTCCGGGTCCAAGGTCGGGTCCCGGGTCCCGGGGTCGGGGGCCGGGGCCGTGTCCCTGGTCCGGGTCCGAGGTCGGGTCCTGGGGCCCTGTCCCGGGTCCGGGGCCGGGACCGGGTCCGAGTTCGGCTCCGAGGTCGGGTCCCGGGGCCGTGTCTCGGGTCCGGGGCAGAGGCCGGGTCTCGGGGCCGGGTCCGGGTTCGAGGTCGAGTCCCGGGTCCCGAGGCTGAGGCCTGGTCCCGGGGCCGGGTCTGGATTCGGGTCCGAGGTCGTGTCCAAGGGCTGGGGTCGGGTGCCGGGTCCTGGGCTGGGGTCGGGTGCCGGGTCCTGGGGCCCGATCCGAGGTCGGGTCTCAGGTCCCGAGGCCGAGGCCGGGTCCCTGGGCCGGGTCCGAGGTCGGGTCCAGGGGCCGGGGCCTGGTCTGGGTCCCGGGACCGGGGGTCGGGTCTCAGGGCAGGGGCCGGGTCTCGGGGCCGGGGTCAGGTGCTGAGGCCGGGATCGAGGTCGTGACCGGGGCCGGGGCGGGGTCCCGGGGACGGGGCCAGGTGCCGGGGTCGGGTCCTGAGACCGAGACCGAGGTCGTGATTGGGGCTAGGTCCGGGGCAGGGGCCGGGGCTGAGACCGGGTCCCGGGGCGAGGATCGGGTGTCGGGTCCGGGGCCGGGCTGGGTCCCGGGGTCGGGATCGGGTCTTAGGTCCAGGGCCGGGTCCCGGGGTCGGGATCGGGTCTCGGCGTCGGGGCCGGGATCGGGGTCTAGGCCGGGTCCCGGGGCCGAGATTGGGTCTCGGGGCAGGGGCCGGGGCAGTGACCGGTGCCGGGTCCCGGTCTCGGTACCGGGGCTGGGGCCGGGTCCCTTCACCGAGGCTGAGACCGGTGTCGGGATCGGGTCTTGGGGCCGAGATCGGGACCGGGCCCATGTCCCTGGGCCGGGGACGGGGCCCAGGCCGGGATAGGGTCTTGGGTCTGGGGCCGTTGCCGGGATCGGGTCCTGGGATCGGTCTCGATGCCGGGGCAGGGACCGGGGTCGGGGCCGAGATTGGATCTCGGGGCAGGGGCCGTGACTGGGCCTAGGTCCCGGTGCCGGGGCTGGGGCCGGGTCCCTTGGCCGAGGCCGAGACCGGTGTCGGGATCGGGCTTGGGGCCGAGGTCGGGGCCAGGGCCGTGTCCCTGGGCCGGGGTCGAGACCGAGGCCGGGGTTGGGACCGAGGCCGGGGCCGGGGAAGGGGCCCGGGCCAGGGCAAGGGCTAGGGTCGGGGCCAGTGCAGGGACCGGGGTCGGGAAATATTTTAGTAATATTATTTTCTTAAATTATTGTTGTGTTTTGATAATATATGTCAAAATGGGTCGGGTTGGGTCGGGTATAGGTCAGTCGCGGGTCGGGTCCGGTTTGGGTCATTAAATATGGGTCAGATGGGTCAATATGGGTCGGACCATATTTGACCCGACCCAACCCACCCGTTTGCCACCTCTACTCAAACCCATACTTATATCTCTCTAACTTTCGCTTGTTTCCACTTAAATCTCAATCACAACATCACTCAAGATCATCCATTAAAGTCGACACTAGGACCATTAGAGTGTACACAAGTTCAAGCCTACAATCCTCAAGATTCAGTGATTAATGCTTAATCCTAAAGGTCTCTCTATCTAATTGTCCCAGAGTCATCACTCCTTATCACTCCAAACCTCAATCACACTGGATCGAGCTAACCTTGCTCTGATACCACTTAAACGGGGATGTCACGCCCCGAACCCGTTTGGTCCGCGTGAATCCCACCAAGGTCTTACCATTCATTAGGTGCTGCCCAGGATTCATCGGCCTTCAATCTTACCATTCAACCAAACTTATGGAAGCGAGAATCAACTCCACTCATAAACAACAACAAGATGACTTGGGATAGGAACATGGTACACTTCTCATATGGATAAATATACATCATGGGTTATAGTAGTCAAATACCGAGAGTTCAATTTCTAATCCACAAAAACAATTCCAAACCCTATGGTCACAGAATATCTTACAATCATTTAGCTAACTACTTCATCGAATGCCAATCCTTGGCCAACTTATGCTTCCCCGCCGAGAACCTGAAAAATATTAATCCCCAACGGGGTGAGATATAAATCTCAGTAAGCTCACCCTAAACCTAGACTAGGCCATCAGTCATCCCAGAGCATATAATGAAGTGAAATGCAGAAGCTTCTCCAGGCATATGCACATAGCATTCAAACATCAAATATCTCAAGGTACTCGGCACAATAAGAGATTACAGTCAAGCACATCACATACTATGAAACCACGCACTAGCACAAGGCATACTCATAATTTCAGAGTTAATACAAATATCACATTTCTCATTGCCAAGGGTTCCCGGGTCGCGATATGTTTCTCTGGGGCACTTTGGTCAATTGTTCACATCAGGGCACTCTGCCATGCAATCACAGGGGCTTTCTGGCCATTTAATAATCACTGGGGCTCTCTGGCCAATTTCAAGCATTAGGGCACTCTGGCCAATTACGATGCACAAGGGTTCTCTAGCCAATTACAAGCATCAGGGCACTCTGGCCAATTACGATGCACAAGGGCTCTCTGGCCAATTACAAGCATCAGGACACTCTGGCCAATTACTATGCACAAGGGCTCTCTGGCCAATTCCTTTGCATAAGGGCACTCTGGCCATGCAATCATCACAAGGGCACTCTTGCCGTTTCGTTTCACATAGGCAATTGCAATGCAAATATCACACAATCATGCCTATCCTCATCACAACTGAAATCACACTATGTCATTTAACTTCCAGAGTTCGCCAATCAAGCAAGTCAAATTGGTCACACTGGGGCATCATAGCCATTTCTATCAAATAGGCACTATAGCCATTTAATCTCATAGGCATTATAGCCATATGAATCATCAAGGGCTCAATAGCCAATATATCACCAGGCATATCACAACTCAATTGTCATACTATACCATTCAAGTCGTGGAATTCACCACTCAATCAAGCAATTCATCTATCAAAGATGTCCAGTAGTGTCCTAAAGTACTAGAAGATGTTTAAGGGTCACTTACCTCCTCAAGCAAGCTAGCAATTCAATCCAACCGACCATCCTAAGTCAGCAAGCACACGGACAAACAGGGCATCCACGGCGTACCTATGAAAATCACATCGAAACTCCAATATTTCTCAATTTCATTGCGTCAATACCTCAATAACACAGACAACACCTTATTCTCAAGTCGTCACAGTGTTGAATCAATGACCCTAAGCATGCCAATTGTCGTTCTAGTAAGGCAAGTCATCCAAAATCTCAGTTCACTAAAACTGCCCAATTTGAGCCCCCACAGCCAGGTTCAGTCTCACGAAAACTATAATTTTTATACTGAAATTTTGAGAAAAAATTTCATGGTCTCAAACTTGAAGATCTTACGGACGCGTGGGCGAAAATGAACCTCAATTTGGATATCGGACGACTTAGAACGACCCAATTCAAAATCGATATGCGTTATGGGCAGATTGGACGACATATCACATTTTTCACCTCAAACAGCCCCTAATTCATCTTTAAACTTCCATTCACCATAAAACCAACTTGCCATAATCTCAATCTACAAGTTTAGGAAGCTCACCAAAGATTTGGAAGCAAGATAACACCTTAAGGACCTTCAATTGGCTCGGTTTCCTTCGGTCCGCTCACGTTCAGAATTCTGCCTTCAATAAACCATCACCAAATCGCCATGAAACCCTCTTAAATCATCCAAACTTGCAACCACAGCTCAGCCAACCCTAGTACTATATGTTATGAAGCTCCCACAGAACATTTGATGACAAACGAAGCCTCTAAGAGGGTAAACGGAAGCTTTACTCCAGCTCGCGCGGATTCTGTCTGGTTTTGGTCTCGGGCTCACATAGGTAAAATTACTTATCCAAATGACAAAATTCCACTTGGAGCTTGTCAAGGACACATTGATCTAGCTTTGGGTGGTCGGCGTACCTCAAATGGATGCCTGGAAGGGCTGCTCGATCTCACCGAACAAAGGGCACAAAATCTATCTTTTGGAGCGGTTTTTGCTAAAAGAGAAAGGAAGGAAATTCTGAAGGAAATGGAGGGGAAGGGAGAGAGTGCACGGTTTTTTACTGCTAGGGGAGATGTTCCACAAATTTTTAAGTTTTTAAGGTCCAAATGACAAGATGTATTAGGTAGGGGTAATTAATGCCAAAGTAACCCTAGGATGACACTTGTCCTTTTGCCAATTATTGAACCAATTGCCATTAACCTTCATTGACTTCCCTTATTTAGATTTTCGGCAGCCTCTTGGAAGGATTAAATGACTATTTTTCCCTTCCAACTTTCTTAAGGCCAAGGTATGAGGTTGAGGGGCAAAACGGTCATTTGACACTTTTCGCCCGAAACTTCATTTTTCTCATTTTGAATGGCCATTGATGAGGCGACGTCAAATCCTTTTCCAATTTTGAAATTCTTAATTTCTAATTGCCAATTCGAGCTTCCATTTCATGGTCGATTTCTCGTCGATCGTATTTTCAGTTTATCTCGAACTAACGGGTGGCTTTTGCAGACGTTACGCGTATCGACTCTGTGACTCTCGTCACACTTAGGACGACTCTGGATAAGACGACTTTGGTTGTCATGTAGTTGCGAGGGTTCATTACTAGTTCCGACGGTCTTGATCGTCATGGCTCGATTTAGGAAAACTTTGCAAATTATACATTGGTTATACGGCATCACCCGCGTTCCAATCTTATAACGCTAGCAATGAATTCCTTAATCGTCACTCGATCGGCCTTTATTGGCTCTAAATGTCCCTCGGCAATCCTTATGGTCAAAGCGTCATTCCTTTTTAGAGTTTCCTAGGTCCACGTACCTTGTCTTGCGTTAGCCTTTCCCTTTTGGTTAGTCTACTCAAGATTGATCAGATCCGAGCGAAATAAAACTGAAATACATCGATAGATTCTTCTCATTCCATAGTCTCAACGTGGTAGAAAATTCAGAATGTCACATGGATAGCTTAGGGGATTTGATATAGCTCATGGTATTGCTGGAGATGTGGACCCTACAGAGGTTGTTTCCCCTGATGACGTGGTGATTGGCCCCGACACTAGGACCGTTGGCTTGCAGCTCGAACCAGAGCCCCCGAGGCCCGAGGAGGATGGCGTTGTGAAGCAACCTTCAGACACTGATCCGGAGACGGACATTGAGACTGATATGGATGTGGATTCTGAGTCTGACCCTAAGGAGCTAGAGCTATCGTCTGATGACAGTGGTGATGGAGCTTAGGATTAGCTGCCTCTTGACATTTTGAGGATCACCATAGTATGGTGCTAGCTTATGACCACCGTCCCTTTTTGATTACTTGTGGTCGCCTTATTTAGCGTGGTTTATGTATTTGAGTTGTAAGACTATGTGATAATGAGTGTTTATTATTTTTATGTGAACTTGTCTTTCTATCTTATCCTGAGACATCGTGTTACTTATGTAGCATCCCAAGAAACCGGCTCCCTGAAAAAAAAAAGGTCATTTTAGTTATATTGCAAGAAGTATTCGCAATAAGTCATAAAATGTTTCAATTTACCGAAAGTGATGCGATGTAACGATTGATCGGACGATAAGGATGATCCATTTTATTGAAATATTGTCTTAAAGTTCTGCACACAATGAGCCAAGATTTACAGAATTGAGACCTTGAATATGTGTTATGCTAATAGATATGTTAAAAAGGGGTAGTTTCATATTAAAATTTCTAAGTGGAGAGGTGATGGACATGAATTGTCGTGTATAAGGCGTCGTGCATGAAGTTTTGATCATGAAGATTTTTATAAGAACATGAGACACATGGCAAATGGCTTCTTAAAGTCACCAAGCTAACTAATGATTGCTTCCATAAGAAAGAGACCTCATATTCTTCCCCTCTACTCTTCCTCGTGGGATCCGCCTAGTTAAAGGAAGAGAGAGCTCGCAAATTTTCTCTCGGTTTTTAGAATAGGGTTGCAGAAAACTGGGTCGTTTGAGCTTGTCCGGAGGGCGAATTAAGCTCCGTTTTTTCCTACGCGACCGTAAGATCATGGAGAACGTGAATATGAAGGCTGGTTGTCCAGAAAATGGACAGAATTTCGTGGGTTTGAGTAAAATAGAAGCTAGATGTGGAGACCCACAGCTCATCCGGCGTGATTCGAGCTTCGTTGTTCTTCGTACACGATCCTAGGCAAGTGGACTTCTATCCTTACTACTATGTTGCTCGTTCATGGTTCATTTGGGTGTGATTTATCGATGTTTAGAAATGGGTATTAGAAACCGAAAACCCTCTTGCATGAGTAAGGAAACAAGGACGAGATGACAACCCTCGCTAGTATGATCAACTAAAGGTTGTGGGTGTGAGGAATATGTAGTTTAATTGCAAGAACTTTTATGGATTGAACTTGAATTGAGTCGCCGACCCAAGGGAGGGTCTGGCCGTGGGTTGTAATGAGTAATAATCGTGAACTAGATGATTGGTTGTGGTTGGCATGGCATCGAATGGCTGAGTTGTTGCTGCCATGGACAAATTTAGCATCTTTGAGCGGTGGATTGGTATGTAAGTGGCCAAGATTATTGAGAACGAACCATGTTACATGCTGATAATGAATTTTGTATGCTGAAATGTGATAATGGTAGGCTATTTTTGGGGTAATTATGTCGTATTTAGTTGCTATAAGATGTGCGGGTTACGTTATTGAATTGTTTTGCATGAATGGTACATCGAGATCTTCCTGTCGAGCGATTTCATGGGTAACTATTGATTAATAAGAGCTGAAACATCGTACTGGTTGTACTTGCGTTTGAACTGATTTTGTTTGATCATCAACATTATCATGATAATCATCCCATTGCATAACATTGCATTTTCTTGGCAGAAGGGGTTCAGGCCACGAGAAAAGAAAAGAGATTATGAAATTTTTCCCGCGGGAGTCAGGACGCCTTGATAGTGGCAACAAGAGGACCGCGATGAAAGATTGCGGAGCCTCGGAGTGAGGATTTCCATGGGCGTACAAGTTGCCGTGGGTCTCGGCATGAACCCGAGATTAGAATTGATATAAGAATATTTGACTCTTATGTAATATCCCAAGCAAGATTTTCGAACATGGGAATACTTGGGAGAATACCTTGCACAGGAGTGCATACATTCATGTGTATATCACATCATGCGTATGTTCTTCAAATATGTGAATTCTATTTATTTCTTTAGTTTAATAAATTGTCAGTTAATTGTTATGGTGAGACGAGTGGGTATTAAAGCGATTGGATGTACTTCCTAAGTTCTGTGAGTGAGTTGGAAATCTACATGGGATTGGTTAAGAATTTACAAATTGGATGTGGAATGGAATCAAGGTTACTTGGACGGACGGCCGCGAGGATTGTGGGAAGATTTCGTGGCGTTCGAAGGTCATTGTGTTAGGGTCATCTATTAGACATCGATTATCTTGAAGTCCCTTTTAGTATTCAGACCATGGACATTAAGCATAGGTTCTATTTCTTGTCTGTTTGTCGAGATCTGCTTAATTGAGTGAGTGAATGGATGGCCTAGTCGTTAGGCTAATAGTTTTACTTGCTGAGCTATGGTTAGCTTACCCCTATTTGGGGACATTCTTATCAGATAATGGGATAAGAAACGGGATCGAGCTCAGAAGATGGTGGCCAAGACGAAGCTAGTTGATGGTGTCGATAGGATGAGAACATTCCCCGCAGTTGTAACATTTGAACCGTTGTAAAGAACTTTGTAAAAAAAGGAATATGTATTTGTACCATCCACTTGTGAATTTCAACTTAATTAGTAATTGAAATCTTCCTCTGCATGAGAATATTGATCTAATCAAAATATTACTTCGATGTGACGGCCTGGGATGTCACGGCTCTGCGGGTCGTACCTGGAGTAAGGGTGTGATAACTTATGTTGTATGGACTTCTGTTTTCGCTTCTGCATGTGCGTTTCATTTCACGCTTAAGTTGATTCGCCATTGGATCCTGGGAAGTCTTAAGCTTAACGGCCTTGGAGGGATGTGTCGCGACCCGTCCGAAGGCGGACGCGGCTAATGGATTACCGATCGCGGGTCTTGGATCGGCGCGAGCCCTCCTAGGCCCATACCAAATCGCGGCGGGAGTATTTTTCAGAAGGATTCGACGATAAGAGTCGATCGCTTTCGACCTTCAGTGTGGTCGTGGTGGCATGTGCAATTTGTGCATGCATTTGGAGTCGCCACCAGTCTTTCTTGGAGGGTAGACCGGAAACCTTACTGACCGATTGGGAGAGGTCGATCAGTTCTGCGGAACCAGAGATTTTGGGTTCGGGGACTTGGTTACGTCGGTGTCATTACCAACGCCCTTTCGGTACCTAACGCGAGTGATTTTCCTAGCTAAGAGTTCATGTAGGCGCAGTTTTGGATGGGGTAAGTTTGATTCCAGGTTTCATGCAGATTAGAAGACTGTTCCTATCAATCACAATCAATTTAAATGAAGGCGCAATCAAGTACATAAATAAATCACATCAATGCACATCAATTCAAATCAATGGCTTCCTAATATAGTCATAAGGGTTTAGGGAAGATGTGATTTCGGACCAGGGGTAAAATGGGAAGATTTGGGGACGATTAGCCCGAAGGGCAAAATCGTCAATTTTGGAAGGTTTGGATACCGAATTACCCAAAATATTCCATGGCTAGTTGATTGTAGCCATTTCCCATTCTTGAGAATTTTTTGGAATTTCTTGATTTTTCTTCAATTTTTGGGAGACGATTCGCCCAAAGGGCGAAATCGTCATTTTTAAGAAGGATCGGGTTCAAAACACCCGGGATGAGTCTTGGCCAGTTGTTTGTGCCATTTCCTATTTTTTGGGATTTTCCTGGATTGTTTAGAATTTTTTTGGAAGACGGTTTGCCGAAAGGGCAAAACCGTCATTTCTGGAATGTCCGGGGGTCAAATGACCCGAAACAGGTCGTGGCCAGTTGAATGTGGCCATTTCCTATATTCTGGAATTTTTTAGAATTTTTCTGAATTTTTCGATTTTTTTTGAATTTTTTATGATTTTCTATTTTTTATTGAATTTTTGAATTTTTTATTATTTTTTTTATTCTTTAATTTCGAAAATGGTAATCTGACTTGGACCCCTAGACCCAACCCCTTTAATAACTACATCCCAACCAAAAGCCCAAATAAAATCTAAAAAACAAGAAAGGCCTAATTGTACTCTAAAGCCTAAAGCCCAAATTTCAAACTAAGCCCACACACTAACCTAAGCCCAAAGACAGACCCACCCGCAGAAGCATATCAGCGTAAATGATAACCCACGATTCATTTTTTTATTGTTCTTCTTGGTCTTCTCTTTTCTTTGGTTTTCTTTATTACTTCTCTGCAAATGCCCTCAACACTACACGAACAATTAAAGAAAAGTAACATGCAGTCACTATTCATCACCTTCTTCATGCGTCGTCCTCTTCCAATCAGCTTCCACGACCGGAAATACTTCAGCAACTTCGGGTCCAACGAGGCCGGCGGCGGAGGAAGCAGAGGATTTCACGTGGACGATGATGAGCTTGAATGGAGAATCGGGCCTCCAGGGAGCGAAGAAGTCGATCGTTCGCTCGAGCGCATGGACGCCGCAGTCGCTCTCATCGACTCCGACCACCATTATGCTTCTCGGACGCCGACGCCGCCATGAGAGCTTCACCTTCGATCGGCGACTTGGATCACGCTCGCCACTAAAAAGGACGCATGCAGACGGCACGAGCGATCTCCTCTAGCCACGCGAGTAGTGGTGTGCGACGGTGATGGCGACCTCGTCTCGTGTCTTTTCCGAATCATCCTTCTCGCGATGTCGCCATCTCAGCTTCAAAGCTTCCGTTCTTTCCTTGGTGGTGGCGAATGGAGGAGCTCGGCGGCTTACGGTTGTTTCACAGTGATGGCCAGTTTCATGGAGCCATCGAGAGAGTTCGCCGTTGCTCGAAACAAGCTCCCGAGTTCATGAAAGATCCGGCGGTCCGGGGTCGGCTCAGCAAATTATATGCAATGAAAACACAAACCAAAGGTAGGAGTGGAATCAGAAATGCGTTAGGAGCAATCTAAACCAAAAATCTCGAAGAACCGTGGTCCAGATGAAGAAGTGCCATTAAAGGCCGAGCCATAGCTCGTTCGTGGTAATACGCGGTTCTATGATGAAACGAAGCGCCACTCGGTTCTAAGGGTCCCTCATGGAGTCGTGAAGCTCGCAGGATCTGTTCGGAGCTTTGGTATTGCGCCGTTCGTCGGGGTCGAGCTTCCGAAGCTCTCGGTTCCTCTCTTTCCTTCCTCTCTCTCTGTTCGGTCCCCCCTGTTTTACGCGAGGCCGTGGCTATGATGATGATGGTGGCCGTGACCAGGTGACTCGGATGGAGGAAGAGGTGGCTCGCGACAATGGAGGAGGCGGAAGGAGGAGCGTGCTCGGGTGGCGGTTTCTCGCGCGGCCTCTCAACAGGGGAGGGGGAGTGATCTTTTTTTTTTCATCCAGATGGAGGTTGCCGTTCGCGCCTTGAAGATTCCCATGCCACCTTTCTGACCCCTCTTTTTTTTTTTTTGTTTTATCCTTCTTTCTATTGCATGGTGGAGGACAGACTCCT
This sequence comes from Rhodomyrtus psidioides, assembly GCA_021437785.1. Classification (NCBI taxonomy): domain Eukaryota; kingdom Viridiplantae; phylum Streptophyta; class Magnoliopsida; order Myrtales; family Myrtaceae; genus Rhodomyrtus; species Rhodomyrtus psidioides. Next base: position 690,577 of record JAILYB010000214.1, on the reverse strand, counting down.
GCTGTCCTCTACTTTCCCCCTTTTTTTTTATATTATATTCTTGTTTTTGGTTGAGGCGCCGCTCCCCCACCTTTGCTCCATTATGTCTTCCACTCCCTCCTCTTTTCATTTTTCTTTTTAAATCATTCTAGTCCCCTCACGAAGAAGAGAAACAATGGGCGTTTATTGCATACGGTGGTCGACGTCAAGATTATAGAATCTACAAATTAAAAGACTCGATTGGCATTTTTTGCTCAGTTCGGGTTTATGTTTGTGAAGAAACATAGTGACCCGAGCCGAAATTTCCATATTTAAGGTGACACACTTGAAGAGGAATTTAAAACAAAATTATTGAATATTTTTGTGTATTTTTCTGACCACGAATGGTATTTTTCTGATTTTTTGGGTATTTTTATAATTAAATAAATTCGAAAAATATTATAAAATACCAAAAAATATTTTTTGTTCAAAATTGGTCCCCGAGGCTAGGCCAAGGCTTCCAAAGTTGATTTTGTGATTTTATGACCTTTTTTAATATTTTTAATTAATTTTAAACAATAAAAATCACAATAATAGATGGTCAAAAATCAGGTGTTAACAGCTGCCCCTCTTTGAGAGGAATCTCGTTAGAGGTTTCTCTCAAAGACAAGGTGGCACCTGGATCTTAACCGACTCGACTGGGGAAAAGGAATGCTATGACATCGGACCCTTAAGTCTTTTGATGAATGCTCAAATTAATCACCGGTTTATTCTAACAATTTGAACATGGGCCGGAGTGAGAGAGGCTTACCTGAAGCTCACCTGTTGGATGCTGCCGGTTGCGACAGGATGTTGCCACGCTCACAAGGTTCGGGGCGTGACAGTCAGCGCTCACCGGAGAAGACGATCGACGCTGGAGCCTCTTTGCCGGCGCCTCGTCGGAGGGCCATATCTCCACTTACAGATGTCTGATTGACATGATTCCAACACCAAATGACTCACCTAATCAAGCTCTACAACATATATCCAACTCAAGCAAGCAGAACAACATTCGACTAACTCGCCTAACTTGTCTGGAGCTAATCTCCTACGAGGATCCGCTATAGCCATTCTAAGCGAGATCCAACTTGAACAATCAGTCAGGGAACATCGCAATTGAACTAAGAGACTTTACCTGGCCGTCGAGGAAGCTTGATGTGGCCTAAATCGAGCTGTCGAGCTCGCGACGGCTCGATTAAGATTGGAGGTTGATCAAGAGATTTACTCGACGAAAATGCATAAAATCAACGTGAAATGAATTAGTGAGGTTCAACGAGTAAATCGTAACTCATAGAACTCGAAATGACACACTAAAACTTCAGATTCCATGCAAGACCGAGAGAGGGATCGAAGAGAAGTCTCACTTTCTCTGATGTTTTTAGGCTATTCTGACAAGTCTGCAAACTTCCTTAGACCTCCAAGGAGCTCAAATGAGCGATCGCAAGCTTCGATTTCATCGAGGATGGTTAGACGAGCTCTCTCTCAATCTCGACGACCACGAGCTTCGATGGCAACTCGGCAAGCTCTTGATCGCCTCAATCTCTCTCTTTCTCAATTTTTGTGTTGTCTAAGAACCGAACGAGCTTCTTTTGCGAATGAAAACGTGGCCGCCTTATGTAATTGGTTTCTCCAATTTCGCGCACACGGAGGGGGGTCGGTGACTTGTTTCGTACATGGGGTTACGTGCAAAATGGCTCGTCGGCGACAGGGAATGTCCGATAAACCAAACGAAACTCAGGCCAGCTTCATTTCATGGCAATTTTCCATGCATTTGTTTTTGAGTTTGAATATGCCCGATTGCGGCAAATATTAACCTGGTCGGCGCAATTTCGGCGGACCCATGCCGTCGGATCGGTCCTAATCGACGCCAGACATCGTGGCCTACAAAAACCCTCTACCAATTTCATCAATTGGAGTCGATCAACCCATCAATTTCCTGATCAAAATTACTCAGCAAAGTCGAAATCGGCAGGAAGTAAACGTTGAAATGAACTGGGTTTGGACGGGGTTCGCGGACCGGATCCGTTCTGGTCCGTGGACCCGGTCGAGATCAATTCCAAAAATGTTCCCAACCGGTGGGGAATTTATGAAATTAAACATCAAAATTGGATTCAAGGATATCAATTTTATCTAAAAACATGATTTACCCCAAAATTCTAGCACTAATTGCATAAAACTCCCAAATTTTCCAAAGATCAAATTTATGAAATTCTTCAATTTCAAGCCATAAATGGCCAAATCAGATCAAATCACCCATGCCAATCGATTTAGAAGGGTGAAAAACATAGGGCAGTGGTCTTATTTTGCCGTGGCAGTACCTAATTTTAAAGTGATTTCGCTTTGATCAAAATCATAGGACTAAATTGCAATAAAAATATGTAATTTTGCCCAATTCATGCAATCAAGAAATTTTACTAAATAATTGGACTAATTTGTAATGAAAGCAATCATATTGAATGTCAAGACTCTAAAGATGCAAAGATTGTAAATTAAAAGACTCAAATGATATTTTTTTGGTCAAATTCAACCCTACGCATTGTGACGGAACACATAAAATTGAACTCAAAATTTGACTTTTTATGAGGTCAAAATGAAAAAGAAATTAAAATAAAAATATATACTATTTTTCTGTATTTTTGTGAACTCGAATGCTATTTTTCTTGATTTTTCATGCATTTTTATATTTTTTGAAAATATTAAAAAATAAAAATATGAAAAATTATTTTTTTGGTAAAAAATGGTTGCTTAGGCCTGGCCAAGGCTACCAAAATTGATTTTACGTTTTTTTTTTAACTTTTTGTGGATTTTTTTATGAATGTTTCTAAAATTAATTGTAAAAAAGGCTGATAAAAAAATCAGGTGTCAACAATTGGTCAGCAGGGGTGTAATATGACCGATCCTAAAAAAAGATCGCGTTTGTCGAGACATAAAACTACGGACTAACCGGAGTACAATGCTTGTACTTTTTTTGAGTTTAGGAGTACCCAAGAAATGCACATTTATCAGCTCGTGGATGAAGGTTATCATGACCAGGATCATGACGATGCACAAAATAAATGCACCCAAACACACGGAGTGTTAAAGTAATAATTAGACTTGTAGGATGGAGAGTAGAAAAATGTCACGTCTCGATCTCCGAGCCCGCAACAACCACACCAAATTGCCTTAGGTCATAAAAGGACGACGTCCCAGGCACGTCATCGACCCATTATTTTTATCTTTTAATTAGCGCATGCGGAACGTGCTACTCCCAAACAATTATAAAAATCTACAGGGATAAGAAAGTAGGATAATAATACAACAGTTACATCAATCAACATCAGCAAAGATCATTTTTAATTATTTACTGTTAACCCTGGGAAGTACGTAAATACAAGCCCTATCTCAGGCCCACTTTCTATGATCCACAAAATACCATATCAGGTTTAGAGGTTAACACTACTCCATGCTACCAAAACGTTTCGAAAAAGGGCTCCACGCCGAATCTACTAAGGGGTGGAAGCCATGCGATACCTCCATCACTTTGGTCCTGAAAATGGTAACCCACGATGGGTTGATATAAAATCTCAGTGAGTCAACGGCTAAGTCCGAGCAGGACACTGACTCGCTAAGAAACCTAAACATGCATAAAATATTGATGGCAGATCAATAGCGTGCAGCTCTCACAACGCTCTAACTATCACATGTCAGGTTCAATCTCACCATATGGCATCAATCACATGCAAGCTTACCACAACTTGATTCACACATTTATCAGTTCATATAAATTACGCAATCAACAACATAGAACCAAGGCATACAACCAGAACACTCATCACAACTTGCATTCACAATGTATCACACATGTTCCGGTTATTAATGATTGTACCTGGTCTAGCAAAATCATGCTCTTCCGACAGAACTGGGCTTTGTCCCTTTCCTTCGGCGACGGCGACCGACAAGCCATGTGGTTCCAAGTACCCTCGGCATGGACTAACAGTCAGGCATTCCTGTAAGGAGCGTCGGTCCGTCACAAGCTGCGACCGGCAACCAGTAAGTCATGTGGTTCCAAGTATTCTCGGCATGAACTTGCTAGGCTCGACCTTCGTACCTGGGGGCTGACTTTGTCTTCACGTACCCGAGAAGACAGTATCCCTTCTGTGACCATATAAGGCCAACAGACAACCAGCCAATTTATATCTTTGCATTTAATTCCATGGACTCACAAATAGTCGTGCTCAAAACTTGGCTCAAGGCCATCTTTGGTGCTCAAAACCAAGTTCACACATGATCATATTCATGTATATTATCCACCGGGTTTTGCATATATAAATAGGATGATCAATCATCAAATACACATCAATCACGTACTCAACAATCACTAGGCAATCATCCAATAATACATGTCCCATAATTAATTAACATAATTAGTTATCCTGATCACAATTAATTAATCCGACTTGAATAATTAATTCAGGTTCCAGTTAATATCACCGAAATATTTGGCCAACCTGACTTTAGATAAAACCTTTAATCACAGTTAACTAAATTATCCATCCCCAGCTAAATAATTTAATTAATAATGATCAATAATAAATCTAATCCTTAAGCACAGTTAATGCCCTATTCAGAGTTTAGGGGTTAACTCACAGTCAACGTCACAGGGCGACCACAACAACGATCCTCAAAGATTTCGGCTCAGGCATAGACTAGGTCACAAACTAGGACATGGCCCGGTCACATGGGCTAAATTCTTGGATACTCGGTCCAATTTCTCGATCCACTTGGTACGCGTGCCCAGATATACAGGCACAAATCTTTGGCTAAGGCCTAGGCGCGACTAGCACACAGCTCGATTCTGATTGGGCCATGGCCCAATAAAGAAATACACGCTAGGACATGGGGCTTCAGACTTGCAGTTCGAGTTGGCTTGGCATCGGGTTAGATCTCGGAGGCTCATGGCAGCAGCTTCATGGGTCTCAAAACGACGAGGTTACTGTGGGTTGTTGTTAGAGTGAGTAGAAGGTTCGGTTGAGCCTTGTTTGTTTAGGGGACGACGATTTGTGACGAAATAAGGGCTGGTGGAGACGACGGGATAAGGTAAGGAGAGTTGGCCACAGTGAACAAGAGGCTCGAGTGGTCGGCGGTTCGTCGCATGCGAGGCTAGGCCGAGATCGGCTCTCGACGGTCTCTGATTGTACGGAACAAAACAGGAAAGGAGATCGGCATCGGGTCTGGAAGGTGTAGAGGTCTCGGTCTTGGGCCTTGGCTGAGAGATGGACAACAAACTCAGCGGCTCACGAGCGATGGGTAGCGGCATCGAGGCTGTTGGGCGCTGGCTCGAGATGATTGAGGATAACGGTGGAGGCTCGGAAGACCACGAGTCTCGAGTATCAGGGTCGGGTTCGCCGAATCTGCTTGTGGCTCAAGCTTGCGTTGAGTCTGGCGATAGTGGCTGGTGATTGGGGTTCCGTCACTGAGCGACATTGTCTAGGTCCACAGAGGGTAGCCATCAAGCTAGCTGGGTCGGGGATTGCGCGATCTTCTCGTGGCGCGACGGCTCAAGGCACGGGCTTGAGTGCAGATCTGGGTTTCTAGAGCTCACTAGGTTCCGGGCCACGGGTTCGAGCGGCTGCGGTTGATGGCGAGGCTCGAGTTGTGGGTGGACGGTACGGTTACAAGGCGGACGAGGGTGGAGAAAGTAGCGGTGGTTCTGGCGTCGGGTGACTGAGCACGGCCGGAGTAGCTCGCGGCTAGCAGATGACAACACGACGGTGAGTGAAGGCCAAGGCTCGTGGTAGCTGGAAGTGGTGGCGGCGTGAATGGCGTCTGAGTTGGTGTGGGTGGGTCTGATCGAGAGAAGAAAAATGTGACATTCCAAATTTCGACCCCTCTCGAGGCTGTGGAATGGAAGGTATCGATCGGTGTGTTTCAGTTGTAACTCTCTCGGAGTTGGCCACTCTCGAGTTAACTGACCGAAAGGGAAAAACTAACGCGGAGTCGGGTACGTGGACCTGGGAAAATTGAATAAGAAATGGCACTTTGATCATGAGGATTGTCGAGGGAATATTTTGGGCCAACAGAGATCGATCTAGGAATGATCATGGAATGCCTTGCTAGTGTTATACATTGGCACGCGAGTGATTTCGCCTAACCAAGGTGTAATTTGCGAGAATTTTCTAAATCGAATTTCGATGATCAGGACCGCATGAGCTAGAGATAAACCCTCACAATCACATGACAACCAAAGTCGGCACGACTTGAGAAATTCTAAGGTCGATACGCGTAGCGCCTGCAAGAGTCGCCCGTAAGTTTGAGATAAACTGGAATTACAGTCGACGAGAGCTCGAAATGAAATTGGACCTCGAGATTTGGGTATTGGATATTGAGTAATTCCAACATTTGAATTGCATTTGACGTCGCCTTATCGAGGACAATTTAGATTGGAAAAATGAAATTTCGGATGACACATGCAAAATGACCATTTTGCCCCTCAAGCCTTACCCTTGCCTTAAGATTTCTAGAAGGGCATTTTGGTCTTTTTGGATTCCCATGTAGCTGCTGAAAATGGAGGGAAATGAGGGTCAATGAAAGTCAAAGTGAAATGGCCAATTATTGGAGCCAATGCCATATGTCACCCTTTGATTAAACCAAGCATTAAATGCCATTAAATGCAATCTTTTCAAAATTACCCCAATAATTGATGGACATCTTCCCCTTGCTCATCTCAGCCGTGCACCCCTCTCCCTCTCTTCCATGTCTTTCATTTGTCTTCTTCTTCCTCTCTCGTCCGAGAAGCTTTCTCGCGGACAGGTAAAAACTGCTTCACTGTTCCGATCATAAATTTGTCGTCCGACATTGGATTGGGGTAAAACTACCGCCATCTGAAAGCTTATCATCTTATCGTTCCAACAAGGTATTATAGACTCAAATTTTCCTAGTATTCTGTCCCATAGGTCTGTTTGAATGGGCAAAGGTCAGAATCTGATCTAGTTTTGGAGAGAATCCATTTTTGGGGGCTTCAGGATTTCAAATGGCTCCAAATTTTCGGTGAGTCACTCTAAAATCATAGTATAAGAGTTCAGAAAGTTAAGATTGAAGATTTGTGGGAGTTGAGATGGGTTTTAATGGATGAAACCCCTTGATCTTTTATGGACAGATTCTGCCCTCTTGAAGACCGTGGGGAAACCGAGTGGTTCGAAGGCCTTATGGGATCGTTTCGCTTCAAAACTCTCGGTGAGGTTCCTAGACATGTAGAATAAGGTCTTGGAAAGTTAATTTCATGAGAAATTGAAACCAAAGATCGATTTATGGACTGATTAATGTGGCATAGAGCAGAACCGAATCTGCCCTGTTAAGGGACTGTGCAAACCGAGCACTTTGGGGGTTGTGAAAGGTGTCGCCTTGTTATAATTTTATCGTTAAGGCACCCCAGGATGTTAATTGATATGTTGGTATGGTGTACACTTGGTGGAATAGAGATTGAAAGAGTTTTATGGGCTGTTGAGGTGAAAAACGTGATATGCCGACCAATCTGTCCTTAACGCGCATCGATTTTAAAATGAGTCGTTCTAAGTCGTCTGGTATCTGAATTGAGCTCCGTTTTTGCCCACGTGTCCATAAGACATTGAAGTATAATATTGTGAAATTTGATTTCGTATAACTTCGATAGAGGAATGCCAGTTTATTTGGGACTGAATCTGGTCGTGGAAGGCCCATATGGGCAACTTGGTGTCGCGCGTTTTGTGGAAATTACTTGGCCTAGGCTTGAGGTAAGTTATGCCTAAACCTTTATTAGGATGTTATGTTACTAAAGGATGGAGTTTTGAGTCGGATTGAAGGGTTTTATGAACTGATTTTGTGAGAGACGCGAGGAAACCCAAATCTGCCCTATTTTGATGCATTGAGCTTGAGTGGTTTTATGGCATGGAAATTTTGAAATCGAGGTTGAACTGAGGAGCCTTAATCTGATTGTGGCATGTGGTTGGGCCATGCGGCGTGCTTTGTGGAAATTCTCATTGATATGAGTGCATTAAGCGGATTGGTTTACCGATCGAGTCTTGAGATAACTTGTGAATGATCAAATTTGAGATTTGATCTATTTGAGCTAAACGATGCTTGTGTTTTACTGAGAATTTCATAATGAGAAATGTGTTTTACCCAGTTGAGGGACATTTGAAACGAATGCCTTATTTTGATGATGAATTTCATAAGTTGTTCTTGAATGATGAATTTTGAGGCGTGAATTGTTTTCTTTAAATGAAAATTTGAGGCTTTCTATAATTGAAATGTTTATGAGTAAAATGGCGTGTGGGATCGCCGAAGAAATTATATGTGTACTGGCGTGTGGGATCGCAGGGAAAAATTATAAGTGCACTGGCGTATGGGATCGCCAATGGCGTGTGGGATTGCCAAGGTATTATGAAATTTGGCCAATGTATTGGGATGGAGTTACTCCCATTTGACCCGACGAGGTCGTGCGGCTAATGAGTCCTATACTGACACGATTCATCTCGATTGGAAATGGGTGTCGAGAGTCGTATGGTGACCGAATAATCTCTAGGTCCGGACGCGAGAGTCTCATATGTACTGACGGGTTATATGGACACTGAATCATCTCGCCGCCCCAAGATGGGCGGTCCAAGATGGGCGGATATGAAATGATATGTTTTCTGAGAAAATCAAAGAATGATTTGTGAGAAAATTGATTATGCCTCATATTTAGAAATTTGCCTCATGAATTGAAATTGGCCCGGAAAGGGGCATGAGAGAAAAGAATGTGTTTTCTGTAAATTTCAAGGAATGATACTTTTGAGAAAGAGATGAAAGTTGCCTCATGTTTTTGAATTAACGTCGAGTGCTTGCTTCAGAATGAAAACCTTGCCATTGTACGAAGTTTAGAGTTATCATGATTTTTCTTGATTGAGTCAAGCTGTATTGAAAGTACTGAAATGTCATGTTTTGGAAAGTATCCCGTTTTACCATGCCAAAGTTTTTAATTCAAAAATACCCTATTTTCCAAAATATCTAGAGGTACTGATAGCCTAGTTTAGGGTTAGGTTTAGCTTACTGAGATTTATATCTCACCCCATCGTGGGACAACATTTTCAGGTCCTAAATGATGGAGACCTGAGCTTGCCATGGACTAGCATTGGAAGAAGTTTTTGGAGGATGTGAAGATTTTAGTTGATTGAGACCTTAGAGACTGTATATTATTTGTAGTTAGAATTGTACTTGACTTTGGCTTTAATGAGAAGTGTATCATTTTCTTTTGTCCTAAGTCATCTTGAAAACTTATTTTTATGGAGTTGTCATCGCTTTCGCATGCATGTTTCATATAGACCTTTAAGCATTGGCCGTTGGTTCATGGGAGATCATTAAAGGTAACGGCGGAGGTGGGATGCTCGCGTGCTCGCCGGGTTCGGGGCGTGACAAAAAAGAACGAAGATGATTGAAGATGAAGAAAACGAAGAAGAAAGAAGATCGAAAAAGAAGATGTGGGGGAAGATGACGTCGGGTGAAGGAGGGGGCTGAGGTGACCGAAAAGCAAAGGAAAGGAGCCCACCAATAATTTATATTCACTATTAGCTCAATTGTCTCTTAGTGAATAATATTCGGGGGTAGTTTGGTAATTTTGTTATTCGGGGGGGGGGGGTAAATTAAACTACTAGCACTAAGCTGAAGGAAATTTTAGAAATCTTGCACTAGGGTTCGGTCAAAGCTAGAAGAGTTTCGGTAACACGTGTCGACACTTGACTTTTCAAACTTAGCCTTTTCTGATCGACATATCAAAACAACCAATTTTCGTCTCTTAAATCCTCAAATTCCAAATTTATTTTCCACGCTTGAATTCATAATTTTTCTTATGGATGTCAAAATTTCAGGATGTCACAAAAAAGATATGCCTCTACGAAGCATAAAGGATAGCAGAAAATTTATGAGGTAGCATGCTATAAGAATAGCATGTCCGTGTAACATTTTGGGGAGGTTCATATAAAAAAGTAAACAACGAGCAACATTCAAGAGATGGCGATTTTTCATTCCGCCATCGCATTCCGTTGAGGGGTATAGCGACAAGATGTCTGATGCAGAATCTCATGAGACATAAGAAATGATTGAAAACAAGAGAAAATAGCCATATATTCTTTAGTATTATTAGAAAATAGACATTTAACAGAAACATGATACTGATTGAGAATTTCAAAGTAAAATTTACGAAAATAAGAAAAAACTTCAGTTCGATCTTTTATTAAATATAACCACTTTATGCGGGACTAATCATCCATAAATGTAACAAAATACTTGTAACCAGACATATCTTTGACACGACACGATCGCTAAACATCTGAATGGACAAACTCAAGAGGACTTGACACACGACTATGGACACAAGGAGGAAAAAATACCCGATAATGTTTGCCACATTGACTTGCATCACACTAGATAGTACTCACAGACTCTGAAACAGGAAGAAATGGCAAAGTATGTCAGACGGTGTATGAGCCATACGACAATGCAGCTAAAAGAAGTTGGAGATGGTGCTCTTCTGAATAGCAGCAACAATAAGATCTTTATTCAGGTAGTACATGCCATTAGAATCATGCCCTACACCAATCATCCGTATGGTCCTAAGATCCTGAAAGATAAAACGCATAGAGGTAAATGTCACTGAACAATTCAAATATCTAGTAACGGAACTAACAGAAAGCAAGTTACATGAGAAAGCTGTTAAATGGTAAACAAATGAGAGAGAAAAAGAGAGACCTAAGTTTACTTCCCCTTGAACAATGATATTGGATTGTGAGCCATAAGCAAGTGTAATAGAACTAGGAAAAACATAGGTAATACCAGACAATAAATGAACTACCGATCATATGATTGGTAGCACCTGAATCTACGACTCAAGAAATGAGTGTAACATGTCGCGACCCGTCCGAAAATCAACGGACGCGGCTAATGGATTACCGATCGCGGCCCCCACTCTGAAATGTGGATCGCGGGCCTTTGATCGGCACGGGCCCGCCCAGGCCCATACCAAATCGCGGCGGGAGTATTTTTTAAAGGATTCGACGATAAGAGTCGATCGCTTTCGACCTTCAGTGTGGTCGTGGTGGCATGTGCAAATTGTGCATGCATTTGGAGTCGCCACCGGTCTTTCTTGGAGGGTAGACCGGAAACCTTACTGACCGATTGGGAGAGATCGATCAGTTCTGCGGAACCAGAGATTTTGGGTTCGGGGACTTGGTTACGTCGGTGTCATTACCAACGCCCTTTCGGTACCTAACGCGAGTGATTTTCCTAACTAAGAGTTCATGCAGGCGCGATTTTGGGTGAGATAGGTATGGTTCGGGTTTTATGCAGATTGGAATACTAGTCCTATCAATCACAATCAATTTAAATGAAAGCGCAAGTCAAGTGCATAAATAAATCATGTCAATGCACATCAATTTCAATAATTGGCCTCCTAGTATAGCCATAAGGGCTTAGGGAAGACGTGATTTAGGGCTAGGGGGTAAAATGGAAAGATTCGGGGACAATTAGCCCAAAGGGCAAAATTGTCATTTTTTGGAAGGTTTGGATACCGAATTACCCAAAATATTCCATGGCCAGTTGATTGTGGCCATTTTCCATTTTTGAGAATTTTTTGGAATTTCTTGATTTTTCTTCAATTTTTGGAAGACGATTCGTCCAAAGGGCAAAATCATCATTTTAAGAAGGGCCGGGGTTCAAAACACCCGGAATGAGTCTTGGCCAGTTGTTTGTGGCCATTTCCTATTTTTTGGGATTTTCCTGGATTTTTTAGAATTTTTTTGGAAAACGGTTTACCGAAAGGGCAAAACCGTCATTTTTGGGAAGATCGGGGGTCAAATGGCCCGGAATAGGCCATGACCAGTTGAATGTGGCCATTTCCTATTTTCTGGAATTTTTTAGAATTTTTCTGAATTTTCCAAATTTTTTGAATTTTTTTTTATGATTTTTCATTTTTTTTATTGATTTATTGATTATTTTATTGTTTTTCTGAATTTTTTTACATTTAAAAATATTTTCCGGGCCGGGTCAGACCCGGCCCGCGCCTCTCGGGCGCCCGGCCCGACCCTAGGGGTCGACACCGGTCTAAAACGACACCGTTTTATTTTTTAAAGCATTTTTCTATTTTTTTATAATTTTTTGATTTTTTATCTATTTTAATTAATTATCCGAAAATTCCCCGGATCCGACGGTCCACGTCGTGCCACGTGGCTTCGTCTCGTGCGTCCGATCAATCACTAGATCGGACGTCTCTCAGTGGGCCACGTGGCCAAATCGTGACCATCGGATCAAAAATCGATTATTTCCTTTTTTAAGAAAACCAACAAATCGGACGGTCCGGAGCATGCCACGTGGCCACCTCTGGTGCGTCCGATCTTGTACAAGATCGGACGTCCCTTGGTGAGCCACGTGGCACATCCTCGTCCGCCGGATCGATTATTCGAAAATCATTTTAATTTTCCAAAAATCTAGGATCGCGACACGTGTCACGATCCAAGCCGTCCATTTTTGTTTTGGTGAAAATACACTGGCGGGTCCCACCCGGATGACGTGGCGCCCACGTGGCCGGCCACGTCAGCCGTTGACCGGTTGACCGGGCAACCGCCGCCGGAGGAGACGCCGGAACAGTACAAATTCCGGCAAAATTGCCGGAATTCTCGCCGGAAAATACAAACCGAACACAAAACTTGGTATTTTCTCACCATTTAAACGTCATTCGACTCCTTAACACCTAAGCATCGGCATACAACAAAAATGAAAGGCATGGACACGTCAAAAAAGGGGCAAACCGGACCTCCCCGAAACCGGCGCCGGCGAGAGAAAATTTGCAAATTTTTTGCTCAAAGCTCGGTTCTGGGCATTCACACGACATCTAAAGGAGTTTTAGGAGCTTACCTGTGGTCCTTTGGAGACCGACGGCCGTTGGCTTCGCCGGGCCAAGCTCTCGGCTCGGGCGTGCGTCCGGGGGGGGGGGGGGGGGGGCTCCGGCCATGGTTTCCGTCGGTTTTTCATGCAAAATAAACACGAAGCCGAGGGGAGGGATGGTTCTACGGAAGCTTAGGAACAAAATACGCAGCAAATAAGGCTCGGGGAGCCCCGGCCGAGACTCAAAAAATGCAAAGCCCATTTGGGTATTTCGTCGAACAGTCGGCGTGCATGCATAAAAATGAAGCTTAGGGGGGAAAACCGACCTTCTCCGGGCTGCAAGACGGCGACCACGGCCTCGGTGGTGATGAGTAAGGTCAGCTAAAGGTTCGGGGGGGGTCGCTCCACCTTTGGTTTTCGTCCGCCTCTTTCCCGGAGTTCGCCCAAAAAAAATCCCCCACTTCCCTTGGCCGAGCTCGGTTTAAAACCGAGAATCTTCGCAGGTTCGTGGCCGACCGGCGTGCCTCGGCACGTCCACCACCTCTGTGCTCCTGTCTCCCACGCTCGCTCCCCTTTTTTCCTTAGAAAATGGCGCGCCCCACGTTGCTCTGCTCTCCCCTGCCTATCTGTACGTTCTGGCCACGGTCTGCAACTTTGTTGCAGACCCGGGTCGGGCCGGGTCGGGTCGGGCCTGACCCGACCGGCCCGGTTCGGCCAAATCGCCCAAATCGCCAAATTGACCCCCCAAATGACCCCTTTTCATGAAATTGATGGCAAAATCGGATTCCTTGACGTGTTTTCCATCAAATATGGGTATTTTCGTGAATCAATTTATTGAAATTCTGTGAAAACCCCAAATTGTCCCAAGGATCCGAAATTTAATTTCGCCAAATCGAAGGCCTAAACGATCGAATTAGCCAAAATTGAGCCCACCAATGGATTCAGCATGATGAAAACTGTTGGGTAGAGGTGTTTAATTTTAATGGGTGTGCCCGTGTGAAATTTAATTTCAAAAATTGTAAAACCGGGGACTAAATTGAAAGATTTTTATGCAATTAAGCCCTTTTGGCTAAAATTGATCAAATTGGAGGGCAAATTGACCCAATTGCATTTCAATACTTTGGAGTCCAATGTCATAGCTTATAAAAACCGAGAATTGAAAATTAAAAGACTCGAAAAGGATTTTTTAGGCCCGGTTCGGGATTAGGTTTGTGAAGGAACCCCATGAACCAAGCCACATTTCCCTAATAAAAAGTGAAAATATTAAATATAGAATTAAAATAAAATTTCTTAATATTTTTGTGTAATTTTCTGACCACGGATGGTATTTTTTCTATTTTTTGGGTATTTTTATAATTAAATAAATTCCAAAAAATATTTAAAAATTCAAAAAATATTTTTTGTTCAAAATTGGTTCCTAAGGCTAGGCTAAGGCTTCCAAAGTTGATTTTGCAATTTTTTTGACCTTTTTTGCTATTTTTAATTATTTTTATAAATAAAAACTAAAATAAAAGATGGTCAAAAATCAGGTGTCAACAGCTGCCCCTCTTTGAGAGTGAGCTCGTTAGAGGTTGCTTTCAAAGACAAAATGACACCTGAATCTTAACCGACTCGACTGGGGGAAAGAAATGCTATGACATCGGACCTTCAAGTCTTTTGATGAATGCTCAAATTAATCACCGGTTTACTCTTGCAATTCGAACATGGGCCGGAGTGAGAGAGGCTTACCTGAAGCTCACCTGTCAGATGCTGCCGGTTGCGATGACTTTCAAGGAGATACCTAGGACTCGTTCAGAATATCCTAGGGAGATTAAGCTCTGACCTGTATGGTAGGTCATACCATTATGGGGTTCCTGACTGGTAGGAACCAAAGGAAGGCGCATCCCATGCTTTGGGATTTGCCAAGGATTTTGATCCGTATGGTGGATCGGACCTTCGGTTGACCCTTCTGGCGGTTTCTACCTTTGGTTGAGTTTAGTTTTGACCCTTATGGCGGTATCTACCTTCAGTTTGACCCTTCAGGCGGTTTCTACCTCTGGTTGACCCTTCAGGCGGTTTCTACCTTTGGTTTGAGTTTGACCCTTATGGCGGTATCTACCTTCAGTTGACCCTTATGGCGGTTTCTACCATCAATTTGACCCTTCAGGCGGTTTCTACCTCTGGTTGACCCTTCAGGCGGTTTCTACCTCTGGTTTGACCCTTATGGCGGTTTCTACCATACTTGACCCTTCAGGCGGTTTCTACCTTCAGTTGACCCTTATGGCGGTTTCTACCATCAAGTTGACCCTTCAGGCGGTTTCTACCTTCAGTTGACCCTTCAGGCGGTTTCTACCTTTGGTTTGACCCTTATGGCGGTTTCTACCATATTTGACCCTTCAGGAGGTATCTACCGTGCATTGAGACTCCAGACTGATAGGAATCTAAGGATGACGCGCCCGTTCTGTAGGGTTTGTCGGAGACTCGATCGTTCTGTAGATCGGTCTTGGAAAAGGTTTGCCTACTAAAAGGCTACGCCTATGAAATGACATATCCCGTCTTGTTGGGACTAGTCGAAGACTCGATCGTTCTGTAGATCGGTCTTGGAAAAGGTTTGCCTACTAAAAGGCTACGCCTATGGAATGACATATCCCGTCTTGTTGGGACTAGTCGAAGATTCGATCGTTCTGTAGATCGGTCTTGGAAAAGGTTTGCCTACTAAAAGGCTCCGCCTATGGAATGACATATCCCTTCTTGTCGGGACTAGTCGAAGACTCGATCGTTCTGTAGATCGGTCTTGGAAAAGGTTTGCCTACTAAAAGGCTCCGCCTATGGAATGACATATCCCTTCTTGTCGGGACTAGTCGAAGACTCGATCGTTCTGTAGATCGGTCTTGGAAAAGGTTTGCCTACTAAAAGGCTCCACCTATGGAATGACATATCCCTTCCTGTCGGGACTTTGGGTGGAATAAATGTCTCTTCCGCGGCTACCGGCTGCAATCCGTTCCGAAGGGTGAGGGCTTCGAGGCATGGCTATCCGGCGTGTGCTTCGCGAAAAAGGCGGTCACCGTATCTCTAGGCGGCAAGTCGCGAGCGTTATGGGCTCCGATCTCGAACTGTGCTTTGAGACACCTCTGTCGTATATCCCTGTCTGGTGGGATTTAGGGTGGGACAAATGTCTCTTCCGCGGCTACCGGCTGCAATCCGTTCCGAAGGGTGAGAGCTTCGAGGCATGGCTATCCGGCGCGTACTTCGCGAAAAAGACGGTCACCGTATCTCTAGGCGGCAAGTCGCGAGCGTTATGGGCTCCGATCTCGAACTGTGCTTTGAGACACCTCTGTCGTATATCCCTGTCTGGTGGGATTTAGGGTGGAACAAATGTCTCTTCCGCGGCTACCGGCTGCAATCCGTTCCGAAGGGTGAGAGCTTCGAGGCATGGCTATCCGGCGCGTACTTCGCGAAAAAGGCGGTCACCGTATCTCTAGGCGGCAAGTCGCGAGCGTTATGGGCTCCGATCTCGAACTGTGCTTTGAGACACCTCTGTCGTATATCCCTGTCTGGTGGGATTTGGGGTGGAATAAATGTCTCTTCCGCGGCTACCGGCTGCAATCCGTTCCGAAGGGTGAGAGCTTCGAGGCATGGCTATCCGGCGCGTACTTCGCGAAAAAGGCGGTCATCGTATCTCTAGGCGGCAAGTCGCGAGCGCTATAGGCTCCGATCTCGAACTGTGCTTTGAGACACCTCTGTCGTATATCCCTGTCTGGTGGGATTTGGGGTGGAACAAATCTTCTGAAGCTGAAAATTGGCGATCCGGTCCGGAAGATGACAGATCCGCGGCTACCAACCTGTGAACACTTACAGAGAGATTTATCTAGGTCATCACGCTTTTGGGGGATCCCATGACACTGACTAGCGGGGTCAGAGGGGATTTTTGTGTTTTTTGAAAGGGGGTCCCATGGCGCTGACTAGCGGGGCCAGAGGGGATTTCTCAGGTTTTAAAGAGGGTTCCCAAGATGGAGGTTTTCCACGTCTGATGGGATTTTTTTGAATTTTTGAAAAGGGGTCTCATGACGAGGGTTCTCCACGTCCGATGAGATTGTTTGATATTTTGGAAAGGGGTCCTAGGACGAGGGTTCTCCACGTCAAACTAGGACTGCTTGATTTTTTTTTTTTTTTAGAAATGGGTCCTAGGACGAGGGTTCTCCACGTCAAGCTAGGACTGTTTGATTTTTTGAAAATGGGGTCCCGAGACGAGGGTTCTCCACGTCATGCTAGGACTGTTTGATATTTTTGAAAAGGGGTCCTAGGACGAGGGTTCTCCACGTCATGCTAGGACTATTTGATTTTTTTTTTGAAAAGGGGTCCTAGGACGAGGGTTCTCCACGTCAAGCTAGGACTGCCTGATTTTTGAAAAGAGGTCCTAGGACGAGGCTAGGCTAAGACCACGGATGGTATTTTTTGAATATTTTTGTGTAATTTTCTGACCACGGATGGTATTTTTTCTATTTTTTGGGTATTTTTATAATTAAATAAATTCCAAAAAATATTTAAAAATTCAAAAAATATTTTTTGTTCAAAATTGGTTCCTAAGGCTAGGCTAAGGCTTCCAAAGTTGATTTTGCAATTTTTTGACCTTTTTTGCTATTTTTAATTATTTTTAGAAATAAAAACTAAAATAAAAGATGGTCAAAAATCAGGTGTCAACATAACAGAGAGTAAACAAGACGAATTACATAAAGAAGTTTGTGCCAAAGGAGCAGTAGGAGCAGATAAATCTATCACCTGGTTGGGACGAACTAAGGACTCATACTCGGCGCTGAGACAACATAAAGGAGCGCGGTAGCTCTCGAGCTGATGATGAGCTTTCTGCACTAGACTCCATCGGCATTAACAACTTGTGATGGAAGCTCGAGATGTAAGGTGTGGCAATAAGTCTCAGTATGGCCAGCTAGTTGATAGTGATAGCAATAACGATAACTTCCAGCACCCTTAGCTCCATCACGACCATGACTAAGAGAGAAATTAGATTTGCCACAACCATGGTGACCATGCCCTCGGCCTCTATGGACATCGGACGACTAAAAAATCATAACACGTGCAGATACAATTGCAGATGATGAGTCAGGCGTGTACTGAAGGACCCGAGAGAAGACCTCATCAACTAATGGAAGAGTACCCTGAGAAGTTATCTGCTGTCGAAAAGAAGAATGAGTAGGACCAAGCCCCCGAAGAAATAACATAACTCTTATATCCACCCGGCCTTGGGTAATTCTTTAATGCCATCAGTGATAGGTAAATAAGTAACCAGTCTCTCGCAAAGAGTGGTGAACCTGGAATAGAAATATGATATAGATACATCTCCTGCATGTGGATCCCGTGTCCTTTCGAGCGCGCGAACATCCCTCCAAGGCTGGTGACTTCATATACTTCCCAGGATCCAACGGCTCTTAATTTATAAGCGAGATATGAAATGCACATGTCGAAACAAGAACAAATCTCCGTACAACATAAATAACACGATGATTCATGATGGACAAAAAAAAGGTTTCTCAATACAACCAATATCTTTACAATCGTAGTTCAAATTTCAAAAGCTACAACAGTCATCCATAAACCAAAGACAGATGAATCTTAACCCTACCAACTACATATGGGAGTACAAGGTTCAATGCTCATCTACTCCAAAAAATTTCTTCGATAGCATCCACGAAATTTCATCGTTCGGGACATGAAAATGTTATCTCACGACGGGGTGAGAATAAATCTCAGCAAGTAAACTCGTAAACCTAGACTAGGCCTATAGTACCTCCAGATGAATCCTAAACATGTAGTTCCCCCATTTTAGGTCAATTGTCAGATCATTTCTTATCATGCAACTATAATCATCAAGGCCATTCTTCAGATTGATTCCTATCAAGCTATTCTATCCATCGAGGCCATCTTCGGATCAAGCCCTATCACGCGTTACTATCCATCAAATGGGATGATATGCTAAACCAAAAAAATGTAATAACACATTGAAATCACAATCAAGATGCTCACAATTCAATTCATGATTCACCAAGATAAGATCAAGCTTCGTACTTTAGGCAGTTCACAAATCACATACTCGTATAGGGTATTTCATGTCATAAATCTTAATTCAATATGTCAAGGCCCGTGTCATAACACATTAGGCTATCATATTGCATTAGGCAGGACCCCCCGTAATAACGGCTCCCCGGTCGTGCTTTCATTTGGCCGGACCCCCCGTAGCAACGGCTCCCAGGTCATCCTTCAACCCTCATTAGTTAATATGTGATCTCATACAAATGTATATCTCTTAATCAATCAATTGGCCTAATAAATTGAAATGCACAATCACAAAGAGGCAACTCATGGTTCGGCCTCTACATTTCAAATCATCGAATCTCACTTCCCAATTCATGGCCAAACATTAAAATAAGTCATTTAATCCGAATCAATCCACAAGGCACCTCAAGGCCGAGTGTTCATGAGCAAACAACCAATTCGATTGATCAATCTCACCAAGTTAAGGTAAGGCCGAACATACACATATGAGCAATCAATTCAATCACCCAAATCTCAACATAAGCCATGGTCGAACATAATGACATATGTTAATCAATCGGCTCTAAGATCATTCACGGCAATTCCAATCATTAAGTCCACAAAATAATATTAAGTTCATGCTCAAAGTCCTCTAATCACCCATTACCAGCATTAAACTCATGAGATTAGCCATGGTAACACAATTCTTGTCCAAGAACACTTCATGCACAACTAGTCCCTAAATGGTAGATTCGGTCTTCAATGAACACAGACTCACTCTCAGTAAAACTGACATAATCATATTTACTTTTTGAGCAATCCAACCTTAGATTCATGTTCCTCATGATCTTACGGTCACGTGGGATAAAATGGAGTTCAATTCGGCCTCTAGACGACTTTGAACGAGCCGTTTTACTTTTGACGCGTGCTGAAAAACTAGAATGCAGCTCTCGGGTCTTAGACGTTTCTCATACAATAACAGCCCCAAAAATTCTCCAAATCCAACTCTAAACCATCCATTAGTAACCTAGAGTGCTAGGTTAAGTTTAAGAGTGATTTACCAAGTAAATGAGCAAGTGAAATCCACGATACCTCAAGGAAAGTCTCGGTCAAGGTTGGGAATATGAGAACCGGTTCTGTTCAAGAGGAAATGTCCAAGAACAGCCACTAAACTTCAATAATTTTTCACTTAAAACCATCATCTATCTTCATACTTCACTTACTAAGCAAATTAATCACGACAACTCCTCGAACCAGTCCCCAAGGTCGCGGCTTGGTCAGGGAAGAACAAGCTGGTTGGTCCATGAAGATTATGTGAAAACAGCCATGAAACTCCATCAAATTCTCACTTAACTTCATCCATCAACCTTCTAACATGTAAACTAACTTTAGGGAGTCTCTTACCTCGAACCAACTTGGGAAACTCCTAAAACAACCCCTCTCACGGTTTCAGTAAGGGAAACGGGCTGAGTCGGTCGCCCCTTTGTGGCTCACGGTTCCAACGTCTAACGGCTCAACGGACTGCGGTTCGAGGTCACGGTGAAGGGTGGTCGATGGTGGTTGCACGGTGAAAAGGCATCGGCTCAAATGAGAGAGAGAGAGAGAGAGAGAGAGAGAGAGAGAGAGAGAGAGAGAGAGAGAGAGAGAGAGAGAGAGAGAGAGAGAGAGAGAGAGAATGATGTTCGGTTTTGGTGAGGGAGAGAGTGAGATGAGCTTGAGTGTGTTCTTGTTTCCCCCAAAGATTAAAGACTTCCTTCACAAGCCAAGAGAGAGGGTGAGTTGATGGGTTGTCATAGACTAGGCTAGGCTTTTTGACTTCTAGACTTGGTGGTTGAGGATTTTAAGGAAGCTTGTCTAGAGGGCATCTACCAATAATTCAAATATCTTGTCTTCTTGCATTGATATCAAGAGGGGCAATCTTGCCAATTCACTCTTGTCAAATGATCATCTAACCCTCACAAATTCAGTCATCATAGGGAAAAGACAAATGACCAACACGTGCTTAATCTTACTTGAGGAATGAGCATAATCTTAAGGGTAAAAAAGTAATTTCCAACTCATAGACTTAATTCCCGATTTCCTGGTTACATTGGACCGCTCCTAGAATTTAATTGACTTTGATGGGGCGACGTTCGAAAGATTATTATTGGAATCCTTAAACATTCGCTGCCCAAGTTCGAAGTCCAATTCATGGCCAATTTCATTCAATTGAAATTTCAGTGTACCTCAAACTAACGGGCATCTCTTAGAAGTTACGCGGATCGACCTGTGATTAACGTCGCGTTCACGTTTACTCGACACATGGAGACCTCTGGTTGTCATGTAATTGTCAGGGTAAATCACTAGTTCTGGAGGACGCGATCGTCGAATATTGATTTAGGAAAGCTTGCAAACTATACTATGGTCAAACGGAATCACCCGTGATCCAATTGTATAACGCTAGCAATTCATTCCATAATCATTCTTGGATCGGCCTATAATGGTCCTAAACCTTCCCTAGACAATCCTTATGGCAAAGCGTCAATCCATGGACAAATTCTTAGGTCCACGTACCCATTTCCTAGTTCCCTTTGGTTAGTCATCTCAAGAGTGATCATCTCTGAGCGAGATTTAACTAAAATATATCAATGAGACAATTCACTCATTCATAATTTCGAAAAGGGTCA
The DNA here is from genome assembly GCA_021437785.1 of Rhodomyrtus psidioides. Taxonomy (NCBI): domain Eukaryota; kingdom Viridiplantae; phylum Streptophyta; class Magnoliopsida; order Myrtales; family Myrtaceae; genus Rhodomyrtus; species Rhodomyrtus psidioides. The sequence continues at coordinate 669,014 of JAILYB010000214.1, read as the reverse complement.
GATTTCAAAATGTCACTACTGTTCCCCCCTTACAGAAATTTCATCCTCGAAATTTACAATAAACTTAACTACTCGAACAATTGGGGTTGTTGACGCCTCATCACCTTTTTCATTTTCCCAGGTAGCTCCTTCCATTCCAAAATCTCACGTAGGCCCACGTACTTCGCGCTCAACCTTCCTTCACTTTCCAAATCGGAACAAGCCTCGTATGACGATACCTTGAGGAAGACATGCTCTCTTACTTGAAGTTCCAAAGGTCTACGTTGCCTATTCGTATAACCTTTTTGGCGACTCTAAGTAGTCTTAAGCCTTTCTCTAATAATTTTCACTGCCTCAATCGACTGCTCAATCAACTCTGGACTTGACGTCCCATTTCACCAACCACATCCCACCATACCGGAGTTCTGCAAGCTCTGCTACATAACCTTTCAAACGTGGTACATTGTAGGTAACTTTTATCGTAGGCGAGCGCTACCAAGTGTAGCTGCTCTTTCCAACCTCTTTTAAAATCTATTACTCATGCTTGCAACATATCCTCAAGTGTCTGAATCGTCCTTTCAGACTATCTATAAGTCTGCGAATAATAGGCTGTGCTATATTGCAACTTTGTTCCCATAGCATTCTAAAGACTTTTCTAGAAAGTTGTAGTAAGCTTGGGATCTCTATCCGACGTAATCTTTACGGGAACTCCATGAAGACGAACTATATGGCGCATATACAATTCAACATAGCTATCCATGGCGAAGTCCTTTCTCACAGCCAGGAAATACGTGGACTTAGTCAATCTATCCACGATTACTCAAATCGAATCATGGCCTCTTTGACTTCTAGGCAGTCCCATCACAAAGTCCATTTGTTGTGTTTCCATTTCCATTCGGAAATTTTCAAAGGTTGTAACATACCACTGGGCCTACAATGTTACGCCTTCACTTGTTGGCACGTCAAACACCTAGCCTCATGCTCGGCTACATCCACTTTCATCCCATTCTACTATTAATGCTGATGCAGGTTCTGGTACATCTTTGTGCTATCCAGATGAATACTATAGTTGCTTCAACGAGCTTTCGAAAAAATCTTTTCCTTAAGCTCCTTATCGTTGGGTACGCACAATCATCCACGAAACTTCAAGATTCCACCTTCGGACACTTGAAAGTCATGTTTTCTCTTATCTACATCCATTTCCCAAATCTTTTGGGTGTCAGGGTCCGTAGATTGCAATGCCTTAATCCTCTCTTGAATCTCGGGTTCAATCCTCAAGGTAGCCATCAAACTTGAAAGATGACAAACCTCGAACTTAAATTCCGAATCCCTTATTCCTTCAAGTAAAGTCCATTCCTTAACCATTAAATGCGTGATGCTCGATTTCCTACTAAGGCCATCCGCTACCTTATTTGCCTTCCCAGGGTGATACAGGTTATCACTATCATAGTTCTTAAGCAAACCCATCCAACGACGTTGTCTCTGTTCAATTCTCTTCGGTAAAACAAGTACATCAACTCTAGTGGTTCGTATAAATCTAAAACCTTTTCCTACACAAGTAATGCCTCCAAACTTTCAATGCAATTATAATCGCTACAAGTTCTAAATCCTGCGTTGGGTAGTATAACATCATGAGGTCTTAATTGTTGCGATGCATACGTAACCACTCTCTCATGTTGCATTAGTACGCATCCTAACCCCTTTAGTGACGCATCACTATAAATTTTATATCTCCAAGACCAGAAGGTAACGTCAATACCGGCGCGGTTGTCAGCTTATGCTTAAACTCTTGAAAACTCCTTTCCTACTTTTCCATCCATTCAAATCGCGTTTCCTTCTTCGTTAACCCTGTCAAAGGAGTAGCTATTGAGGAGAACTTTCCACGAAACATCTGTAATAACCTACCAATCCTAGGAGACTCCGAACCTCGGTACTAGACGGTGGTCGTGGCCAATTTGTAACTGCTCCAATCTTTGAGGGATCCACTGAGATTTCATTCCTAGAGATCACATGTCCAATGATTGCCACCTTATTTAGCCAAACTGGCACTTACTAAACTTAGCGTAGAGTGAGTGCTTCTCTAAGGTCCGTAAAACTATTTTACATGCTGCTCATGTTCCTCAGAGCTCTTTGAGTAAATCAAGATATCATCAATGCACATTATGATGAACTTATTCAGAAACTCCTTGAATACTCGATGTAGCAAATCCATAAAAGTAGCTGGGGAATTAGTTAATCCAAACTGCATATCGTAAACTCATAATGCCCATATCTTGTACGAAGGGCGTCTTAGGTAAGTCCTCCTTCTTTATTCTCAACTGATGGTAACTTGTTCTCAAGTCTATCTTGAAGACCACCAACGCTCCTTGCAGCTGATCTAGCAAGCCATATGTCCTTGGCATCGGATACTTGTTCTTGATGGCCACTTGGTTCAACTGCCGATAGTCAATGCACAAGCGCAATGACTTGTCCTTCTTCCATACAAACAACCTTGGTGCACCCCTCGGCGACGTACTGGGACAAATGAATCCTTTGTCCAGTAATTCATGCATTTGGACTTTCAATTCCTTTAACTCCGATAAGGACATTCTGTAAGGTGCCTTAGCGATTGATTTTGTCCCAGGGGCTAACTCAATTATGAGTTCCTCTTTCTTTACAGGTGGCTATCCCAGCAATTCCTGAGGAAAGACATCGAAAATTGCACACCGTGGCCTTACCCTTTAACCTCGATTCCTCAACCGATGAATCAACCGCTATAGCCAGACAACTTTGGCAACTTTCGTCTAACGACTCAGTCACTTCAAGTGACGAGATTAAAGGGATCGAGGTTCCTCCTCAACTTTCCACAAACTCAAATCTAGGATGACCAATCGGATGAAATTGCGGCACCCTGCTATCCCAATCCAGAACAGTCCCTTTTGGCTTACCCAACAAATCCATCTCAAATATAACATCAAGGTCATACATAGCCACAACCGTCAAGTTTATCAATTCTTCTCTACCACCATTAACTATCTTACAGTCTGAGCATCCTAACGAGGCTAGCACTTTATCCTTTAAAGGGGTGGTAACATGTAATATTACTTCTAAATGTTTCGATTCAATTCCAACCAATTCACAAATCGCTCAGACTCCAATGAATGCGACATTTCAAGATCTAATAAAGCATAAGCAGCATGATCACATAAAAAGACTGTACCTATGACCACTCCAGGAACATTCTATACCTTCTCTCCTGCTATAGCACAAACTCTTCCTTGAGTTGGCGGTCTATCCCTGTCATTCTGTAGGGCGGTTCTAACTTGGAGTTCCACCTATGGTTGCTGCGGTTGAGATCGAGATCATGCAATTCGATCTGGGAAATTCCTCTTTTGATGGCCAGGCTAGCCACATCTATAGCACATTCCTTTCCTACTTGGGCAGGGTTCATTCCCGTGCCTCTGTCCACAAAGTCGGCAAACCCAGCTAGATTGGTATGCTGATATCCCCTCGTTCTTCTTGACAGGAGGGACGAAATGTCTATTTCTCGCCATAGGCCTCTTGCCAAAGTGACGATTGTCCCTAGCAGGCGTAAATTGCGATCTAGAAACGGTACCATTTTCCTTCATATCTCGTTCAACCATCTAACCTTTACCATAAAGCTCATCATAACTTCTCGTATTCAAGAGCACCGATTGAATACGAAGTTCGGGTCTTAATTCATCCATGGACCTCCTTGCCTTGTCCAAAGGATCCTTGACCATACTTGGTGCGTATTAGATAGCCTAGAGAATTCCGCTTCATACTGATCTATTGTCGTTCGATTCTGACGAAGTTGTTGGAACTCTACTAACTTATGCTCTTGTGTAGTCTCAGAGAAGTACTTTTCCTTAAAAGCTTCAACGAAGGCAGCCCAGTTAGGAGCCGTGCCTTCAGAGAAAACCCTTCCTCGAGTGGCCTTCCACCAATCATTGGCATTGCTTCGAAGCTGATAGGCTGCCAGGGTCACTTTTTCTTCCTCTGTGCCCCTCAGAACTTCGAAAGCCTTTTCCAAATCCTCTATCCAGAGAGGAGCAGCTTCAGAATCACCTTTCCCATCAAATTTAGTTGGCTCCAACTTTATAAACTGCTCTACCAACTGGTACATCAAACGATTCCCATTTCCATCTCCATTGCCATTTTCTTGATTTCCATTGGTCCCATTAGTGGTGACAACAACATCTTCAGTGGCTTAGGTAGCAGTGGCATCTCGTTCTTCAGCTTGCCTGCCCATCAAGTTTCTAATTTCCTCTAGAATTCTTATGACCCCATTTACTCTTGGGTCTTCCATAGCTTGGGTTTGCGGGCTAGACATTCCTCCTGTACCCATACCCTGGTCACTCATCCTCACTAAAGTCTCACAGCAGCTGAACCACTATAATTCCACCAGGAATTAGAGACCTAAGCCATCTACTCAAGTCTAGCAGTTCTAAGTTGCTTATGACATCAGCAATCAACTACCAAGCAAGCCTCAACTAGGCAAACATCAAATAAACACTCAAGGCACTAATTCAATGAGATACTTGCTCTTACCTTACGTCCTGTCGCGCCTGCGACTTAGCAAAATCACAACATGCTATTTAACATTCTAAACAGGCCTCAGCCAAACAGCACTCAATGCCAAGTACGAAGCTTTACGATCTTAATCACTCAATGTGATGCAAACCAAGTGTACCGATCACAAGCGCCAATTCATATGACATGCAAAATATCCTAAACTCTTATAATCACCTAAGGTCTCACTATCTAATCATCCTAAAGTCATCGCTCCTTATTACTCTAGGTCTCAATCAACTTGGATCGAGCTAACCTTGCTCTATTACCACTTAAACAGGGATGTCACGCCCCATGGTTTTGCGAGCGCGGCGAACATCCCTCCAAGGCTGGTGACTTAATGTACTTTCCAGGATCCAACGGCTCCTAATTTATAAGCGTGATATGACATGTACATGCGAAAACGAGAACAAATCTCCGTACAACATAAATAACACGAAGATTCGAGATGGACACAAAAAAAAGGTTTCTCAATACAACCAATATCTTTACAATCATAGTTCAAATTTCAAAAGCTACAACAGTCGTCCATAAACCAAAGATAGATGATTCTTAATCCTACAAACTACATATGAGAGTACAAGGTTCAATGCTCATCCACTCCAAAAAACTTCTTCGATAGCATCCACGGAATTTCATCTTTCTGGACCTGAAAATGTTATCCCACGATGGCGTGAGAATAAATCTCAGCAAGTAAACTCGTAAACCAACACTAGGCCTATGTACCTCCAGACGAATCCTAAACATGCAGTTCCCCCATTCTAGGTCAATTGTCGGATAATTCCTTATCATGCAACTCTAATCATCAAGGTCATTCTTCAAATCGATTCCTATCAAGCTAATCTATCCATCGAGGCCATCTTCGGATCAAGCCCTATCATGCGTTACTATCCATAAAATGGGATGATATGCTAAACCAGAAAAAGGTAATAACACATTGAAATCACAATCAAGATGCTCACAATTCAATTCATGATTCACCAAGATAAGATCATGCTTCGTACTTTAGGCAGTTCACAAATCACATACTCGTATAGGGTATTTCACGTCATAAATCTCAATTCAATATATCATGGCCCGCGTCATAACGCATTAGGCTATCATATTGAATAGCAAGACCACCCGTAATAACGACTCCCGGGTTGTACTTTCATTTGGCCGGACTCCCGTAGCAATGGCTCCCAGGTCATACTTTAACCCTCATTGGTTAATATGTGATCTCATACAAATATATATATCTCTCAATCAATCAATTGGCCTAATAAATTGAAATGCACAATCACGAAGAGTCAACTCACGGCTCGGCCTCTACATTTCAAATCATCGAATCTCACTTCCCAATTCATGGCCAAACATTAAAATGGAAAATCGAGTCATTTAATCCGAATCAATCCACAAGGCACCTCAAGGCTGAGTGTTCATGAGCAAACAACCAATTCGATCGATCAATCTCACCAAGTTAAGGTAAGGCCGAACATACACATAGGTGCAATCAATTCAATCACCCAAATCACAACACAAGCCATGGCCGAACACAATGATATAGGTTAATCAATCGGCTCCAAGATCACTCACGGTGATTCCAATCATTAAGTCCATAAAATAATCTTAAGTTCATGCTCAAAGTCCTCTAATCACCCATGACCAGCATTAAACTCACGAGATTAGCCATGGTAAAATAATTTTTTTCCAAGAACACTTCATGCACAACTAGTCCCTAAAATGGTAGATTCGATCTTCAATGAACACAGACTCCCTCTCAGTAAAACTGACATAATCATATTTAATTTTTGAGTAATCCAACCATAGATTCATGTTCCTCATGATATTATGGTCATGTGAGAGAAAATGGAGCTTAATTCGGCCTCTGGACGATTTCAAACGAGCCGCTTTACTTTTGACGCACGCTGGAAAACGGGAATGCAACTCTCAAGGCTTAGACGTTTCTCATACAATAATAGCCTAAAAAATTCTCCAAATCCAACTCTAAACCATCCACTAGTAACCTAGAGTCCTAGGCTAAGTTTAAGAGTAACTTACCAAGTAAATGAGCAAGTGAAATCCACAATACCCCAAGGAAAGTCACGGTCAAGGCTAGGAGTATGAGAACCGATTCTGTTCAAGAGGAAAATGTCCAAGAACATCCACTAAACTTCAATAACCTTTCACTTAAAACCATCCTCTAGCTTCATACAACACAAAACTAGGTTCATGGATCACTTACCAAGCATATTAATCGCGACAACTCCTCGAATCAGTCCCCAAGGTCGCGACCTGGTCAGGGAAGAACAAGCTGGTTGGTCCATGAAGATTATACGAAAACAGCGACGAAACTCCATCAAATCCCCACTTAACTTCATCCATCAACCTTCTAACATGTTAAACTAAGTTTAGGGAGTCTCTTACCTTGAACCAGCTTGAGAAACTCCAAGAACAACACCTCTAAACTCACGGTTCCAATAAGAGAAACAGGCTGATTTGGTCACCCCTTTGTAGCTCACGGTTCTGGTGTCCAACGGCTCAACGGATGGCGGTTCGAGATCACGGTGAAGGGTGGTCGATGGTGGTTGCACGGTGAAAAGGCGTTGGCTCAAATGAGAGCAAATAGAGAGAGAGAGAGAGAGAGAGAATGATGTTCAGTTTTGGTGAGGGAGAGAGTGAGATGAGCTTGAGTGTGTTCTTGTTTCCTCTAAAGATCAAAGACTTCCTTCACAAGTCAAGAGAGTGGGTGAGTTGATGGGTTGTCATAGACTAGGCTAGGCTTTTTGACTTCTAGACTTAGTGGTTGAGGATTTCAAGGAAGCTTGTCTAGAGGGCTCCTACCAATAATTCAAATATCTTGTCTTCTTGCAATTGATATCAACAAGGGTGTTGACATCTAATTTTGTCAGCCTCGTACTTTATTTTTTCTACAAGATAGAATAAACCGATTCATGTAAATACATTCATTTAAAAAAATAGAAAAGGAAAAAAGACGAAAAAGAAAAAAAAGGAAAAAAAAGAAAAACAAAGGACATCGGGTTGAATCATTGAAGCGCGGCAAAGGTAAAAAGAAAAAAGAAAAAAAAAAAGAAAAAGAAAAAGAGAAGGTGTCACCACTTCTAAAAAAGGGGGGGGGGGAAGAATAAAAGAGACATCCATCAAGAATTTGCGAATAAAAGATTATTTGAGAATGTCTATATATATATATATATATATATATACCGCAAATAACATATGAGAATCTCAGAGATTTTATCTACACCATGTGATAATATCTATAGCATAGGATTTTGGATACCACGCGGATATGATATTTGCAGCAGAGAATATTGGATATGACACAAAGGGAAATATTGCAACAGAATTGGCAAACGTAAGTTGAAGCTAAATTACGTTGGCACCAGAGAAGCTGCCAAGCCAACTTTTCATCTATACATATGCTGCATCAGGAGATTTTGTGCTGAAAAGACAGAGGAGTGAGACATTTAAAGCAAAAATAATTATTACAAAAGATCAAGTTGTAGCAGAGGAACAAGCTAGAACGGAAGAATGTTTGCAATTTGCTTTAACAGTAGATAAAATTTGCAATAGAAGATAAGAACAAGTTGCAGCTGAATCATTCCTTCCTTCCCCCCTTTCATGCCTGCTGCAGGAAGAAAACAAGAAGGAAATGATGACTGAAGCAAATTGCAAAGGCAAGTGGCAGGGAGTTCAGTTTGTTCCCTAGAATCCGCAAGCTACCAGATTGGTTACCGAGCAGAAGGAATTATAGCCAAGATCAAGAAGCAATTGAAGCAAATTCGGGAATGATGTGGAGCTGAGTTGGGCGGTTCTCAAAGGTAGATTCGGGCGGCTGTTCAGATCCAGTCGGCAGAGATTGAAAAGCAGAAGATTTCGGCTGAAAGGACTAGATGCAGAATAGATTCAATTGAAGAGAATGATGATCAAGCGCAAGTGGAAGCTAGAGCCCATTTGGAGATGATGTGAGAGGATCTTGAAGGCTGATTTGAGCAGTTGTCAAGTGGGAACAACAGAGAATATATGCTGTGACAGAGGTTAAGAATATCGGCAAGTGGAGGCTCAAGTGGGTAGTTCATCTTCTGCTAAAAGAAGAGCCAGAGGTGAATAAAAAGAGGAAGAAATGCTAGTGAGGGGGGGGGACTTGCTTTCTCATTGATTCTCTCAGCAAAAAAAAAAAAAAAAGAACAGAAGGGGGAAAAAGAGAGGAGGATGAGTGAGGATTGAACAATTGGTGGACATGGAGGATTCCCAAGCTTTAACGTCAAATTCATCACTGTTTGCTCTAGTTCCAATCTTCAATAGTTAGTATACTCACTGTTGAGTCCTGTTTTCTTTTGTTTCTTTCTAATTACTCAGGTTCGCCGGGCCGAGACCCTTGTTTTCCTTGGTCCGGCGAACTCATAGTTGAGTTAACATTGTGGTTCAAGTAATATGGAATCTGTTCATGCCATGTTGTGATTGTGTATCTCGTTGATTTCTTGTTCTCGCTTGGCCCGGGTTCGATTTTCATTTTTTTGTTGTTTTGCTGTTACTAAGGTTTTGCTCCGAGTCATGTAGTCAGTCAGTTGGGTTTGCTCGCATAACCTGTTTCACGGTTCCTATTTCATGTGCTTGTGTATAATCATCCATCGATGCATTGGAAACTAAGTGCAATTTAGTTTGTTCTTGGTTGAACTCTTTTCCTCTTCGTAATGCGTACATGAAAGTGTGCTGACCTGAATCAAGCCTATTTACCTATTTGGGTTAAAAACTGATGTTTGCAGAATATGTTCAATCCCAATTCTGGAGTAGTTTGCTTGTGTAGTAGCATATGTCTTTGTTTGAGGTCTTCTTTTGCACTCAAACATCGAAACTGAAAGGTTAAGAGGAACCCCAGAAGGATAGTTTTCTAGTTTTTTCTTTTTTCTTTTAGGAGTGTTCAAGGAAATGCCACAAAGAAGAACCCCTTTATTTATAATCCGACGATGTTCTGCGACAGTTCATGTTTGACTTGCTGGGGATTCTGTTTTGGCATTTTTTTTTCTCTTTTGACTTTCAATAAAAGGTAGACCCCATACTCTTCAAGGAAAATTGCTAGAATTAGGAATCCGTTTTCTTTTTGTATATATGAAAGTCAAAAGGGGCATAATAAAAAACGGTGTCACTTACTTTGTGCAATCTCAGTTGTTTTTATAATTCATACTTGACCTTTGTCTTGCATTCTAGTTCATTTTTTTTTAATATGAAGCCTTTTTAGCGTAGGATCGTAAAACCTTTTTTATATTTATAAAAAAAGGAAAAGCAAAAAAATCGGAAAAGCCTCGTAACCATTTCGTTCTCGTTTCCGCATTTCTTTTATAATGGAGGGTGACCGCTGTCCATTCCCGTCCTTTTTCGTCATGTAACCTATCATGTTCCATATTTGGTTAATCGAGTTTCAAATATATTTTATTTGGTCTGCGAATTTGCTTTTTCGTCAATAATCATTTTTTTCATATGTCCATTCCGGTCTAGTTCATTATATATATGATCATACTTGCGTCCGATTATTCGAATTTACACTTCATTTAGATTGATCATCGTGTTTATTTTTTCATCAATGAATAGTCATACGACCATTCTTGTCTAATTTGTTATATATCCGATTTCATTTAGATTAATTCACGTGCTTACTTTTTCGTCAATGAATAGTTTTTTTTTTTGGGTTAACGTTCAGCATCTAGTTAAAATTGCATTGAGGTTTCCTTTCTGTTAAAACTCCTTTTCATGAATGTTAATTTGAGAACTAATTAGATAATTACATGAAAATGACAAAAAAAAAATCATGCTTGGTCACCTAGTTTTGGTTAGATGTCTTTAAGTTTTCGGTATGATGAATAAAATGCATGGTCACTTTAGGAATCAATTGGTTAGGTACCGAAAGGGCGTTAATTAGATAATTAGCGTAAATAAGTCCCCGAACTTAGGTATTCTGGTTGTGTAGAAATTGAGATAACACTCATGTATCTCGATTGGTTTCTAGCTGATCCCAAAGGCTAGTGGCAACTCTTAATGGTATGAAATGTTAAATGTTGCGCGAGGTAAGATTAGGGAGGATCTGCGCCTAAATTGATGGGTAATACCTCTAAGCCTAAACGATCCTCCAGGAGGGGAAAGAATAGGTCGTGACAAGGGGCAATCTTACCAATTCACTCTTGTCAAATGACCATTTAACCCTCACAAATTCAGTCATCATAGGGAAAAGAAAAATGACCAACACGTCCTTAATCTTACTTGAGGAATGAGCATAATCTTAGGGGTAAAAATGTAATTTCCAACTCATAGCCTTAATTCCCGATTTCCTGGTTACCTTGGACCGATCCTAGAATTTAATTGACTTTGATGAGGCGACGTCCGAAAGATTATTATTGGAATCCTTAAACATCCGCTGCCCAAGTTCGAAGTCCCATTCATGGCCAATTTCATTCAATTGAAATTTCAGTATATCTCAAACTAACGGGCGGCTCTTAGAAGTTACGCGTATCAACCTGTGATTAATGTCATGTTCATGTTTACTCGACACATGGCGATCTCTGGTTGTCATGTAATTGTTAGGGTAAATCACTAGTTCTGGAGGACGCGATAGTCTAATATTGATTTAGTAAAGTTCGCAAACTATACTATTGACAAACGGAATCACCCGTGATCCAATTGTATAACGCTAGCAATTCATTCCATAATCATTCTTGGATCGGCCTATAATGGTCCTAAACCTTCCCTAGACAATCCTTATGGCCAAAGCGTCGATCCATGGACAAGTTCTTAGGTTCACGTACCCATTTCCTAGTTCCCTTTGGTTAGTCATCTCAAGAGTGATCATCTCTGAGCGAGATTTAACTGAAATACATCAGTTAGACAATTCACTCATTCATAACTTCGAAAAGGGTCGGATTTCAGAATGTTACAAAACAGCTCTTCCCAAAACATCACAAACACAAGTCATATTATTTCGACTGGAAAATATAAGAGCATGCTTATCCCAAATAGCTTTGGCTGATGTACACCATATAAACTGAGGACTAATTTTGGAATCCATGGTATTTCACAACAACGTCCGAATGGCAGCATCACTAGAACGCCAATCATCCACCTTTGTTTCATCTGAAGGTGGAAGAGAAATTCGATAACTCTGATGTTTGATGGCCAAAAGATATGCCTCGACTGTCATAAATCAAGAAGGATGATTGGTCTCATCTAGCTTTATAGAACTGAACTTTAGATTGGTAATGCTGGTGTCTAGGCTCACAATAGATTCACTAGCAGAGTTTCTAGCCATAACTCAATAATAAACAGCGAACTTAACATAAGTAGTTCAATAATCCATTATGGTTGTAAATATATCAGCACATAATAAAGTCCCCATGACCCACAAATATCATCAATCAACCACTTGAATCAGCAAACAAATCCAGTAATACCGATTGAAGTAAATCACTGTATATAGCCACTTGCTCCCTTCAATAATTAACAATTGAATTCCATTGCTCCACAACAAAGACCCCAAATATCACAATCAGTGAAACAAATAGCCATTTTTCTCATTAAGAGCTACTGTGGAGACCAAAGAACATGAAGCCATACCGAAAAGTGTTGATGGTATTTTGAAAACTGTATGTAAGAATAACAGTAATGGTAACGGCCACGGTACTTGGTAAACCAACATAACTTACAAAGATGGTAGAAATGGTGCAAGATATATTTTATCTCGAGCATCACTTGATCACAGGAGACAAATCAAACCAATTTCCTCATCGCAAATGACCTCATGCTTTCCTCCTGGACAAGAGGTGGCTCGACTTATTTTAGTTTCTAATGGCCATCACTCCATGAGCAAACCTGTGCACCTCTCTCTCTCTCTCTCTCTCTCTCTCTCTCTCTCTCTCTCTCTCTCTCTCTCTCTCTCTCTCTCTCTCTCTCTGTGATCGCCTCTTGCAAAACATACAATAGATTTGAGGTCGCCGGCCTAGGCGACGTCAAGTGACGCTAGCATAGGTCTCACCAGCACTAGAACATGCCTCGACGGCTTAGGCGACGTTGATCGACACCTCCTCAGGGTTGGACGGCGTCAGACCTGACTCGCCAGGTCTATGCAATGCCGGGTCTGGAAGTTCCGAAGTTTAGGTGAGTTGTTGACGACAGTGGTGGTTGGTGGTTGATGGTGGTGGTGAGTGGCTGATACGATTTTCTAGGGTTTAGAGTCTGACAATGGTGAGTGGCTCTCATTAGGGGTGTACATGGTCCGGGTCGGTCCGGTCCTGGCATGGAATTGGGGACCGGACCAGTAGTCCCGGTTCTCATATTTTCGGGACCACAGACCGAACCAGAATTGGCGGTCCGGGCTGGTCCCGGTCTAGGCCCAGTAGGATCGCTAACTCTAACTGCTTATAAAAATCTAGCCTTTAGAATTGCAATACAATGTTAATTTATAATCTATAATTAACCTACGACGGCAAGCAACCACGTAAATGTTAGGGCCACCCAATGTGTGTTCGATCCTGCCTTGAAGGCTTCACGTGATCTTTTCTCCTCGTAATCGACGCACGCATGTGGCCCGCTGAACTCAGGTGGACGATGAAACCTAACTCGGATTTGATTTATTTCTTTTTTATTTTTGGTTGTGAAAAAAAATAGATTTCTCAAATCTGCATAATGACTCGAGTTTCTGTCCTCATGCACGTGCGTGCTTATTCTTCGTGCACGTGCCCATCATAAGGAACAGATCTTATCATCAATTAAGACCTGATTTTATCTCAAAGTAACACCAAAACCCAAATTGTTAAATAATATGTACAATGACACCACTAAACTCAAGAGACGTGAGATGAGATTCACGAGGCTTCTCAAAATGTTAAAATTAGGTTAACTCTAGATATAGATTAATTTAAAAAAAAACATTGGCGGTCCTATCAGGTCTCAAATCATGGAACCAGAGACCGAATCGCCCAGTCACCGGTCCCATTTATTGAGACCAGGGACCGGACAGCCAACCTCAAGGACCGGACCAACCCGGTCGGTCCGGTCTAATTTGCATACCCCTAGCTCTCATAGTATGTAAACAGTAAACGAAAGTACAGAATTAATATTCTTATAATGATAGATTACATTAATATGTATATCTCACTGATAATGAAGAAGACTAAAATCCATTTATTAATAAATAAGCTCAATAATTAACGTTTCAACGAGGCTAAAAGGAGGCAACGGAGCAAGAGCTCTATGCCGAAGAAGTGCCAATCCTTCTTTTTTATTTTTGGAGATGAACAAGAACTGTTCTGGTTGGTGTCGTGCTGAGGTTGTCTTTGTTGTGCTAGTGCTAAGATTACTTTGAGGCCTTCCTAGGTATCTAGTTAAAGCTTGGTGTCATCCTTTCGATGCGAGGTGCGACATCCCAAATGCAAGAGACAATTGGACAATATTCTGTGCGATCGGCCGGAGTACTCCTTCAGGGATTTAACCTGCCCGGTTGTTGGAAGTGGTATTAAAGCGGGATTTTCTCCGGCAGAGGTATGATTTCATGGATCGATTAGGCCTTCACAAGCCTGGAAAGTGATGGCGGGAGCGAGAGCGCTTGGACAGGATGCGGCTTTTGCATTCTTTGGAGTTTTCCAAGGTGGTGGACAGAGTCTGCGCAATGGGACAAACCTGTCCCGATCGAAGAGGGGCACAGACAGCTATCCGCTGATGTCACTCCTTGACTAATTGCCCAAAGCCAAATTTCTTGGGATTAGCGGTCACGTGGGATGAAAAATTTTGCCCGACACCAAGCACCCACGCTAATCAGCCTTTGACAAAAGCAGAGTCAAGTCTTTCTCACCCCCAATTGGATTGTGCCATGGCAGGGAAGGACACCATCTGCTTTCAAATGCAGGAGGAGTTTTATATCCTTATTAAGACTACTGCAGACTCTAGGATGGACCCGTAGTCTCGCTAATGGTCATGGTCATCGATTTAGCGAGCAAAAAGTGTACTCAAAAGTTCCAAATCCTACGCATGGCGTTACGTTATAATGCATCAACTGTCCGATTGCTCCTCTTCAAATTGTTTTGGCTTATGAATTTGGTTTATCAAGATTGTTACTCCAGAAATTTGGATTGGCAGAAAGGGCAACGTGACATTATTCGAAGGATAACATGGTCTCAAGTGCCTTATTCAAATTATGCCATCTCGAGTGTTTTAGCAAGTGAGCGATGGAAGCAACTTAAACGAAAAAAGTTAAAGGAACTTAATGAGAGGTCAAAAAGCTCTGGCATTATTTCGAGCATCACATCACGGGGCTTCTAATGGACTTTGTCCCATCTAGCAGTCTCCATGTTGATTAGAAAAACTGGTAAAGCTGTCGCCATTCCTGATCAGAAGAACACGCACTAGTCAAATTTATGAAGCATGACAACTCGTCTGTTGCAAGTTGATGAAGCAAAACAGGCGAGACGGTCCCACATCGAAAGACTACGATCACTTGCCAACCTTCCTATAAGATGGTCAAAAAGGAGTGGCCGTAATTGGATAAAAGTGGCATTGGTCAATAGAGCTTCCAGCTAGCATCTCAAGAACTCAATTTCAGTGGAACCATGAAAAGTTCCAATGAAGGATCAACGAGTGATCAGGTTGGACAGAGAAGTTACTGGAGATGGAGCAAGCAAGATTTCTTCCCAGAAGAATCCTTCAAAAACTGGGGAACCTATAGATCCGCGTTGTCGCAGATGTGTTTCCGGCTGAAGGATAGGATCAAAAGCAGGTCGGACGATGCCGCCGAGCTCGAGGAGCTCAGGAGACGGAGCGAGAACGACATGAAACGTTGCCTGAACTGGTGGGATCTCACGTGGATTGGATTGGGAGGTCACGTCGGAGCTGGCATTTTCGTGCTCACCGGCCAAGAAGCCCATAAACATGCCGGACCAGCCATCGTCCTGTCGTATCTCGCTGCGGGCGCGTCCGCAATGCTTTCGGTCTTCTGCTACGCGGAATTCGCGGTAGAAATCCCGGTGGCAGGTGGGTCTTTTGCTTACTTGAGAGTGGAGCTAGGAGATTTCGTTGCGTTCATAGCGGCAGGGAACATACTGCTGGAAGCCATTGTTGGGACTGCAGCAGTTGCCCGGGCTTGGACTTCCTACTTCACAAACTTACTGAATCGTCCCTCCAACTCCTTACGCATACGTACAGATCTTCGAGACGGCTACAATCTCCTGGACCCGATTGCCGTCGCTGTTCTGGTTATTACTGCCGCAATCGCAATGATCAGCACGAAGCAGGCTTCGCGCATCAACTGGATAGCGTCTGCAATCAACACCGTGGCGATTCTTTTCGTCATAATTGCAGGATTCATTCATGCAGACACTTCTAATTTAACACCTTTTATGCCTTACGGGGCTAAAGGGATCTTCCAAGCAGCTGCTGTTGTCTACTTCGGGTATACTGGATTTGATAGTATATCTAACATGGCCGAGGAAACAAAGAACCCCTCGAAAGATATCCCAATAGGACTCATCGTATCGATGTCGATCATCACGTTGACATACTGCTTGATGGCTCTCGCGCTTAGCATGCTGCAGAAGTATACCGAATTAGACGAAAACGCAGCCTACTCTGTGGCTTTTCAAAGCGTGGGAATGAGGTGGGCGAAGTATGTGGTGGATCTCGGAGCTCTGAAGGGCATGACGACGGTTCTACTCATTGGGGCTCTTGGCCAAGCACGGTACACCACTCATATCGCGCGAGCCCACATGATTCCGCCGTGGTTTGCCCTCGTCCACCCGAAAACCGGAACTCCCATCAACGCAACTCTTCTGATTACCATTATGAGTGCTCTCATCGCTTTCTTCTCGAGCCTGGACATACTCGCAAGTTTGTTATCAGTAAGCACGCTATTCATTTTCACGATGATGGCAGTGGCCGTCCTCGTGAGGAGGTACTATGTACAAGACAAGACGCCTCGGCAGAACCTGTCGAAGCTGGTTGCTTTCTTGCTGATAATTTTAGCATCCTCTGTAGGAACTTCAGCTTACTGGGGATTGAACCCAAATGGCTGGATCGGGTACTGCGCGACTATACCGCTTTGGTTCTTGGGAACTTTAGGGATTTACAAGTTCTTGCCACAGCAGAGAACGCCGAAAGCTTGGGGAGTTCCGCTCGTCCCATGGCTTCCATCACTGTCTATAGCAACAAATGTGTTTCTAATGGGGTCATCGGGTTCTTCTGCTTTCCTGAGATTTGTAATATGCACCGTAGTAATGCTTATGTACTACCTTCTCTTTGGGCTCCATGCAACCTATGATACGGCGCATCAGCCGTGGCAACCCGAGGCAAAACTTCAGCAGGCGGACATTGAAGACGACGGCGAAGGCAACGCGCGGGAGGCGAATATTTCTTTCCCTTGAAGGTCACACGCTTTTCAAGCTCTAAATATCTATAGGCCATTTAGGCGCATATACATCTAAGGAAGAAACTCCAGCAAGTTTTAGATAGACCACAGCAAGAATCTGTCTCTTCCTTGCCAGAAACAACGAAGTTAACAGTTCTTCTGCCTGTTAACTCCATAGCCTTACATGCTTTCATTTTGCAGCTGCCTCTTGAGCAAAATTTCTTCGGTCGGCGAGAGGCTTCTCTGTATTCATTTCACGGAGAATACCCAAAACCAGTGCCGAGATATCTGTACCAGTAGAACACAAACATTGACTCAGATGATCGATTTCGCGAGAGTTAATCGTACAGAGAGCTATTGTGACCTTCTATTCACAATTTGTCATGATAGAAGAACCACAATGCACAATAACAACTGTTACATTCTACCATCGCTCCAGCAAGGTCTGGCTTTTACCGATACTCTAGGAATTTCCAATTGCTACATCAAATCACTCAGCACGCCAACACATGACTAAGATGCATTTCCACCGGTTTCTTGTTCCCTGTGATGCATGCAGACAGACATGCCAGGTAAACTCGGAACGAAGCCAGAAGCTTCCAGTTTGATTCGAACGGGACTTGTATTATAAGCCAAGATTTCTCTTACTCCATTTGTTGGTCTACAAGCCCACTGGCTCCTGAAGTGGTTTGGTAACTGATGAAAGCATTACACTCAGACCCAGAACTACAAGAGATATATCTCATACTTTGGATTAGCAATAACACGTTTCCGGCAACCACACAAGACGATCGACGTTGTAATTCAGCTGAGCATTGCGACGTATGTCCACAATTCTGAAGGGCGAAAGAAAGAAGAGTTTAACCCAATCGCAGTTTCCGAAGGCCGAGATACCGGCGCTCTAGAGTCCATGGTTGCTTGGCACCAGGCAAACTGATAAGCGGAAGGCTGATTCTAATGATGCAAAGTCATATAGACAAAGCATCCCAGTTTCATTTGCTTGCTGCGCTTCTCAACGCATCGTTCCTTGTCCCTTCTTGTGTGGTCCCCTCCCACGGGGCTTCAACATTTCAATCTTCCATAAGCGCCTGGAAAAGAGCACAGGGAACAATGTCAGATAGTACAGTACACAGTGCATGATCCAACAAAATTCATCATCGTCTTGTGTGGTAAGTATACTGCGGAACCGCACGTCATCCCCTAGCTGGTAAGCTGCAGTGGACAGAACGAAAAATCGTGCGTATGATGAAGAAAGTCTCAGGTGTAAAAAAATCTCACTCAATTTTTTTTTTTTTTGTGGTGAATCGTCCCAAATTCACCGTGTGATGTTGCAATTCGTTTGCCATGCACGATTTGTGTATCCCGAAAATTTCCCCCAAAAAAAAAAAGAATAATCACGCGTGACTTGACACACAATCGGTGCTAACTTTATCGTAATTGGTTTTTATAACGATGTCAAGTGATGTAATAAACGTTCTTTTTCATAGTAATGTTATAAATTTACGTGTGTTATATTCGTGACATTTTCAAAAAGCTATATAATTCTATTGAAACACAATTAAGTATCTTGATTTATCGACCATTTGTCCACTCTTTTTAACTGAAAAGTTTGAATTATTACATTAATTACCTTATGGCCTTAAAACTTCCAAAAAAACATAGCATATTAGCATGCGAGCCGAAAGGCAGACAACTGAGTTTATAAGAAAAACAGAGGACTCTGTTTTCGGTGTTACATTGTCGGAGATGGTGAAAAAGAGAAATATCTAAAAAAAAAAAAAGAATTAAAAAAAGACCTTGAGGGCATTATTGTAAAAGTGAAAAATCCGTTCGTTATGATTCATTTAGAGATGCTGATTGTGATTATATATTTTGACACTTAATCCACAAAAAATGTTGTGTTAGCCTGCCTTCATATTGTTTTTTGGCATCAAGAAAAAACTTCATGGGACAAATATCACTTTTAACCCTTTTTGATTGGTGCATTATGACATTTTCAGTTCTCTGTTCAAATTTTATCACTTACATGACTTTCAAACACTGCTTTTTGTTCATCACCCGTTGAGAATAACCAAAGAAAAAGGCTCTACTGCTAGGTTAAGCCGGTATCACACCGCGAAAGCTCGATTTGGCGGCATGACCGAGCAGTAAGGCGGCAATTGTTTTACTTTAGAGCCACTTGCATAGGCGAAACAACTGCGTAGGGCTTGTAGGACGTCCATCGGCTCTTCGTTATCTGAGCTCGTGACACATACATGAGACATTAGGGAGTCTCCTACTAAACGCATTAAAGATTTGTAAGTTGACTCGTGATATAGCACATAAGCAGACATTAATCACCTAAACAAGCGGTTCATGGTACTGTACTATTGCTTGGTTCATAGACATCTCCTACATTAAATTAACTTGGATGCCATTAAATTGCTTAAGCATTTTTTAACTGGGGAATTCTCTAATTAGTTGTGAGAATTTAAACCCACCACTGAATCATACATGTCTTACACAATGCTTGATCACGATGGAAAAATCCAAATGCTCTCTCTCCACGCCTGCAGCTGTGAACCCATCAAACAGGCGTGTTGGGTCGAATTTGGACAGAATTATAAATGATTCGACTCAAATACACACATTTAATCCGTTTATGATCTATTTATTGCAATGTAAATCTAGCGATCCATGCTTGACCCGGCTCATACCCAACCCATATTCCTTAAGTACTTTCATAATGTTGAAGGTTATCCAAAATATCTTGCAACATGTAAAGGTGATCAAAATTCCTTGTAGGGAAAATTTGAATCAAACAATTTGAAATTTCCAAAAGAGATTATTTAAAACATTCTATTGGAGTATCTTCATCAAAGAGGGCTTCTCACCGATTCTTCGATGTTGGCCTTTTATAAAGAAAGCACTCGAATTTCCTACTAACATGTACCTAGGTTTCAGGGTCATTCGCAGCGCATACATTTCAATCGATCGGGAGGTCTTCCGTGGGACCGTAATGTTGGGCTTGGACACGGTTTCCAAAGGGAGACTCACTTTTTGAGTCAGGTCTTTTAAATGAGAATTTTCGTCACCTGCTCCGGGTTTACAAGTCAAGAATCCTGCAAAATGAGAAGGAAATAATCTTGCTTGTACCTCTTCGAGCTTAGGTATACATTAACCCAAGTGTCTTAGTCGGAAAAGACTGTCAAAGGTCGTAACATTGGTAAGATTAGGGACCGAAAAAGGGCTTATTTTTAGCCCAAAATCGCGAAGGGTTTGACATTGGTGATCATTGCTGATTCGTCATCTATTCTATTCCTAATTAGTGATTCTTCGAAGAACATCCTCAGTCAAGAATTCTACGCATTTTCAAAATGTATCCTCAATTCTAGGAGAACAAATCCAATTTTTGAAGATCACTGTATTGTCTTTTTGTCTTGACCAGTTGGCTGTGGTCTAACTGGGGAGTAGCCTTTGGCTAAACAACTCATGGGGATCCCCTATCGATGTAGATTTTGTTGGGGACCAAGATGACCGGTAATCTCTTGATGTTTGCGCAATCAACCCTCGTGATTTTCAAACATTCAGATGGGCTTCAGTCCAGTCCTTATCAAACGCTTTTCCCCTTTTCTTGATATGTAGGGACTTGGCTTTTTCTTTTTTTCTTTTTTCTTTTCTTTCTTTTTAAAATCCCTCCTTTTCCTTTCTCTTTCGAAATCATGATCTTTGATGACCATGTAAAATTTTCATGTTGAATCTTTTCATGTCTAAACATTTTGATTAGGAACTTCTCTTGTGGGTTCTATTCCAGAAACTCGTCCATCCATGAGTGGTCTGTTGCTTCCTCCTCAAGGTGTGCAATGATCACCAATGGAGCTTGTGAAATGAACTTGTAGGCTCAACTTATGCAAAGGATAACAGTGTGTAGGATAGATAAATGAATGCTTCTCGTCACCCTATGGCACTTGGATTACCATATACCAACACACGAAGATTGATGTTAGTCCGAGCAAAAAGATTTCTAACCATTTACCTTCTAATGCTCCTGAACTTGTCTTGGCGCGACCCCGACATGGGGTGGTTCTTGACAGGGTTGAAGAACGAGAATCACCACTCAAAAGGGGTTGTCAATGATTACATGCAGTGTTCGTGATAGAGAAACGAATGCATCTGTCATCTCAATCTATGCAATCGACGCGAATGACCCTTACATCCGTAGGTCCAGGTCTTCCTATCCTTACGCTCCTCTCATCTCTCAAGTGTGTATAGGACGCGTTTAGATCAGGCTTGCCTCTTATCCAAAGAAACATCCTTTCTAGATAGCTTAAACAACTCTTGTTGGAGAAATTCATTTCGTTTTATCCAACATTTTTCCCTATCGGGGTTTTAGATGCATCTTGCATGTGTCGTTCATGTCCAGATAACCTTTGATTTTGACATGTATGTGATGAGAACTATGAATGAGAAATCTAACTTTCTAGAGTCTAATTCCCATTTGGGCTTACCCATTTTCGTGTTCATCTTTTGTCTTTAAAAGGTGATGAGAGACTCTCAAATAATTTCCCATCGTACCTGGTCTTCACCTATTTTCCCTGGATAAAGAGATTAAAACTATGATGAGCGAGAGTGTTTCGATGACTGATGGAACAGATACATATCACCTGATGTCATGCGTTATGGATCATCTTGCCCTCAGTTCTATCCGAACAAATTTGGCTCCAGGTTCTTCTCTTCGAATTCTGCAAGACATAATATATGCTATGTATGCATGCATGCATGACGTGCAATGCAATGATTTTTATGGCAACTCGGATCATTTCAGAGAAAATCAACTCATTATCATCTGATTTCGTTTTAGGGATAATACTTTTTCACTGCATCTGAGTTTACAGGATATCTCAATTATTCTCCTTTAGAATTTACAAGAATCAATGCTCCACCCACAAAGACTTTCTTGACGACATAAGGTTCTTCATAATTCGGAGTGAACTTGCCTCCTGGATGAGCTGTATTGGGCAATGTCTTCCTTACGACTAGATCATCTGCCTTAAAAACTCTAGGTTTAACCTTTCGATTGAATGACTTGACTACCCTCCTTTGGTAACTTTGACCATGACAGATTGCCTTAAGACGCTTTTCGTCTATCAGATTTAGCTGCTCATACCTGTGTTTAATCCATTCTGCTTTAGAAAGTTCAACCTCTGATAATATTTTCAAGGACGAAATCTCCATTTCCACGGGTAAGACGGCTTCCATGCCATACACTAGGGAATCAGGGGTTGCCCTAGTTGAAGTCCGGATTGAGGTTCAATATGCCATTAAGACGAAGGGTAGCCTTTCATGCAAATCCCTATAATTCTCAGCTGTCTTAGCTAAGATTTTCTTGATATTTTTATTTGCCGCCTCAACTGCCCCGTTCATCTGTGGACGGTAACGGGATGAGTTAAGATGTCAAATACCAAAGTGATCCAGCAGATCGTCGACAATTTTGTTGTTTAGATTGGAACCATTGCCCGTGATAATCGCTTGAAGAGTACCATATCGGGAAATTATGTCCTTCTTGATAAATTTGGCTATGCTCTTTGCAGTGACATTTGCATAGGAACTGGCCTCTATCCATTTCGTAAAATAGTCGATTGTAACAAGAATGAAGCGATGATCATTTGAAGCTGCTGGATTAATTGGTCCGATCATGTCTATCCCCCATATGGAAAAAGGCCAAGCTTTCGATATTTGATGAAGCTCATGAGGGGGTGCGTTAATTTTATCACTATATACCTGATATTGATGACAAGATCTCACATGTTGGCTACAATATGATTCGATGGTCATCCAGTAGTAACCAAGTCTCATGATCTTCTTCGCGAGGAGATGGCCATTCATGTGTAGCCCACATATATCTTCGTGGATCTCTTTTATGAGCGTGTTAGCTTCTTTTGTATCTACACATCTCAATAGGGTTGAATCAAATGACCTTTTGTACAAAGTGTGACCATTGAGGAAGAATTTGGTAGCTGTTTTGGCTATGTATTTTCTATCTCTTGTTTGACATCCTTTAGGGAATTCTCTTTTTAAGAGATAATTCTTAATGTCATGATACCATGGTTCCCCATCAAATGCTTCCTCGATCATCATGTAGTGAGCTGGTTTCTTGATTATGACAATCTTTAAAGGTTCCATCTCCAATCCATTGGTTACCTGTAACATTGAGGCCAACGTAGCTAATGCATCTGCAAACTGGTTCTGCGTTCTTGGCAAATATTCAAATGATATTTCTTCTAATTGAAGGATTAATTCTTATATGTACTCATGATAAGGGATGAGTTTTGCATCTTTTGTTCTCCATTCTCCCTGTGTTTGTAGAATAATAAGCATTGAATCTCCATATACCCGCAATCTTCGCACTTTCATGGAGATGGCCAACTGCAGGCCCAGGACATATGCCTCATACTTTGAGATATTATTAGTACAAGGAAATGTCAGCTTCGCAGTGACTGGATAATGTTGACCTTCTGGGGATATCAACACTGCCTCAGTGTCGGCCCTTGACAAATTTACTGCGCCGTCAAAGTACATGACCTGCTTGTGTTCTGACAGGGTTAGGATTTGATTTTATGTTTCTATTTCTTCTGAAGACGTTCTATTCGGGGAGTTCTCCGCTAGCATGTCAGCTATTGCTCGTCCTTTCATAGATTTTTGGGGAGAATTCCTGATGTCAAATTCTGATAACATCACTTGCCATTTGGCTAACTTCCCAATCAGAGTGGGCTTCTCCAAGAGTGTTGACACCTAATTTTGGATTAGCCCTTTTTAGCAATTTCTTAAAAAATTTATAAAAAATTCATAAAAGTCAAAAAATTGTAAAATCAACTTTGGTGGCCTTGGCCAAGCCTAAGGAGCCATTTTTGACATTTTTTTTTTTCATATTTTTCGTATTTTTTAGTAATTTTGGAAATTAAGAAAATACTTGAAAATTCAAGAAAAATAGCATTTGAGGTCACAAAAATATGAAAAAATAGTCAATATTTTTATTTTAAATCCCTTGTATTTTTGACCTCACAAAAAGTTCAAAATCAGATTCAATTTTAGGTGTTCCTTTGTTACACATATGATTGAATTTGATAAAAAAATGTCAGTTGAGTCTTTTAATTTACAACTTTGGCATTTTTTAGGATCTTGACATTCAATCTAATTATCCCTTATTGTAATTTAACCCAATTGTCCACACAGATTGTTTAATTGCACGAATTGGACAAAATTGTATACTAAATTGTATTTTAGTCCTTGAAATTGGGCATAATTGAAATTACTTTCAATTCAAGGACTATCATTGCAAATTAAACATATTGCCCAATGGTTTTCATCATTTTGAATTGATTGGCATAGGTAATTTGGTCCAATTTGATCATTTGAACCTTTAATTGCACAATTCCCCAATTTGCAATTAAATGAAAATTTGGGATTTTTGTTGAAATTGATATGAACTTTTGGGCAAAACCACATTTTTAAATAAAATTCAAGCCCTAAGTTCGATTCTGAGGTCCAATTGTAAAAATTTCTCATTAATTTGGGTTTAATTTGGAAAATTGCAACTCGGAACCGGTTCGGACTGGTCAGACCGGTCGAACCGGTTCGCTACAGTACCATCTTCTTCCTCAGACACTCACTGATGAACAGTCCCCTTGGTCAATTTTGATTGTCAGATTGAAGATTAATTTGCGACTAATTGGAAGGAAGATGGTGGGCGTTTTGTTCCCATCATCATCCCTCGTCGATTGACACCGGCAACATCACCAGACGTCGCCGGGAGGAGGAGTAATTAGCCGGTCAACCTCGCGGGACCTGCAAAAGTCAGCCAAGACAAAAACAGACCAAATTCGTGCCAAATTCCCATGAAATGGAGCTTGCCGGAGGACCAAACGGAGTTGGACAGAATGCTCATCGTCCCCGACGCCGTTTGGACCTAAAGGCACGTGGCCTCACGTGCGATTGAAGCTGGCGCACACTTCCCCGATTCGGCGCCAAAATTCGAAGAGCTATACAAGCCTATGGAGGCTTTCTGTTAGAGGAGGAGGTTGATTCAGTTGAAGGAGAGAGAACAGAATTGAGAGAGAGGGAGAACACGAGAGAGAGAGAGAGAGAGAGAGAGAGAGAGAGAGAGAGAGAGAGAGAGAGAGAGAGAGAGAGAGAGTTCTCTGGTCCCTGCCGTCGAGAATTGGAGCTCGAATCCAAGGCACTGGTTAGGCCGTCTCCGGCCAAACCGAAGCATGCTAAAGTCATCAGAAGCACACCTGAAGTAGCAGGAGTCGATCGCCACTAGCCACGCCAGCTATCATCGTATATCTGTCTTGCATCGATTTTGTCTTAACACATCGAATCGAGTCTTCCAATTCAACATCCATTGCCGAACACTGTTCATTCTCACCCAGCCAAATCTGGGCCGAGCGAGCTTGATCGGAGCTCGAGGTAAGTCTCATGAACATTGAATGATGCTTCTGTGTTAATGAATTGGTTTAATACGCCATGAATCGCGTGATTAGAGTACATGTGTACGTACTGGTTCGTGCTTGCTCGCGCTCGATTCTGTGAATGAAACCGTGTAATCTTGCGATATGTTGCGTGCGAAGCATAGACGAGTCGATTGCCGCCGGTCTCGTTCGATTCCGTTAAGATTCCACCCTTGGATCATCGTCGGATCATCGTCGGAGAGTCGTGGCCATTCGTTAAAAGGCGGTCACGAGATTGAAGACGACACATACGTGGCAGGTCAACGAGTCAAGGGTTTAGGTGGCAACACGTGATTAGTCCACGTGGATTCGAGTCAGCTCGACCGTTAGTTTGTTAGGCCGAGTTGGATTAGATCTAACGGCTAGGATTAATCGAGTCCAATAAATTGGTGGCCGTCCGATTAGTAATTAGGATTATCCGAAAATAGTTTTAAATCAGAAAACCAAAACAAATCGAAACGATGCCGTTTAGGTTAGTGGCGGAGCGACGTCGGTTAGGTTAGTGACGGTGGACGGTCCAGATCGAGTCTTAGGTTCTAATCCTGATCGTACATTTTAGTAAGTCAATCAAACGGCCCTGGTTGAGTCTTCGTTTAATCTAGGCCATAGATTCCAGTCAGATCATCCGGTGGTCGTGGAATAGCCACGCGGTTCAATGAGGGCCGTCGGATCAAGTTCGATTAATCAGAAAATGAAAAAAGAGGCGATACGGCGTCGTTTTGAGTCAAGGGTCGCGCGGGTCCGGGTCTGGGTCGGGTCGACCCGGTCCGAATCACATTTTAATAATAAAAAATCAAAAAATGATTTAAAAAAATAAAAATTCATAAAAATCCTAAAAAATGCTAGAAATTCCTAGAAAATCCCAAAAAATGTAGAAAAATTATGGGAAAATCCTAGATATTCTAGAAACCCCCAAAAATTGAGGATTGACCACAGACAACTGGTCAATCCTATTTTTAGGGTTTCTCATCCGTTCTCCCGAGAATTGACGACGTTACCCTTTAAGGGTAATTCGTTCTTGCCTTGTATTTGGAGATAGGTCGACAAATGCCTAGATTAGGATTGGGCCAGTTAGGTGGCAAATCCTTTTGCTAGGGTTTTCGAATCTCATCATTTTCCCTGAAATGATGATTTTACCCCTCAAAGGGTAAATCGTCTTTCCCATTCCAGTCGAGTCTTGAAAATTGCTTAAAATTAGGGTTTGGGTCAGATTAGTGACCAACCCCAATATTTGAAATTTTCAGTTCTCATCTTTATCCAAAATGACGATTTTACCCATCCGAGGGTAAAATCACTTTTAAATTTCAGAAAAATTCTGGAAATTCCCAAATAATAGGAAATGGAAAGATTTGATCGCCAATCCCATTTCTACCATCTTTTGACTGTACATTCCACCTGAAATGACAATTTTTCCCTTTTAGGGTAAATTGTCCCTAATTTTCTCAAAATTACGATTCTGCCCCTCATGGGCGAATCATGTCAAATCATTCCTAAATCTTGATTGATACTTCTCTAGGCTAATAGGGCTTCATTAGGGATGCCATGTTGCTTTCATGTGTTTTATCCGCATGTATTGGATCCTTGATTTGCGCATTTACTTTTACTGACTGTGAGTGATAGGGTAGCCATTTCTGTCTGCATGAACTCCTAGATTTAGGATCTGTACCCCACTCATCTGTATGAAATCATAGGATCAGATAAATCATTCAACTTAGGTGCGGAAAGGGCGTCAACTCTGACAGTTGGCGTAACAAAGTCCCCGATTCCAATTCTCTGGTTTTTGTAGAATCGAATAGACCACTCCCAACTGTTGACACCTAAATTTTGATCAACTTTTCTTTCCTTTATTATTATTATTATTATTATTATTATTATTATTATTATTATTATTATTATTATTATTATTTTAAATTCATAGAAAATCTATAAAAAGTTGAAAAATTGAAAAAATCAATTTTGGTGACCTTGGCCAAGCTAAATGAACCATTTTGACCAAAAAAATAATTTTCATAATTTTCATTTTTTTTAATATTTTCGAAAAAAAGAATTATTACAAAAGATGGCTCGAAGACCCGAGCAATTTCCTTGGCGATGAGTTCAATCTTTGGCTCGATCAATTTGGAGCCGAAGGACCACAGCAGTGGTGACGCAAGGCCGGTGATCAAACGTCTGATGCAAGGCATGGCTACTCGATGAAAAATGCTTAGAGGAAAGGGGTTGAATACTCCTATTGAATATGTTGTTGATCGCACTGTAAGGTTCCCACGGGAACATCTTTCATTAATATCTAGAACTAATTGCGCGTGAGTGTCAACATCACCCTTTGAGCATCTTCAAGCCGAGGGCCGGGGATTAATCACTTAATCCGTGGAGCAAGTTCCATGAACAATGACTATCACCCGCGGAGCATAATGGGATCTACCCCTTCAATACGAAATACGTTTGGCCGCGAAGCCACCTATTTGGTAAAATGATGTATCGTTCCTAAACGATCTTCAATCGAATACCGAAGTAATGTCTCATTTCTTTCCCTTCTCAGGTGATAAACGTGGATAAATCACTCAAGGAGCCATTTGTTCGAATAACAGAACAGACGTTGCCCAACTGGGGGCAGATGAACCATTGATGTTGCAAACACTCCAAGAATGGATAGGCGGATTTGATAGATGTTGTTCATATCAATACGCAACATCAGAACGGGATGAGAACCAAGAGTAAAGTTGTATCGTTCCAATTTGTCTTGAATTTGAGAATGTGAATTGATATTCGTTATTTATCCTTGACAGGGGAATCGCCTTACAGACGAACAGGTTTTTACATCCCATGTACTACTCGTTAGAGTACATGACCAAGGGTAGGATGTATCGTTTCGATTTTTGAAAAATTCGTGAACATGCAATGATATGCTTCTTTTACATTTTCAGGGGTCTGCAGCCACGACAGGTAGGTAAGTATCCCTTTCCCAGTTAGCTGGAGATAAAAAAATGTTAAAATACTTTTAGCCGTCATGAAAATTATCCAATGCATCGATGTTCATGATTTAAATCGAGAGGTTGCCCAAAACATGAATAAGACATGCACGATACATCACAAAATCCCCTCGATGGATAAATTTTGGGAAAGAAAGAAATGAATTTTTCCAAATATGATTATTTGTCAAATCATTCAAAAGGAGGTTTACTCAAAAGAGAGGCAAGCCTAGTCAAAACACGTCCTATACACACTTAAGAGAGAAGTGGAGCGAATCAGACAGCAAAATCTGTACCTACGGAGGTAGGGACCATTCGCAGCAATTACATGGATTGGGACGATGGAGGCGTTCGTTTCACATTCCCAAATACTACAGATGACCATTGATAACCCCTTTGAACGGAGGTTCTCATTATCAGCCCTGTCGAGAACCACCCCACATTGGGGCAAAATGGAGGTGAGTCCAGCAGCATCTGGAGAAAATGGTTAGAAATTTTCTTGCTCGGACTAACATTAATCTTTGTGTGTTGTTTATATGGTAATCCAAGTGCCATAGGATGATGAGAAGCATTCATTTCTCTATCCCACACACCATATCCTTTGCATAGCCAAGTTGAGCCTACAAATTCATTTCATGAGCCCATTGATGATCATTGCACGTTCCAAGATGAAGGCATCGGGGATTACGAAGAGGATTCCCGGGCCGATATTTAAAGCATGTTTAGACTTTCAGACATATGTCTAACATGATCCCATCGAGGATGAGAAGAACCGGGATTTCAAAAATAATAATAATAATAATAAATCCCTAGCATCAAGAAAAAGCAAAGTGCCTGGTAAGAGCAAGGCCGATGCTCATGTAAGTTCTTTGATTGATCCACAATGAAGCCTGGATGGGAAAAGAGGAAATCCCTGAAGGAACCAAATCAAAAAAAGGCTGCTCCCCAAATGCTGCCAAGCACAGAACAAAGACATGGAGAGAGTCGGTCTCTGAATGCAACAAGAGACGCTCTCTAAAGAGCTGGTGCACACCTCAAAATCGATTGCGCACCTCAAGGACTAAAGATGTAGAAAGGAAATGACAGGAGGCAAATCAGCAATGATCACCAATGTCAAACCCGTCACGAATTCTGGGCCAAAAACAAGCCTTTTTCGGTCCCCAATCCTACCAATGTTACAACCCTGAAACAGTCTTCTCTGACTAAGACACTTGGGTTGACATATTGCTTAGCTCGAAGAAGTACGAGCAAGACTATTTCTTTCTCATTTTGCAGGGTTCTTGACTTGTAAACCCGGAGCAGATGGTGAAGACTTTCATTCAATGGCCTCGACTCAAAAGTGAGTCCCCCCTTTGAAAACCAATATCCAAGCCCAACATTACGGTCCCGTGGAAGACCTCCCGATCGATCGAAATGTATGCGCTGCGAATGATCCTAAAACCTAGGCACAGGTTAGTAGGAAGTTGAGCGCATTCCTTACAAAAGACCATTATCACAGAGCGGTGAGGAGCCCTCTTGGATGAGAAATTCTCCAATAGATATTTTGAATAAACACTTTTTGGAAATTTCAAATTGTTTGATCCAGATTTTCCGTGCAAGGGATTTGTGATCACATTTGCATGTTGCAAGAATGCTTTGGATAACCTCCAGCATCAAAATGCACATTTCACGATTAAAACTTAAGTCATACGGTTTTTGTCAAATGGACAGCCGTGGTCTTCCCAAAGATTACTAACGTTTTCTTGGTGAAGAAAAATCTTTCAAGCTCAAACTTCTGCAGGATTCTTGGAAACCCCGAATCCCAGAAAAATATTTGCTCCATGGAGTGGAGCACACAGGTTTGAATTTTCTGCTGGATACTTGGAGAACCCAGCTCCTAGAATGTCGCCTCAACAGACTAAAGCGAGGCTTTGTCAAAATAAAATCTTTCACTGCTTCAAAACTGAATTCCCGACAAATTTCGGGATCTTTCAAAAGAAGGGGTGAGGATGTGACCCCTTTTCAAAATTTAGGCAGTCTCATCGGACGTGGAGAACCCTCGTCATGAGACCCCTTTTCAAAAAAAAATCAAGCAGTCCTAGCTTGACGTGGAGAACCCTCGTCCTAGGATCCCTTTTCAAAAATATCAAACAGTCTCATCGGACGTGGAGAACCCTCGTCATGAGACCCATTTTCAAAGCAAATCAAAGGTAGAAACCGCCTGAAGGGTCAAATCAAGGTAGAAACCGCCTGAAGGGTCAAATCAAGGTAGAAACCGCCTGAAGGGTCAAAACAAAGGTAGAAACCGCCTGAAGGGTCAAAACAAAGGTAGAAACCGCCTGAAGGGTCAAACCAAGGTAGAAACCGCCTGAAGGGTCAAACCAAGGTAGAAACCGCCTGAAGGGTCAATTCAAGGTAGAAACCGCCTGAAGGGTCAACTCAAGGTAGAAACCGCCTGAAGGGTCAAACCAAGGTAGAAACCGCCTGAAGGGTCAATTCAAGGTAGAAACCGCCTGAAGGGTCAACTCAAGGTAGAAACCGCCTGAAGGGTCAACACCAAGGTAGAAACCGCCTGAAGGGTCAATTCAAGGTAGAAACCGCCTGAAGGGTCAACTCAAGGTAGAAACCGCCTGAAGGGTCAACACAATGGTAGAAACCACCTGAAAGGTCAATCAATGGTAGAAACCGCCTAAAGGGTCAATGTATGGTAGAAACCGCTTGAATGGTCAACCAAAGGTAGATACCGCCTGAAGGGTCAAATATGGTAGAAACCGCCATAAGGGTCAACTTATTGGTAAATATCGCCGTAGGGATTGACACAAGGGTCCGATCCACCATACGGATCAAACTCCTTGGCAAATCCCAAAGCGTGGGATGCGTCTTCCTTAGGTTTCTACCAGTTAGAAATTCCATAATGGTATGACCTACCATACAGGTCAGAGCTTAATCTCCCTAGGATTTTCTGAAACGAGTCCTAGGTATCTTCTTGAAAGTCGTCGCAACCGGCAGCACCCGACAGGTGAGCTTCAGGTAAGCCTCCCTCCCTTCAGCCTAGGTTCAAACTGCAAGAACGAACCAAGGGTTAATTTGAATTTTTATCAAAAGCCGTAAGGATCTGATGTCATAGCATTTTTTTCCTTTAGTTTCCCGAGTCGAGTCGATCAGGACTCAGGTGTCACCTTATCTTTGAGAGAAACCTCTAACGAGATTCCTCTCAAAGAGGGGCAGCTGTTGACACCTAAATTTTGATCAACTTTTCTTTCCTTTATTATTATTATTATTATTATTATTATTATTATTATTATTATTATTATTTTAAATTCATAGAAAATCTATAAAAAGTTGAAAAATTGAAAAAATCAATTTTGGTGACCTTGGCCAAGCTAAATGAACCATTTTGACCAAAAAAATAATTTTCATAATTTTCATTTTTTTTAATATTTTCGAAAAAAAGAATTATTACAAAAAAAAAGAAAGAGAAAAAAAGAAAAAGCAAAAGAAAAGAGGGATATTTGACCAATGATGTTGTCTTGGCTTTTATTTTTATTTATATTATTTTATTTCACTTTAGTTTATTTAATATTATTATTTTATTATTTTATTTTCCCCACTCACACGCTCCCTCACGTTGCTCTCTGGCTCCCTCCCCTTTTCTTCCCCCTCCTTCGCGTTTTGAGAGCCGGAGACGACACTGAGCAGGGAGGATCCTCTTCCCTCTTCATTCATTTTTTGTGCAACTACCACCACCTCACTCCGAGGCCGCGTTGCACCATCATCGTCGTCAGCATCGCCGCCGTAGACCGCCTTGCATAAACAGGGAGCCGAACATAGAGAGGGAGGAAGGAAAGAGAGGAACTGAGAGCTTCGGAAGCTCGGCCCCGACGTTCGACGCCACCACCAGAGGGCTTCTCCATGTTCCCTCATCGCCCATATTTGTGCGGCCACTGCCTCTTCAGCCACCGAGCATCACCTCCGGCCGCCATCGCCGACTCACAGCCACCGCGACGGCCCAAACCGCCGTTCAAGCCCAACAACGCCGTGCTCGGTCGAAGCTCCCAAACGCTCGTCCGAATCATCCTCGACGAAAACCGAAGCCGGTGATAGTCATCTTCGACTTCCCTGAGCTTCGAGGAAGCTGTCAAGCCCATTCAATCGGCCGCAGACCTCAGAAAATCGTGGGTTGCTCCATCAAGCTCTTCCTCGGCCTCACATGGCAAGTTGAACTAGAGTGGGTCATTTCATGTGGTATAACTTGCGATTTGATCTATACACCTTGCTGATCCTTTTTTCCTTTGACTGCACATGATTTCGTTGGATAAATATTCGAGGCGGCCTCCGACGTCCACCGACCGGCCGCGAGCTCCACGGCTCGTTCCACGCCATACCGAAGCTCCGTGATGGCCAGGTAAGTCCTCTGCAACCCCTTAGATGCTCCCTGATAGCTCAGATCCACCATGTTACGTGTAGAATGGCTATGGCGATCTCTCGCCGGAAAATAGGTTCGGCCGGAGTTGCAGGTGGGCCAAATGTAATTCTGCTATGTCGAGCTTCGGGTATGTTGTAGATGAGGTCTGTACGAGTTTAACGCCGTTGATTTTGCGCAATTTGGAGGTCGGAAGGCCGAGTTATGGCCTTCCGACGAGGCGCCGGCGAGATATCGCCGGCGCCGGTCATCTTCTCCGGCGTGTCTGGTCAACCGTTGACCAGTCAACGCTGACGTGGCACGCCACGTCAGCGGTCACGTCAGCGGGTGGGCCCCGGCCGGGTTTTAAAAATAAAATCAAATCGGACGGTGGAGAGCGCGCCACGTGTCGCGATCTTGGGCGTCCGTTCAAAATTTGTGAAACGGCGTCGTTTCGGCCGTGGAGGAGGCGGGCCGGGCCTGGGTAGCGGGTCCGGGTCGTGGGCCGGGTTTGACCCGGCCCGGCAAATATTTTTAAGTATAAATAAAAAAAATTAGAAAATAATAAAAAAATAATAAAAAATTCAAAAATTCAATAAAAAATAGAAAATCATATAAAATTCAAAAAAAAAAAATCGAAAAATTCAGAAAAAATTCTAAAAAATTCCAGAAAATAGGAAATGGTCACATTCAACTGGCCATGACCTGTTTCGGGTCTTTCGACCCCCAGTCTTTCCAAAAATGATGGTTTTGCCCTTCCGGCAAACCGTCTTCCAAAAAAATTCTAAAAATTCTAGAAAAATCCCAAAAAATAGGAAATGGCCACAATCAATTGGCCAAGGCTCATCCCGAGTGTTTTGAACCCGATCATTCTTAAAAATGACGATTTCGCCCTTTGGGCGAATCGTCTTCCAAAAATTGACGATTTTGCCCTTCGGGCTAAATCGCCTCCAAATCTTCCCATTTCACCTCGGTCCTAAATCCCGCCTTCCCTAAGCCCTTATGGCTATATTAGGAGGCCATATGATGTGAATTGACGTGCATTGATGTGATTTATTTATGCACTTGATTGCGCTTTCATTTAAATTGATTGTGATTGATAGGAATAGTCTTCCAATCTGCATGAAACCCTGAATTAAACCTACCCCACCCAAAATTGCGCCTGCATGAATTCTTAGCTAGGAAAATCACTCGCGTTAGGTACCGAAAGGGCGTTGGTAATGACACCAGCGTAACCAAGTCCCCGAACCCAAAATCTCTGGTTCCGCAGAACTGATCGATCTCTCCCAATCGGTCAGTAAGGTTTCCGGTCTACCCTCCAAGAAAGACCGGTGGCGACTCCAAATGCATGCACAATTCGCACATGCCACCACGACCACACTAAGGTCGAAAGCGATCGACTCTTATCGTCGAATCCCTTTGAAAAAATACTCCCGCCGCGATTTGGTATGGGCCTGGGAGGGCCCGCGCCGATCCAAGGCCCGCGATCGGTAATCCATTAGCCGCGTCCGCTTCCGGACGGGTCGCGAGAGCTGGCGACTCCACTGGGGACATTGTGTTCTAGAACCTATGGTTCTAGACCTCAAGTGGACTTAGGCCGTAATTAAAACGCTGAGTGATATTTCTAACCCTGCAGGCGCATCTTGAAGGTGAGTTGAGTCCGCTCATGATAGGTGTTATATGTTTTTGCAGATTGGAGAAATAAGGGGTGTAGTCCGTGATTAACATTGTCTTATGCAGGTTGGGCGTAGGAATGTATGTTGTGTGGATGATTTGAAGTGCTGATTGATAAACTGTTGTGCATGACTTGCATTGTGATGATCACGACACGCGGACACACACAACCGCGCCTAAAACCCCGGGCGCCGCCTTTAGGAACACAATAGAAGGAATTGAAAATGGAATCTCCGTGAGGAAAAACACGGGGTAATCCACTTTTCAATTCCGCTCACTTCGAACTATGGATCGAGTCCCAATGCAACGATAGCTGTGCAATGGAATCGGCTCTTTCTAGAACTCGAGGTGGGAACCTTAACCTTAGGTGCCAAACCCTCTGATTTTTAGAAGTTTACCATCACTTGTTTCATGCGCATGTCTTTGGGCGGTTGGTACACCTAAAACCGCACATAAGTCGACGAGTTGGGTTGGTAAGACTCTCTATCCCCCCAAATCTATCACTGTTCATATAAATATAGGCATTTCATTCATTGCATTCTGGTGATTAGATTAAATGCCATTTCGAGGATAGATATGTGCGTTTGTCCCTAACGTCCTTGATAGAAGACGAGGAAGGTGATATCCCACGACGAACACCGAGTGTGCGATAAGGAGCATACTATGGACATTATTGAGGTATCATCCAATGAAGATGACGAGTTGGGGCAAGTGATCCTGAAGGCACAGATCAAAACTGGGGCATCCTTAAACGTTAGGATCACATTCCTTTATGTCATTTTCCATTACTAGTCCTCTTGTATAGGGTTTATTTTTACTGAGGTTTTCTCTATCTCACCCCTTAGAGCGATTGTATTAGGGATCTATTGGTGTATACATTCAGATGGAACTTGGTTGTATTTCTTTTAACGGGTCATTGGAATGTGATAGTGGCATTTTTTCTAATCATCCGAATACTCCCAAGTCAAGTTTATAATTCCTTTAGAGGAAATTAAAATTGGAAGTCTTGCACGACCTTTTGGTCATGTGAGGTAATCCAACCCCAATTTCGCTAGAAGGAACTACACACTTGAATTGGTTCATGCATGTTGTACACCACTGGTAATTCACGATAATTGATCAAGAATATCAGCGTAGTTTCAAATTTAATGACGAGATAGATGTCCAAACTACTTTCGTTCTTAGCGAACGACCTTAATTTGGATGCCATATCTTCAATTGAATTTAAAACACGTTATTATGTCTTGCACTTTTGAGTAATTCATTCCTCTCGAAATTAATCAAAAGCGATTATCGTGAATTACATTCCTTTCAATAGTATGCTTTCTTTCGAGGAATATTGATAAAAACTTTTCGCGCAAGATTAAAACCCTTGTAAAAGTTCTTGTCCTTATTAATCATGGGTAAGCATAAGATTGAAAGGGGTTTTCGCTTTCTTTTTCAGATTATTCCTTCTGACTCGGTCTTTTCATTTGCAGGTGAAAAAAAAGTAGTATAGAGAAATCTTTTCCTGGATAAGTCTGAGGCTACTCTTTCATCTGATCATGAGCGAGTTATAAAATCAGGACATATTTGCTCAACTTATTGATATTATGGTTCGGCTCACCCAAGTTGAAGATGTTCGAATGCTCGAAGAAAGGAACCATGCAGAAGTTAAAACACACACACGAGAACTTTCATTTATTTTGCTCAGCGGAGGGTTTTCAGAAGCATGTCATACAATTCGGGGTGGAAACGTAAAGCCAAAGTGAACCCTAATTAACGACACAAAGGATCCCAACTGACCCTCCATGTTATTAATGCTCTGCTCATACTCCCAACTCCGCATGTTGTGGTCGGCAAGCCTGAGGAGAAGACTTCTGCATTCTCCCTTAACTTCGGCGACCTTGGCCTCGTGTTCTTCGGTGACTATTTCCAAGTCCCGAACCAGTCCATTCCCGCGAGCTATGTCCACGGTTATCTTGTCGAGCCGTTCTTCCTGCCAGTCGCTCTGAAGCTTCAACAGGACGTTGCGGCGGTCATGCTCGCCGGTGGTCAGGGATATGGCCAATTGATCCACCAGATTTCTCCTCTCGCGAAGCAACGTCGCGACCCGCTCATTAGCAAACTCGACGGCCTTTTTGTAACTATCAACCAGATAGTTGGTCAGCACCAAATGATCAGATCGATCCTCATAACGAGCCCGCAAGACGCGAGCCACGAGAACCTCCCGATTAGCAACACGATAGGCCTCTAAGGAGTGTGCAAAGAGAGTCGGGAAAGTTCTATATTCCCTCCCCAGTGTAGTACCTTCGAGAGAAGTGGTATCAAGGTCCTCGAGCAGGACACAGATTGCATCCTCGGTTGCAGAATGATCGGTTATGTGCGCGTAACCGCGACCCAGTAGGTTATAAAGCTTTTCCCACTGGGCCAAGACATCAGTTGAAAAAGTGCGTACGGGAGAGGAGGCCATTTGCGTTGGGTTGGCTTGAGAATAAGACGAGTCTAATAGAGAGATTATAAGGAAGAAGCTGATTATGCGAGAACGCTAACCTGCCATACGTTAATTCCTCATTTTATAGCAACTCGAGGATGATGAAGGGTCTCAGTAATAATGCTGGCGGAGTCCAGTTAGGGGGTAAAGCAGGAGGTCCCCTCACGAGAACCATTGGATTCGTTTCGGTCCGCGATTTCCGGCTCATCAATTAAAAGATGTAAAAGATTTGTCGGGATCACCATTATTAGAGTTAGGTGGGAGGTAAGCGCAACTATCGAAGAGAGCCCTAACAAGATTTGGCAGTCCCATCACGTTGAAAAGCTAAGCGAGAAATTCAAGGTCTTGAGGGGGAACGTTTGCCTAATGATGCTTGAAGAGCGTCTCCTGAACATACAAAGTCACTCGAAGAAAACGTTATAGGGAGTGAGCATACAAGAGAGAGTGGAGAGCTCTGAGTGGGCAAGAACCAATCAGACATTTCTCAATCCAACATATTTAAGAGGTTACTGTCAGTTGCTAGAGGCGACTGACTCAAAAATCTCAGAAATTGAACTACAGAGGGATCTCGAAGATTCCAAGATCAAGTCTAACGCCAAAACCATGGAGCCCAACACTTCTGGCAACGGAAATCAAAATCACGGCGACGACGACAACGACATCCACGATGCTCAACTCGGGAAAAGAAGACGTCCTCACCAATACTCTCAGGAGGAAACCCAAATGTTGGAAACCCTCTTCAGTAAAAGCCATTACATGAAAAAGAAGTGGAGAATTGAATTGAGCCGGGAGTTGGGGATTAATCAGTCGAAGATCCAGTTTTGGTTTCAAAATAGGAGATCCAAATCGAAGGCTCAACGCAAACGTCAGGTGGTCGAGATTTTAAAGGAAGAAAACCAAAAGCTGCGAACAGAAAACATGAGGTATGAAAAAGCTCTCAATATTACCGTTTGCCCTCATTGCGATAACCTCATCGCCCGCGGTAAGATATTCCCCGATAAGCCTCACGCAATGATTGAAGACGTTCATTTACCACCCTACTCCCTCGGGGCATCTCCTGCTCACCCAGATTTTGCCGGAGTCACGCATGAGCAGGATGATCCTACGAAGACGATACAAATGCCTCCTGGGGGATGGGATTTGCATCGCTTTGATTGGAGTTACAGTTTCAAGGAGCTGGATGTTACCGCCGACCAGCTCAAAGCATATCAGCCTCATGCACAACAATTTTCGATAGGGTCGGGTCCTGCTGGAGATGAGTTAATCAGTCGTCAAGCCATCGATGCAATTTTGGGCCACGATAAGAGGAGGTTCGCTTGGCCCCCTGAACTGCATTCCAGATTCCTAGACGTGGTTCACCAAATGGGGATCGATTCAGCAACTCCGATGCGCATATTTAAGGCCATGAATGTACCGGGGCTTAGTAAGGAGCTGGTCAGGAATCACCTTGCTGCCTACAGAAAGCTATTAAAACAACGTCGAGCGGAGCTAAACCGGGAGGAATCCGTCTCGAGCTCAAAAGCTAGGGGCGACCGCCATTGTAATGCTCAGGCATCAAGAGATACCCGGCCAAATCTAAGCAGCAATCAAGCTAGCAACCCGACCACCGGCAAACTGAAAGCTGATCAGAATGTCCTCCCGGGCCATTTCAACACTTCTCAAGAGCGCGTGTCACAAGTACAGCGAGTGCGCACTCCTCCATTCCAGCAGCAGTCGGCTGGTGCTCTGCCTGCCGCTGGTCAACCCACGACAGACGATTTCTTCGATGAGGGGCTCGATGCCTTGTTCAATCAGTGGGAAGCTGGCATGCTCGGACAGCCATGATCTAGCACCTGACTCGGGGCACGATGGGTCGGTCACTACGAACACCCATAGAAAGAAGAACATGTTCACGAGTAGATCACTCATTTTATCCGTTGTAAAGTTCCTACGGGAACATTTTTCTTTAATGACTATAGTTAATTCTATATTAAAACCAACGCTATCGACGAACATCGTCATGCTCAGTTGTGATGATCCCTTGTTAGATTAAGTCTGAAACCAGAGACGGTCTTTAAAATTTTGAGTGGCCACGAACTCATTCCTCACCAAGCGCCCGGGATGCTGAAATGAAGAGTAACAGCATGCACAGGGAAAATGCCACTTTCGTTTGAACGATGAAAAGGGGTTGAGAGAAGATCATAGCGTTAATTCCCATGGAGCTAAATGAATTAAACAGAGTCATTAATTGCGGGTCCACCGCTGCTCCCCACGTTCTCGGGCCTAGCAAATCATAAAAGGCGCCGAAAGATTGTAGACCCACCACTTTGAAGACTGAACTAGGGGACGAGCGCAATACTCGATGAAACCGAATCAATGCAAGAGAGTTTGTGATCCTATCACGAGGAAAAAGAAATGGGAATACAGACGATGAGTAATTGCGGGGTCTCGGGAGGAGCGCTTGCTTGCTGGTCTTCATATGCAGCCTGAAGGATGGTTCCAGGACACGCACAATCACTTGAGAAAATTTCTAGAGTGAGCAAACACATAAGAGCGAATTGAGAAAGCTGAGTGAACTAGATCAGCCCGAGATACTCCGATCCATCATGTTTAAAAGCTATTCCCATCTGCTAGAAACGCCCGACCTGGACATTTCTGAGCACGAACTGCTGGGAGACTTCGAAGATCCTGGAGCTGAATACTGCCCGAAAGCCATGGAGACTGACTCCTCCAGCGATGAAATTCTAGGTTTCAGCTACGAAGAAGGAGTATACAATGATGACCGGAGTCGGAAAAGGAAGCAACTACAACGCCACACTCCAGGCCAAATCCGAGAGCTCGAAGCTTTCTTCAATGAATGCCCCACTCCAAGCAGACAACAGAAAATGGAGTTGAGCCGAAAGATAGGATTGGAGCTTTCGAAGGTCAAGTTTTGGTTCGCCAACAAACGAACCCGGGTGAAACAGCAATACGCAGACCATGAGTTACTGGTCCTGAAGGAGGAGAATGAGAAGCTTCAAGCTGAAAGCGCGAGATATAAGGAAGCTCTGACCAAGGCCACCTGCCTTAATTGTGGTAATCTTGTTGTCCTCGGCGAGGTGTTCCTCGATGAACCATCCCTGTTGACGAATAACGCTCAGCTGTTACCGTATTCTCCACAACATTTTCCGACACAGCCAGATACCGTTGGAGATCTGCATGAGCAAGTCAACACCATAGGGTCAACACCAACACCCTCTGAGAAATGGGACATGAATCATCACAGGTGGAGTTCTCCCAATGACGAACTCGCTGTCGCAGCCAGCCAATCCAAAGTCGGTGAGTCCCTCCCTGGACAACTTTTGAAACGACTAGATCCCGTAGAGAATAGCTACCGAAGTATTGACGATATTTTGGGTGATAAGAGAACAAGGTTTTACTGGACCTATGAACTTCACACCAAATTTGTTGATGCGATTCGAGAGCTGGGAGTTGATTCGGCTAGCCCATTACGCATACTCGAGATTATGAATGTGCCGGGGCTCTCTAGAATTAACGTTGAGTCTCACCTCAAGTACTATAGGAGATTGCTAAGGGATGGAAGGATAGCGTTAAACCATCATAAAGCCGGTTGGAGCTCAAGTGCTGGGCAGAGTTACAACCACGATGATTGGAAAGCC
Source organism: Rhodomyrtus psidioides (assembly GCA_021437785.1). Classification (NCBI taxonomy): domain Eukaryota; kingdom Viridiplantae; phylum Streptophyta; class Magnoliopsida; order Myrtales; family Myrtaceae; genus Rhodomyrtus; species Rhodomyrtus psidioides. Next base: position 628,460 of record JAILYB010000214.1, on the reverse strand, counting down.
GAGAGCACCCAACCGTGTTTCAGCAATGACGGGACCGGCAGTCGTGTCAGCGACTCCTCTAACCCAAATCAGAATGCTCCGCCGAGCTATCTCAATACTCCTCAAGAGTATATGCCACAGTTCCAGCACATAGGGATTCCTCAGTTTGAGCGCGAATCAGTCATTAATGCTATCCCTGAAGCGGATCTGGCATTGGTAGAGAGTGCACATATGAACCTGCTGGTCATCGGAGGAAGTTCCAATTCGAGGGGTCAAATTGCTCACGGCGAGAGCAAAGAGAGGAATCCCTCGCCTGCAGTCGACGACACCCAATCTGGGCACCAAGGGCTAAAAAGAACAGGTGATTTCCTTGATGAGGAGCTGGACACTTGGATCAATACTCTTCGGGAATGTATGTCTCAACCCCAACAGGGCAATGATGAAGGTTCCAGCTCAAAGACTCCAATCCCTCACAACGAATGCAATGAAAGAAATCTGCCCCCAACAATCGTTGATACCCAACTTGAACATCAATGGCTCGAAGACCCGAGCAATTTCCTTGGCGATGAGTTCAATCTTTGGCTCGATCAATTTGGAGCCGAAGGACCACAGCAGTGGTGACGCAAGGCCGGTGATCAAACGTCTGATGCAAGGCATGGCTACTCGATGAAAAATTCTTAGAGGAAAGGGGTTGAATACTCCTATTGAATATGTTGTTGATCGCACTGTAAGGTTCCCACGGGAACATCTTTCATTAATATCTAGAACTAATTGCGCGTGAGTGTCAACATCACCCTTTGAGCATCTTCAAGCCGAGGGCCGGGGATTAATCACTTAATCCGTGGAGCAAGTTCCATGAACAATGACTATCACCCGCGGAGCATAATGGGATCTACCCCTTCAATACGAAATACGTTTGGCCGCGAAGCCACCTATTTGGTAAAATGATGTATCGTTCCTAAACGATCTTCAATCGAATACCGAAGTAATGTCTCATTTCTTTCCCTTCTCAGGTGATAAACGTGGATAAATCACTCAAGGAGCCATTTGTTCGAATAACAGAACAGACGTTGCCCAACTGGGGGCAGATGAACCATTGATGTTGCAAACACTCCAAGAATGGATAGGCGGATTTGATAGATGTTGTTCATATCAATACGCAACATCAGAACGGGATGAGAACCAAGAGTAAAGTTGTATCGTTCCAATTTGTCTTGAATTTGAGAATGTGAATTGATATTCGTTATTTATCCTTGACAGGGGAATCGCCTTACAGACGAACAGGTTTTTACATCCCATGTACTACTCGTTAGAGTACATGACCAAGGGTAGGATGTATCGTTTCGATTTTTGAAAAATTCGTGAACATGCAATGATATGCTTCTTTTACATTTTCAGGGGTCTGCAGCCACGACAGGTAGGTAAGTATCCCTTTCCCAGTTAGCTGGAGATAAAAAAATGTTAAAATACTTTTAGCCGTCATGAAAATTATCCAATGCATCGATGTTCATGATTTAAATCGAGAGGTTGCCCAAAACATGAATAAGACATGCACGATACATCACAAAATCCCCTCGATGGATAAATTTTGGGAAAGAAAGAAATGAATTTTTCCAAATATGATTATTTGTCAAATCATTCAAAAGGAGGTTTACTCAAAAGAGAGGCAAGCCTAGTCAAAACACGTCCTATACACACTTAAGAGAGAAGTGGAGCGAATCAGACAGCAAAATCTGTACCTACGGAGGTAGGGACCATTCGCAGCAATTACATGGATTGGGACGATGGAGGCGTTCGTTTCACATTCCCAAATACTACAGATGACCATTGATAACCCCTTTGAACGGAGGTTCTCATTATCAGCCCTGTCGAGAACCACCCCACATTGGGGCAAAATGGAGGTGAGTCCAGCAGCATCTGGAGAAAATGGTTAGAAATTTTCTTGCTCGGACTAACATTAATCTTTGTGTGTTGTTTATATGGTAATCCAAGTGCCATAGGATGATGAGAAGCATTCATTTCTCTATCCCACACACCATATCCTTTGCATAGCCAAGTTGAGCCTACAAATTCATTTCATGAGCCCATTGATGATCATTGCACGTTCCAAGATGAAGGCATCGGGGATTACGAAGAGGATTCCCGGGCCGATATTTAAAGCATGTTTAGACTTTCAGACATATGTCTAACATGATCCCATCGAGGATGAGAAGAACCGGGATTTCAAAAATAATAATAATAATAATAAATCCCTAGCATCAAGAAAAAGCAAAGTGCCTGGTAAGAGCAAGGCCGATGCTCATGTAAGTTCTTTGATTGATCCACAATGAAGCCTGGATGGGAAAAGAGGAAATCCCTGAAGGAACCAAATCAAAAAAAGGCTGCTCCCCAAATGCTGCCAAGCACAGAACAAAGACATGGAGAGAGTCGGTCTCTGAATGCAACAAGAGACGCTCTCTAAAGAGCTGGTGCACACCTCAAAATCGATTGCGCACCTCAAGGACTAAAGATGTAGAAAGGAAATGACAGGAGGCAAATCAGCAATGATCACCAATGTCAAACCCGTCACGAATTCTGGGCCAAAAACAAGCCTTTTTCGGTCCCCAATCCTACCAATGTTACAACCCTGAAACAGTCTTCTCTGACTAAGACACTTGGGTTGACATATTGCTTAGCTCGAAGAAGTACGAGCAAGACTATTTCTTTCTCATTTTGCAGGGTTCTTGACTTGTAAACCCGGAGCAGATGGTGAAGACTTTCATTCAATGGCCTCGACTCAAAAGTGAGTCCCCCCTTTGAAAACCAATATCCAAGCCCAACATTACGGTCCCGTGGAAGACCTCCCGATCGATCGAAATGTATGCGCTGCGAATGATCCTAAAACCTAGGCACAGGTTAGTAGGAAGTTGAGCGCATTCCTTACAAAAGACCATTATCACAGAGCGGTGAGGAGCCCTCTTGGATGAGAAATTCTCCAATAGATATTTTGAATAAACACTTTTTGGAAATTTCAAATTGTTTGATCCAGATTTTCCGTGCAAGGGATTTGTGATCACATTTGCATGTTGCAAGAATGCTTTGGATAACCTCCAGCATCAAAATGCACATTTCACGATTAAAACTTAAGTCATACGGTTTTTGTCAAATGGACAGCCGTGGTCTTCCCAAAGATTACTAACGTTTTCTTGGTGAAGAAAAATCTTTCAAGCTCAAACTTCTGCAGGATTCTTGGAAACCCCGAATCCCAGAAAAATATTTGCTCCATGGAGTGGAGCACACAGGTTTGAATTTTCTGCTGGATACTTGGAGAACCCAGCTCCTAGAATGTCGCCTCAACAGACTAAAGCGAGGCTTTGTCAAAATAAAATCTTTCACTGCTTCAAAACTGAATTCCCGACAAATTTCGGGATCTTTCAAAAGAAGGGGTGAGGATGTGACCCCTTTTCAAAATTTAGGCAGTCTCATCGGACGTGGAGAACCCTCGTCATGAGACCCCTTTTCAAAAAAAAATCAAGCAGTCCTAGCTTGACGTGGAGAACCCTCGTCCTAGGATCCCTTTTCAAAAATATCAAACAGTCTCATCGGACGTGGAGAACCCTCGTCATGAGACCCATTTTCAAAGCAAATCAAAGGTAGAAACCGCCTGAAGGGTCAAATCAAGGTAGAAACCGCCTGAAGGGTCAAATCAAGGTAGAAACCGCCTGAAGGGTCAAAACAAAGGTAGAAACCGCCTGAAGGGTCAAAACAAAGGTAGAAACCGCCTGAAGGGTCAAACCAAGGTAGAAACCGCCTGAAGGGTCAAACCAAGGTAGAAACCGCCTGAAGGGTCAATTCAAGGTAGAAACCGCCTGAAGGGTCAACTCAAGGTAGAAACCGCCTGAAGGGTCAAACCAAGGTAGAAACCGCCTGAAGGGTCAATTCAAGGTAGAAACCGCCTGAAGGGTCAACTCAAGGTAGAAACCGCCTGAAGGGTCAACACCAAGGTAGAAACCGCCTGAAGGGTCAATTCAAGGTAGAAACCGCCTGAAGGGTCAACTCAAGGTAGAAACCGCCTGAAGGGTCAACACAATGGTAGAAACCGCCTGAAAGGTCAATCAATGGTAGAAACCGCCTAAAGGGTCAATGTATGGTAGAAACCGCTTGAATGGTCAACCAAAGGTAGATACCGCCTGAAGGGTCAAATATGGTAGAAACCGCCATAAGGGTCAACTTATTGGTAAATATCGCCGTAGGGATTGACACAAGGGTCCGATCCACCATACGGATCAAACTCCTTGGCAAATCCCAAAGCGTGGGATGCGTCTTCCTTAGGTTTCTACCAGTTAGAAATTCCATAATGGTATGACCTACCATACAGGTCAGAGCTTAATCTCCCTAGGATTTTCTGAAACGAGTCCTAGGTATCTTCTTGAAAGTCGTCGCAACCGGCAGCACCCGACAGGTGAGCTTCAGGTAAGCCTCCCTCCCTTCAGCCTAGGTTCAAACTGCAAGAACGAACCAAGGGTTAATTTGAATTTTTATCAAAAGCCGTAAGGATCTGATGTCATAGCATTTTTTTCCTTTAGTTTCCCGAGTCGAGTCGATCAGGACTCAGGTGTCACCTTATCTTTGAGAGAAACCTCTAACGAGATTCCTCTCAAAGAGGGGCAGCTGTTGACACCTAAATTTTGATCAACTTTTCTTTCCTTTATTATTATTATTATTATTATTATTATTATTATTATTATTATTATTATTTTAAATTCATAGAAAATCTATAAAAAGTTGAAAAATTGAAAAAATCAATTTCGGTGACCTTGGCCAAGCTAAATGAACCATTTTGACCAAAAAATAATTTTCATAATTTTCATTTTTTTTTAATATTTTCGAAAAAAAGAATTATTACAAAAAAAAAAGAAAGAGAAAAAAAGAAAAAGCAAAAGAAAAGAGGGATATTTGACCAATGATGTTGTCTTGGCTTTTATTTTTATTTATATTATTTTATTTCACTTTAGTTTATTTAATATTATTATTTTATTATTTTATTTTCCCCACTCACACGCTCCCTCACGTTGCTCTCTGGCTCCCTCCCCTTTTCTTCCCCCTCCTTCGCGTTTTGAGAGCCGGAGACGACACTGAGCAGGGAGGATCCTCTTCCCTCTTCATTCATTTTTTGTGCAACTACCACCACCTCACTCCGAGGCCGCGTTGCACCATCATCGTCGTCAGCATCGCCGCCGTAGACCGCCTTGCATAAACAGGGAGCCGAACATAGAGAGGGAGGAAGGAAAGAGAGGAACCGAGAGCTTCGGAAGCTCGGCCCCGACGTTCGACGCCACCACCAGAGGGCTTCTCCATGTTCCCTCATCGCCCATATTTGTGCGGCCACTGCCTCTTCAGCCACCGAGCATCACCTCCGGCCGCCATCGCCGACTCACAGCCACCGCGACGGTCCAAACCGCCGTTCAAGCCCAACAACGCCGTGCTCGGTCGAAGCTCCCAAACGCTCGTCCGAATCATCCTCGACGAAAACCGAAGCCGGTGATAGTCATCTTCGACTTCCCTGAGCTCCGAGGAAGCTGTCAAGCCCATTCAATCGACCGCAGACCTCAGAAAATCGTGGGTTGCTCCATCAAGCTCTTCCTCGGCCTCACATGGCAAGTTGAACTAGAGTGGGTCATTTCATGTGGTATAACTTGCGATTTGATCTATACACCTTGCTGATCCTTTTTTCCTTTGACTGCACATGATTTCGTTGGATAAATATTCGAGGCGGCCTCCGACGTCCACCGACCGGCCGCGAGCTCCACGGCTCGTTCCACGCCATACCGAAGCTCCGTGATGGCCAGGTAAGTCCTCTGCAACCCCTTAGATGCTCCCTGATAGCTCAGATCCACCATGTTACGTGTAGAATGGCTATGGCGATCTCTCGCCGGAAAATAGGTTCGGCCGGAGTTGCAGGTGGGCCAAATGTAATTCTGCTATGTCGAGCTTCGGGTATGTTGTAGATGAGGTCTGTACGAGTTTAACGCCGTTGATTTTGCGCAATTTGGAGGTCGGAAGGCCGAGTTATGGCCTTCCGACGAGGCGCCGGCGAGATATCGCCGGCGCCGGTCATCTTCTCCGGCGTGTCTGGTCAACCGTTGACCAGTCAACGCTGACGTGGCACGCCACGTCAGCGGTCACGTCAGCGGGTGGGCCCCGGTCGGGTTTTAAAAATAAAATCAAATCGGACGGTGGAGAGCGCGCCACGTGTCGCGATCTTGGGCGTCCGTTCAAAATTTGTGAAACGGCGTCGTTTCGGCCGTGGAGGAGGCGGGCCGGGCCTGGGTAGCGGGTCCGGGTCGTGGGCCGGGTCTGACCCGGCCCGGCAAATATTTTTAAGTATAAATAAAAAAAATTAGAAAATAATAAAAAAATAATAAAAAATTCAAAAATTCAATAAAAAATAGAAAATCATAAAAAATTCAAAAAAAAAAATCGAAAAATTCAGAAAAATTCTAAAAAATTCCAGAAAATAGGAAATGGTCACATTCAACTGGCCATGACCTGTTTCGGGTCTTTCGACCCCCAGTCTTTCCAAAAATGACGGTTTTGCCCTTCCGGCAAACCGTCTTCCAAAAAAATTCTAAAAATTCTAGAAAAATCCCAAAAAATAGGAAATGGCCACAATCAATTGGCCAAGGCTCATCCCGGGTGTTTTGAACCCTATCATTCTTAAAAATGATGATTTCGCCCTTTGGGCGAATCGTCTTCCAAAAATTGACGATTTTGCCCTTCGGGCTAAATCGCCTCCAAATCTTCCCATTTCACCTCGATCCTAAATCCCGCCTTCCCTAAGCCCTTATGGCTATATTAGGAGGCCATATGATGTGAATTGACGTGCATTGATGTGATTTATTTATGCACTTGATTGCGCTTTCATTTAAATTGATTGTGATTGATAGGAATAGTCTTCCAATCTGCATGAAACCCTGAATTAAACCTACCCCACCCAAAATTGCGCCTGCATGAATTCTTAGCTAGGAAAATCACTCGCGTTAGGTACCGAAAGGGCGTTGGTAATGACACCAGCGTAACCAAGTCCCCGAACCCAAAATCTCTGGTTCCGCAGAACTGATCGATCTCTCCCAATCGGTCAGTAAGGTTTCCGGTCTACCCTCCAAGAAAGACCGGTGGCGACTCCAAATGCATGCACAATTCGCACATGCCACCACGACCACACTAAGGTCGAAAGCGATCGACTCTTATCGTCGAATCCCTTTGAAAAAATACTCCCGCCGCGATTTGGTATGGGCCTGGGAGGGCCCGCGCCGATCCAAGGCCCGCGATCGGTAATCCATTAGCCGCGTCCGCTTCCGGACGGGTCGCGACACCAACTATTCGATAGTGTTTCCGATCGTACCCTCCATGAAACGATTGGTGGCGACTTCTTGGCATATACATACATTACATGTCACCAGACCACACTAAAGGTCGACCACGTATATCCAGCCGTTGCGATTTGGGTAATGGACATTGGGAGAGGCCCGCGTCCGATCAGGCGACATCGGACGGCCCATTAGCCCCGCACACGTCGGCGCTCGAGCGGAGGGTCGCTACAGACTGGCGACTCCACTGGGGACTATTCTAAACCAGAATCTCTGGTTAAGAATTCCAGAGGACTTGAACCGATTAAAAAGTTGGTTGATTTATCTGACATTATTTTTTACAAATGCTCTTGAAGGTGAGGTACGCACGCTAATCATTGTGTTAGATGTTTTTGCATATTGGAGAAATAAGGGGTTGAATGATTGTTGACATCTTTCCTGCAGGTTGGAGTTGGGATTGTATGTTTATTTTTTTTAGCACATATTGAAGCGGTGTTTAATACAAACTGCTGTACATGACCTTGCATTGTGATGATCATGGCACATCGTACACACAGGCGGTCAAACCCCGACTGCAACCACTTCTAGGTTACCTTAGATAGGGAAATGGTATGAAACGATCTTGTGTTTGATGGCACTTGAGAATTTCATGTTCGTTCCCGCTCACAATCCAAATTGTCGATATCTAGCCCTCTTGGGTGGGTACCCTTGGGGAGGAATCTGCCTCATTTGGATCGTGGGAGCTTGAGCCATAGGTTCCTCACTTGATTTCTAATTTTTTAGAGTATACCCACTTGTCTCATGCGTATGTCTATGGATGGTTGGTATACCTAAAACCGCACATTGTTACAGGGGAAGATTTCACATTCCCCAAATGTGGTTGGTAAGGCATTTACTTTTGATGTACTTCACTATTCCTTGTTTCATAGTATGATTCATGCATTATATACATCCATATGCATTGCGTACATCATGAAATCACTCAAGTGACTAATTGAAATAACAACGATAATGGGGTAGAATGTCGCTGTTTCCTAAAAGTTCAACAGAATTGGTAACCTTCGAGTACCTAAGGAAAGTCACTCGCCCTGGACCAAACACAAGGCTGCACTTTACTGGGTTCGTGCATGGCCGAGAGCTGACTGGACGCAAGTTGGGATATGCTGAAGATTGTCAAACCCGCTACTATGTCGACAACCTCAGATTCAAACGACAAGCAGACGAGATGTTCAAGGATTACTTGGAGATGAAGAAGCAACATCGCAACCGCTTAGCTAGGGACGCGTATGCTCGTCGAAAGGCTGAACGTCAAGCTAATAAAGACATGCCCATGATCACCCTTTGGGGAAAAAGGAGACGCCCTGCAATCAAGACAATGCCGAAGCGCATTATACTCAAAAAGACAAAACGCGAGAAGACTCCAGAAGTCATTACACCATGGACCAGAAAATGGCCAGAAGAGCTGAGATGCCTCGATCAATTTACTGAAGAAGACCCCTTACACTCAACTGGAGGAGGGTTCCCAGCTGATTATCATTGTAAAGAAAAATATACCTTTAGGAAAGGATGGGTTAGATCCTCACATTCCATCGGCCTTTTATGGCTTTCTTGTTTGGAGAGTCTCTCTTTACCTTTCTTTCTTTAGATGTCCTGATTGTAATAAGGGATTCATTCCGCTTCTTCCCATTTGGTGTTTTAACCAATGGAATGTGACGTTGTTAATTCCCTTAGTCACTGGAGTGAACCTGACTAAATTGCATAATTCACTTTTTTGAAATTCAAATTAGAATTTAAGTCAGGACTTCAATACCTGAAAAAGGTTCTAATTTCCATTTCTCCAATTGAACTATGCAACTAAGTTAGCCCATGCATATTTCATAGTCACATGTTTAAAGTAATTTTTGACGATTGACTTTTCAAAATCATTTGCATATTTTAGACTTGATGGGGAAGAATGATATTCAAGTGTTCAAAATTCCCCGAGCCGAGCTCCAATCATGGTGGGATAGCATGGGCGAAGCTAGCTAGAAATACGCCAAATCACGACTGGTGTATCTATTAGACCTGCTGAAGATTGAATGCCCACCTGCCTTTATTCAAGCCATGGCGCTCTATTGGGATCCTACCACTGCTACATTCTGTATGGAAGGGCTGGCAGTTACCCCATACTCTTGAAGAATACAGCTCCGCCATCAGAGTGGAGTCCACTCACTTATTGGTTCAACCTCTCATAGGATTTGAGCCATTGAGTCAACTAGCTGAATTCCTTGACACAAGCCTCAACGAAGTCAAAGCAGACGCCAAAAGTAATTCTGGATGAATTTCACTATAATTCCTTCCAGATCGATTCCCTAACATCCCTGCCGCTAAAGGGACTATATCTTGTAGAGCCTATGTCTTGGCATTCTTTAGCTCTGTGTTATTCCCGATCTCATCTGTCACATTCGACCTTATTATGGCTGTAGTAGTCAGACAATTCTGTTGTGGGTGAGATTACTCAAACGCCATCCTTGCTGAGACCTTCCTTTCCCTAAACCGCTTCAAGAAAAACAAGAAGGGAATCTTTAGAGCCTCTAGTGATCTTCTATACCTATGGTTCACATCTCATATCAGACAATTCCACATCCGCATGGGTTTCACCGAGATTAGCTCTGATGCCCATCCTCCTAAAACCTTTGTCAGAACCCATACACGTATTCCTAAGTTCAGCTTTATAGAATGGAAGAAATCCATTGCAACTTCAAAGCCAGAACAGCTTCGTTGGCGGCTCAGATTGCCAACATTGGGTAAAGTCAAGCTGACAAGTAATGACGAAGAACCAGTCCCTTTGCTAGGATTCACGGGCGCTACTGCGTATTATCCGAAGAGGGTTATCCGACAGTTTGAGGCATTACAGGAGATCCCTTCACCACCCCGACCTGGTATCTTCTCATTTGACATGCCAAAAGAGACCCCTACAGGAGAAAAGAAGAAACAACTTGAAGCTAAGGTGGAATTTATTATACACTCTTTGAAGAGTTCTCATGCTGAAGATATAAAGTGGCCAGAGAATATGAGTCGCAGTGAGAACATTCACAGGGCTACCACTAAGTACACCAGCACTTTGAGGCGACCAGACGCAGCTTTGTCGAGCATTATATACCTGAGTATATCGTACCATACATACCTGGGATAGAGCCCTATATACTCGAAGACATGGGATCATTGTCGTACTCGGAAGACGAAGAATACCAAACCGAAGAGACTGATCTGTATGGGAATGATGAGGATGCCTTAGGCCTCAAATGCCATAGACTTGGATAGACTATCCCATCAAGTGTAAAATAGGCAAACATTATGATGCCTCTTCAGCATACTCATTTGTATTGAATATTACCTTTGACACATACGCATGAGTGTTGACATGTTTTATGGATGCATAAAAAAAAAATAAAACTATCGTCAAAGATTACGCTTCTTTTAATGTCATGAATTCTTTTGGCGAATAATTAAAAGAACTACCCACATGAGACTAAGGCTCACAAGGTAGTCCTTTTTCTTATCCATCGATAGAAAACATGCAATTAAAGGAATCCGGCACTTTTTCTATCGATCTTGAAGAAATGCTCACTTGTTATTTTTTAAAATAAACATGTGTACTTTAATCACGGAATTGCCAACACATCGCTTTCGCACTCGGCTAAAGACAAGAATGGAACAGCAGGAGTTGACCCCGCGAGTAGGCATGTTGGAGACGCAAATGACTGCTATGGCAACTATGATGGCCGACATTAAAGCAATGCTGGAAGCCTCCCACACCAGACAAGCAGTGGCCCCTAATCAGAACAACTCGAGTCCATCATTTGCGCCTGATATAGCTGATAAGGAGACGGCAGAAGATGCCCAGCGTATAAAGGAGGATGCTCGTATGCCGAACGTTCAGACACAACAAAAGACATCCCCTGTTGTCATCAATCTTAATAAAGATGAAAAGGGGAAGCTGTTGACACCTGATTTTTGATCAGTCTTTCATAGTTTATTTTTAAAAAATTCATAAAAAATCTATAAAAAGTTAAAAAAATTAAAAAATCATCTTTGGTAGCCTTGACCAAGCTAAAGGAACCATTTTTGATAAAAAAAATAATTTTTCATATTTTTTAATATTTTTTAATATTTTCCAAAAATAGAAAAATACATGAAAAATGAAGAAAAATAGCGTTCGCTGTCGTAAAAATATAGAAAAATAGTCAATATTTTTATTTTAATTTCTTTTACATTTTGAACTCATAAATAGTCAAAATTCAAGTTCAATTGCATGTGTTTCTTCACGACGCATAGAGTTGAATTTAGCAAAAAAATGTCATTCGAGTATTTTAATTTGTAAATTTCTACATCTTTTTTAGTCTTGACGTCCAATTAGATCGACCACCATCTACAATAAATGCCCCTTGCTGAATATTTTCGTTTTTGTTTCACGTGATTTCATGGTGTAAAACGCCGAGTGGATCCCCAAATATAATCGGGTCGGCATGAGCTCGATAGCTCGTCCAAGACCAAACCAGGGCACGGCGAACCCCATGTGAGTACTCTCGAACTCCTTCGATGCTTCCTAATGCTTTTCTTAGGTTAGATCGTGTGTAGAATGGCTAGGACAGCTAAATCATTCTTGAGCTGTGATTGATAAATAGGACCTTACTAGGAATGCCATGTGATTTATTTGCATATCTAGATTCCTTGAGTTGGGCATTTTATTACTGATTGTGATTGCTAGGATAATCACTCCTATCTACATGAATTTCTAGATTTAGGGTTCATACCTTACTCATCCGCATGAATCTCAGGCTAGAAAATTCAGTCAACTTAGGTACCGAAAGGGCATCAACTCTGACAGTTGGTGTAACTAAGTCCCCGAAATCATTTCTCTGGTTCTCGCATAATTGAATAGAAACTCCCAACTATTCGATTGGGTGGTCCAATCATACCCTAAAAAAAATGATTGGTGGCGACTCCATGGCATGCACACTTAGCACATGTCACTAGACCACACTGAAAGTCGATCACGCATACCTCCGTTGCGATTTGGGTAATGGGCCTTGGGAGAGGCCCGCGTCCTACCAGACAGGACGGCCCATTAGCCCTCGAGAGCCCGACAACCTCAAGAGGGTCGCGACAGACTGGCGACTCCGCTGGGGACTGGTTCTTAACCATTTAGTGGACTTGAGCCGATTAAAAAGTTGATTGATTCTTCTAACCTAATTTTATGCAGATGCTCTCGAAAGTGAGGTGTATATGCTAACGAATGTGTTAGATGTTTTTGTAGACGGGAGAAATAAGGGGTGAAGTGCTTGTTAACTTTGTTTTATGCAGGCAGGAGTTTTGGATGTATGATTGTGTGGATGTTTATATTGAAGCGGTGATTGTTAAATAAAATGCATGTCTATTGCTTTAGCACGACACAATGAATACACACAATTGCGCCTAAAACCCCAGGCGCCCTCTTTAGGAACACAATAGAAGGAATTGAAAATGGAATCTCCGTGAGGAAAAACATGGGGTAATCCACTTTTCAATTCCGCTCACTTCGAACTATGGATTGAGTCCCAATGCAACGATAGTTGTGCAATGGAATCGGCTCTTCCCAGAATTCGAGGTGAGAACCTTGGCTTTAGGTACCAAGCCCTATCTTTTGATTTTTAGGAGTTTTCCCTCACTTGTCTCATGCGTTTGTCTATGGAAGGTTAGTATACCTAACACTGCTAAAAATACAGAGAAGCTTGATTTTCTCTTAAGTTTGGTTGGTAAGACTTTTCTATCCCTCGAACTTGTTACAGCTCTTAATCATTATATTCATTGCATAATTCCGGTGATTGGATTAAATGCCATTTTGAGGATAGATAGGTGTGTTTTCCTCCCAATGTTCTTGATGGAAGATGAAGATGGTGTCATCCCATTACGAGCGCCAAGTGGACAAGAAGAGCCTGCTATGGACATCATTGAGGTATCATCTAATGAAGATGACGATTTGGAATAGGTGATCCTGAAGTCACGTCTCAAAGATCGAAACTGGGGCATCTCTAAGTATTAAGATCACATTCCTTTGTTTTAATTTTAATTTCTAGCCTTCTTGTATAGGATTTATTTTGCTGAGATCCTCTCTATCTGATCCCTTAGATTGATTGTATTAGAGATCTATTTGTGTTTATATACATTCAGATTGAAATTTGTTGTATTTCTATTGACTTGTCATTGGAATGTGATAGTGGCATTTCTTCTAATCACTCGAATACTCCAAAATCAATTTTATAATTCCTTTGGATGAAATTGAAATTGGAAGTCTTATACAACCTTTTGGCCGTATAGGGCAATACAATCCCAATTTCGCCAGAAGGAACTATAAACTTGAATTGGTTCATGCATGTTTTGCATCATTGGTAATCCACAATAATTGATCAAGAGTATTCGTGTTTTTCAAATTTAATGAAAAGATAGATATCCAAATTACTCTTGTTCTTAGCAAACGGCTTTAATTTGGATACCGTATCTTCAATTGAATTTAAAACACATCGTAATTGTGTACTTTTGAACATTCCATTGATTTTCTTGGAATTGATCAAAGGCGATTATCGTGAATTACATTCCTTTCAATGATATGCTTTCCTTTGAGGAATATTGATAAAAGCTTTTGCACAAGGCCAAAACCCTTGTAAAAGCTCTTATCCCTATTAATCACAAGTAAGCATAAAATTGAAAGGATTTATGCTTTATTTTTCAAATTCTTTCTTCTGATTCTGCCTTTTCATTTGAAACAGGTTAAAAACAAGTAGAGAAGAGAAGTCTTTTTGTGGATAATCGCGGTGGGAGGTTCCTTCATCCGATCATAAGCAAAATTAAAAAATCAAGATGTACACGCTCGAATCATCAATGTCAAAGCGCAGCTTGCCTAGGTTGAGAGTGGTCAGGTGTTCGAGAAAGTCAGCCATACAGAAGTTGAGACACACACATTAGAGCTTTCATTCATTTCGCTCAATCGAGGGACCTTAAAAGCAGATCATACAAATCATCGGGGTGGAAACATAAAACCGCAATGAGCCCTAATTAGCATCATAAAGGAACCAAGTTGGCCCTCCATATTATTGATGCTTTGCTTATACTCACCACCTCGAGACTCGAGATCTGCAAGCTTAAGAAGAAGGCGTTTACATTCCCCTTTAAGCTCGGCAACCTTGGTCCCGTGATCTTCGGCGGCTATTTCCAGGTCCCGAACTAGTCCTCTCCCATGGGCTATATCCGCGGTAATGCTGTCAAGCCTTTCTTCCTGCCACTCACATTGAAACTTCAACACGACATTACGACGGTCGTGCTCATAGGTGGTCAGGGATAAGGCCAAGCGCTCCACCAAATTTCCCCTCTCGCGAAGCAACATCGAGACTCGCTTGTTGGCGAACTCAACAGCCTTTTTGTGACTATCGGCCACAAGGTTGGCCAACACCAAGCAGTTGGACCGATCCTCATAGCGAGCTCGCAAAACGTGAGCCACGGTAGCTTTTCGATGAGCGACACGGTAAGTCTCTAAAAAGTTTATAAAGAGGGTTGGGAAGATTCTATATTCCCTCTCTAAATTAGTGCCCTCGATGGAGGTGGTGTCTATTTCCACGAGCAAAATGCGGATTTCATCTTCAGTTTCTGGGTGATCGGCTATATGAGCATAGCCTCGACCGAGGAGGTTATAGAGTTTTTCCCACTGGGCCAAAATTTCGGCCGAGAAAGCGGGAATAGGAGAGGAGGTCATTTTCGTTGGAGTGAGGGAGAAGAAGATGAGTGTGGTAGAGTGATTAAAATAAGAAAAGGCAATTATGTAAGAGTGTTAATCTTCTCTGCATTAACTCCTCCTTTTATAGCAACTCGAGAATGAAGAAAGGCACAGCAATAATGCTCGTGGAGCCAAGTTAATTGGGTAAAGCAGTGATGGCTCTTTCGGTGAACCATCAGATCTGTCCCAGTCCGCGATTTCAGGCTTGATAAACCTAAAAAAGTTGTAAAAAGATATGTCGGTGTCACCATATTAAAATTGAGAGGGAGTTAAGCGCAACTATCGAAAAAAGTTGCGAAAGGATTTGGCGGTCCCATCATATTAAAAAACTGAGCAGGAGGCGAGCGTAGTTCCACCTTTTTGAAAATAAGTGGGAGACAGACATGGATATCGAGAAAAGGAAATCGATTTGGTGTCCCTCCACGTTGAAAAGAAGAAAGAAGACGACAAAGCGGGAAATACGAAATCTTGGGAGCAACGCTTGCCTGATGATCTTCATCCATGTTTAAAGAACGTTTCATGGGCATACAGAACCACTCAAAAGAAAATTTAGAGAGAGTGAGCATACATGAGAGAGTAGAGAACCCTGAGTGAGCAAAAATTGATCGAACATTTTTCGATCCAACATGTTTGAGGGTTACCATCAGTTGCTAGAGGCGACTGATCCAAAAATCTCAGAAAATGAACTACTGAGAGATCTCGAAGATTCCAGGATGGCGTCTGGTACCAGAACCACAGAACCCAACCCTTTCGGCAACGAAGTTCAGGATCTCAGCAGCGACGACAACAGCAGCATCGATGGTCAATCCCGGAAAAGGAAACGTCGCCAGTGCCACACTCAGAATGAAATCCAAGAGCTTGAAGCTTTCTTTAGTGAATGCCCTCTCCCGAACATGAAACAAAGAAATGAATTGGGCCAGAAGCTAGGGATGAAACCTTTGAGGGTCAAGTTTTGGTTTCAAAATAAGCGAGCCAAATTGAGGGCTCAACACAGACGTCAAGAACTTGCGATTCTAAAGGAGGAAAACGAAAAGCTTCGAGCGGAGAACATGAGGTATAAGAAAGCTCCCAGCACTATCGCTTGCCTTAATTGCAGTGGCCCTATCACTCTCGGCGAAATGTTCCTTGATAAGCCTTATATGAGGATTGAAAATGCTCATTCACCACCCCACTCCCTCGAACCATCTTCGATACAATCGGATTTTGTTGGAGATATGCATGAACAAATCAATTCTACGAAGTCAATATCGATGCCTTCTAAAGGATGTGATATGCGTCACCATGATTGGAGTTTCCTTAACGATGAGCTTACTATCACGACCGACCAATCCAAAGCTGATGAATTCCCTCTACAACAATTTCCGGCTCGATCAAATTCTACTGGAAATAGGCCAGAGAGCAATAGCCAACTTGTCAACACTGTTCCGGGTCGCAAGAAGACGAGGGTCAATTGGTCCCCCGAGCTTCATCTCAAGTTCCTTAGTGCGGTTCAGCAACTAGGGATCAACTCAGCATATCCAACGCGCATACTTGAGATCATGAACATACCAGGACTCACTAAAGATGGAGTCGCGAGTCACCTCAAGAGCTACAGAAGGGCGCTAAGACAGCGCCACACAGCACTGAACCTGAAAGAACTCAACTTGTGCCTAAACACTAGGCATGGCTATAACTACAATGCCCCTGAAGTAAGAAATACCCTGCCGAATCTAGGCACTGACCAAGCTGGTAGCAGCACCATCGACTACTTGGGCGCTAATCAGAATATTCCCCCGAATCATCTCAGCACCCCTCAAGAGTATATGCCACAAGTGCAGCAGGTACAAACTCCTTGGTTTGAGCAGCAACTTTTCGCTAGTGCTCTTCCTATCCCCGATCAACATATTGCGCCTAGTGTTCAAAGATCTGCCCGGCTTGGGCATATGATTTCGGAAGATCAAGCGGGCGGATGCTTTTGAGGATTTTTGTTTCTCCCATTCCCAAATGGAAGGTGCTTTTGATAGTGAACCGATCAATCATCCTCTTATAATCTCGAGCAACGACGAAGGTTCTAGCTCGAAGAATCAGATCGCTCACAACAGAAACAAGAATCCTTCAACGCCAAGCGATGATGGTCAACCCGAATATCAGTTGCTCGAAGAATCAAAAGATTTCCTTGATGAGGAGCTCCATATCTGGATCGATCAGTTTAAAACTGATGGACTTATGAAGTTATGATCCAAAATGACGATTATATGTCTGATTCATGGTGTAGCTGGCTGATCACCGAGAATCCTCAAGGGAACTAGGCACATGTGAATGGATGTATCATTAATCTTTCTGTCATAAAGTCTTCCATGCAAGATAATCTTCCTTAATGCCTAGAGTTAATCCGGGGCAGCGATCAGTACTACCTGCGAGCATCATCATGCTTGAGTACAACAATCCCTTGTTAGATTAGAGTCGAGGCGAATCAATTGAACGCCACGAAGAAAAACATTTAAAGGCTTAACATAGGAAAATGCGAGCAAAAGCCCGAGCGAGCTCAAAGACGGTTAGCTCTGTATCGTTCTAAGGGACCTTTAGTCGTTATGAACTCTAAATTGAGCTTGTTTCATTCTCGATGGGGGTCGCTAACTGCTTCAAGAATTTTATAACAAAAAACGAACCAGTTAGGGACGCCAATAGTGCTGTGTCCTGGTAGTCAGTGAACTGGAAGTGGTACGAAACGTCAGGAGTTCGATCTCAGGATTGAAAAATCATTTTATCAGTTTGTCTATCACCCGATGAAGTTCAAAGAGATTCGACGCAGATGACTATAGAACTTGGGGCAATTCGAAAATCATCGATTCATTTTCATCAAGCGGCGAAGTTGGTATTGTAAAATGTGAAGCACGCAAATGACAAATCCGAAGCAGAAGGAGATGAATCATGATTCGCTTATCCAAGGTCGGGATTTCAACCTTCGACTAAAGCCAAATCTAGGATGAGTTTTTGATCTTGCCCACTCGACAAAACCCATCTCCACTGAAAATGGGGGCAAACCATTCCTACATCTGGAAAACATGTCGAAGCTGAAGACATCAAATTCATCGTTTGATCCGTGGGGCAAGTCCTCGAAGCGATAGTTATCATCCGCAGAGCGTAATGGAATCCATCATTTCAATGTGATGAACAGAGATGAGGCACCCAAGAAGCCATGCATTCAAATAACAAAACAGTGCATGAAACACGCCAAAAAAGATGAATGAATCTCCTCCGACGTAAATCGTCGAGGTGGATTCGTTGCCCAACCAGACGAAGAAATCAGGGCCACAAGCTTGAGGGCCGGCTTCTACAATCCGCACATTGGCATGCAGAATGGAATTCAAATCAAGAGTAAAGTAGTATCGTCCCAATTTGTTTTGAATTTGGAAACCCAAAATAATGCTTAATATTTATCCTTGGCAGGAGCTCGCCATCAGGGCAGACATGTAAGTTTCATTTTTCTCCAAAAACCAAGAAGTCGAAAGAACTTTAGAACACCCAACAATCTTGTGTTACTATGTAAAGTGCAGATTTTCACAACCCTTGTACACTCGTTGGAGCATATGACCAAGGGTAAGATGTATCGTTCCAATTTTTGTAAAGTTTTAGAATATACAATGACATATCCCTTTTATATCTCCAGGATCTCCAGCCTCGATGGGCAGGTAAGTATCCCTTTTCCCAATTCATTGGAGATTAAAAACTTTCAGAATTAATTCGATTCTCACATCTAAAAAGACATAGAATTCTTACTTCATTGACATTCATGTTTTAAAACATGAGATTGTCTGAACATGAATTACACATGTATGGTGCATCATAAAATCCCTTTGAAGGATAAATCTTGATGAAATGAAATGAATTTTTCCAACAAGAGTCGTTTGAACTGTTCAAAAGGGTATTTTCTCATAAGAGAAGCGAGCCTAATCCAAACACGTCCCATACACACTTGAGAGATGAGGAGATTGGAAATGATAGCGAAACCTTAACCTATGGATATAAGGGTCATTCGCAACGATTACATGGATCGAGATGACAGAGGCATTTATTTCTTCATTCCAAACACTACAGATGCCCATTGAGAACCCCATTGAACGGCGATTTTCATTCTCAACCCTGTCAAGAACCACCCCACATTGGGGCAAATGAAGGTTAGCCCAACAGTATCAGAAAGTAAACGGTTAGAAATTTTCTTGCTCGGACTAACATAAATCTTTGTGTGTTATTTATATGATAATCCAAGTGTCATAGGATGACTAGAATAATTCATTTCTCTATCCTACACACTATTATCCTTTGCACAACCAAGTTGAGCCAGCAAATTCATTTCATCAACCTATTGGTGATCATTGCATATTCCAAAGCAAAGGCAACATCACTCTAGGAATGGAAGCGTGCCAAAGTTTAAGTTGCATATCTAGCATGATTGCCGAAAATCCTAGCTCCAAAAGAAAAGAAAAACACGGGATTAAAAAAAGGGGGAAAAGAAAAATCCCTAGACATCAAGAAAAAGAAAAGTGCCTGGTAAAAAGCAAGGCTGATGTCTATTCAAAATATCCCCAGTAAAGTCTAGAGAGACGATGAAAAGACCCTGCAAAGGAGTTAGATCAAGATGACTACTCTCCAAATGATGTCGTGCTCAAATTGCAAACACACAAACAGACGGTCTCTTAATGTAACAAGAGACGCTTTTAAACATCCTTGTGCGCTCTAAAAGAGGAGTGTACACTTCAAGAAATGGAGATATTCTTCGAAGAACATGTGGCAAATTTGCAATGATCACCAATGTCAAACCCTTCACAATTTCTGGGCAAAAAATAAGCCTTTTTCGGTCCCCAATCCTTCCAATGTTACAACCCTGAAGTAGTCTTATCTGACTAAGACACTTGGGTTAATGTATAAGTTAGCTCAAAGAAGTACGAGCAAGACTATTTCTTTCTCATTTTGCAGGGTTCTTGACTTGTAAACCCGGAGCAGATAGTGAAAACTTTCGTTCAACGGCCTTGACTCAAAAGTGAGTCCCCCTTGGAAATCGATATCCAAGCCTAACACTACGGTCCCGTGAAAGACCTCCTGATCGGTCGAAATGTATGCGTTGCGAATGATCCTGAAACCCAGGCACAGGTCGGTAGAAAATTGAGCACTTTCCCCATTAAAGATCATTATCACAGAGCAGTGAGGAGCCTTCTTGGGTGAGAAATACTCCAATGGATGTTTTGAGCAAACTCTTTTTCAAATTTTCAAATTATTTGATCTAGAGTTTCCGTGCAAGGAATTTATGATCACATCTGTATATGGCAGGAATGTTTTGGATAACCTCCAACAATCAAAATGCACATTTCATGACTAAAACTTAGGTCGTAGAATTTTGTCAGTTAGATAATTATTGTCTTCCCAAAGATTACTAATATCTTCTTGGCGAGGAAAATTTTTTCAGGTCTAAACTTTCTGCAGGACTTTTGGCCACCCCAAAGACTGGGTGCGTCATCCTTGGGTGAAGCCTTTTAGTAGGCAAATCTTTTCTAAGACCGATCCACAGAATGATCGAGTCTCCGACTAGCCCCGAAGAGCGGGTACGTCATCCTTTGATTCATATCAATTTGGAATCTCATAAATGGTAGAAACCGCCTGAAGGGTCAACTCAATGGTAGAAACCGCCTGAAGGGTCAATCAATGGTAGAAACCACCTGAAGGGTCAACACAATGGTAGAAACCGCCTGAAGGGTCAATGTTTGGTAGAAACCGCCTGAAGGGTCAACCAATGGTAGAAACCGCCTGAAGGGTCAAAACAATGGTAGAACCGCCTGAAGGGTCCATGTATGGTAGAAATCGCTTGAAGGGTCAACCAATGGTAGAAACCGCCTGAAGGGTCAACTCAATGGTAGAAACCGCATGAAGGGTCAATGAATGGTAGAAACCGCCTGAAGGGTCAAAGGACTGGTAGAGACCGCCTGAAGGATCAACCCAATGGTCCGATCCACCATACGGATCAAAACCTTGATGAATCCCGAACGCGGGAGGAGTCGTTTTCCCTAATAAGCCTTACATTAGGCAAGCCATTTCTAGTTTAGTCCACCACACGGATCAAAACCCTTGGCAAATTCCCAAATGTGGGATGCGTCTTCCTTAGGTTCCTATCCGTTAGGAATCCCATTATGGTTTGACCTACCATACAGGTCAGAGCTTAACATCCCCAAGACACTCCGATGACAAGTCCTTAGGAATCTACTTGAACCCATCAGACACAGCAAATGCCGCAAGCATTCGGCAGGTAAGGGGCAGGGAAGTCTATCTACTCCTTAACTTTCTTACATCATATCAGGGAATTGAATGAGCACATCTCTTTTTAAGGAAAAGCACACATTGATGGGCATGAAAATTGGATGTCATGATTTCTTTTCTTTTCCCAGTCGAGTTGATCGGAACACAGGTGTCACCTTGTCTTTGAGAGAAACCTCTGACGAAATTCCTCTCAAAGAGGGGCAGCTGTTGACACCTGATTTTTGATCAGTCTTTCATAGTTTATTTTTAAAAAATTCATAAAAAATCTATAAAAAGTTAAAAAAATTAAAAAATCATCTTTGGTAGCCTTGACCAAGCTAAAGGAACCATTTTTGATAAAAAAAAATATTTTTTCATATTTTTTAATATTTTTTAATATTTTCCAAAAATAGAAAAATACATGAAAAATGAAGAAAAATAGAGTTCGCTGTCGTAAAAATATAGAAAAATAGTCAATATTTTTATTTTAATTTCTTTTACATTTTGAACTCATAAATAGTCAAAATTCAAGTTCAATTGCATGTGTTTCTTTACGACGCATAGAGTTGAATTTAGCAAAAAAATGTCATTCGAGTATTTTAATTTGTAAATTTCTACATCTTTTTTAGTCTTGACGTCCAATTAGATCGACCACCATCTACAATAAATGCCCCTTGCTGAATATTTTCGTTTTTGTTTCACATGATTTCATGGTATAAAACGCCGAGTGGATCCCCAAATATAATCGGGTCGGCATGAGCTCGATAGCTCGTCCAAGACCAAACCAGGGCACGGTGAACCCCATGTGAGTACTCTCGAACTCCTTCGATGCTTCCTAATGCTTTTCTTAGGTTAGATCGTGTGTAGAATGGCTAGGACAGCTAAATCATTCTTGAGCTGTGATTGATAAATAGGACCTTACTAGGAATGCCATGTGATTTATTTGCATATCTAGATTCCTTGAGTTGGGCATTTTATTACTGATTGTGATTGCTAGGATAATCACTCCTATCTACATGAATTTCTAGATTTAGGGTTCATACCTTACTCATCCGCATGAATCTCAGGCTAGAAAATTCAGTCAACTTAGGTACCGAAAGGGCATCAACTCTGACAGTTGGTGTAACTAAGTCCCCGAAATCATTTCTCTGGTTCTCGCAGAATTGAATAGAAACTCCCAACTATTCGATTGGGTGGTCCAATCATATCCTAAAAAAATGATTGGTGGCGACTCCATGGCATGCACACTTAGCACATGTCACTAGACCACACTGAAAGTCGATCACGCATACCTCCGTTGCGATTTGGGTAATGGGCCTTGGGAGAGGCCCGCGTCCGACCAGACAGGACGGCCCATTAGCCCTCGAGAGCCCGACAACCTCAAGAGGGTCGCGACAGAAGCAGACCGTGAAAACTGAAGTAGAGCCTAAGAGAATAGCCAAGATTGAGGGATGTTTGAGCAGCCAAGGTTATGAGTTGGCTCATTTCGACAAGATATCTCCCTTCGTCAAAGTGGAGACCCCTCCTGACTACAAGGAGCCAGACTTCGTGAGGAAATATAATGGGACAGGCTGTCCCCGTGCTCACCTCAAATATTACCTGCGCAAGATGGCGCAATATTCAGATTATGTTCCATTACTGATGAACACATTCCAAGAGAGCCTGGCTGGCGCCGTGTCGCGACCCTCTCGATGTTGTCGGGCTCTCGAGGGCTAATGGGCCGTCCAGTCTGGTCGGACGCGGGCCTCTCCCAAGGCCCATTACCCAAATCGCAACGGAGGTATGCGTAGTCGACCTTCAGTGTGGTCTAGTGACATGTGCTAAGTGTGCATGCCAGGGAGTCGCCACCAATCATTTTTTGGAGGGTATGATTGGACCACCCGATTGAATAGTCGGGAGTTTCTATTCAATTCTGCGATAACCAGAGAACTGGGTTCGGGGACTTAGTTACGTCAACTGTCAGAGTTGACGCCCTTTCGGTACCTAAGTTGACTGAATTTTCTGACCTAAGATTTCATGCAGATGAGTGGGGTACGAGTCCTAAATCTAGGAGTTCATGCAGATAGGAATGACTATCATAGCAATCACAATCAATAATAAAGTGCACAAATCGATGAATTCAAGTGTACAAATAAATCACATGGCATTCCTAATAAGGCCATATTGGCCTAGAGAAGCATCAATCAGGCTTAGGAATGATTTAGACATGATTTTGCCCATCAGGGGCAAAATCGTAATTTTGAGACAAAGGGGACAATTTGCCCAAAAAGGACAAAATCATCATTTCGGAATGAATCCGGAGTCAAAACAGGTTTGGTCACTCAATTGACCAATTTCCTATTTTTTGGCAATTTTCGTGATTTTCGGGAATTTTAGAAACCGATTTACCATTCGAAGGGTAAAATCGTCATTTTCTTAAAATGGAAATGAAATGTGGAAATCTTAGACATAAGGTTTAACCACCCATCTGGCCCATCACCAAATTCTAAGCAATTTCCACAATTCATCAGAATATCAAAGACGATTTACCCTTTGAGGGGTGAAATCGCCATTTTGGATTAAATGGGAGAAAATCCCAAAAATGAAAACAAATCAATTTTTTTGTCATTTTCAGCCTTGGACAATTTTTAGAATTTTTCTGCAATTTTTCTCAATTTTTTTTGTTTTTCTTTAATTTTTCCATTTTTTTTGGCATTTTTGATTTATTAATATTTTTTTATATTTTCAGAAAATATTTTAACAAAAAGCATGTCTTTGACAATAGATAACACTCAACCAGATAAATAAGCTAACCACTAGACTGAAACAAATAAATACAAATCAAGTCTATAAATGCAATATTTTAGAAAAATAATCCTGATATACGGATCGGGTACGTAAAACATACCGGATTGGACACCAGCCTTCAATCGCCCAGCCCCAGCCTGCGACCATCCCCATGCCCGTTACCTGTCGATCACCATTAGAATGTCGATAGTCAATTTCACAAATTAAGACTAAAAAATAAAAAAAATTAAAAAATTGACACTGTTTATGTACTGTTCCGACACTGTTCATGCACTGTTCCGACACTGCTCGGACACGGCTTCGACACGGCTCCGACACGGCTCCGACACGGCTCGGACACGCTCCGACACGTCCGACACGCGCCGACACGTCCGGACACGTTCGGACACGCTCCGACACGTCCGACACGCCCGGACACGCTCCGACACGTCCGGACACGTTCCGACGACGGGGTGGTGACCCGAGGCTGTTTCTGGGCTCCACCAGCGGCGCGTAGGCTCCATAAGCTCCGAGGGAGGAGGTAGGACTCCGGGGCTGTCGCCGGAGGCGATAGCGCGCTTTGGCGATGACGGATTTGGCCCGATCCGAAACAATCCCGAACCAAACTTCGAAACGGGTGGAGGCCGCGGGTCTTGGGTTATTCACGGCGGGTTTGAAGTACGACGGCTAGCGACGACGGCGGAAGGGTCGAAGGCGAAGGCAAATAGTGCACGAAGGTGAGGATTCCATTTTTTTTTTCTAAGAAGAAGAAGAAGAAGAGGAGAAGGAAGAAGAGGAAGGACCGTCGGCCAAGAAGAAAAGAAGAGGAAGAGGAAGAAGGAGGGGAGACATATGATGGGAGGGGGGAGGTGAATAAAAAATAATAAATATAAAATAATAATATAATAAAATATTCGAATGTAATAATAATAATAAAATAATCAAAAGCGAAGACAAAATGATTATTCATCTTTTCCTTTTAAATGATGATGTTTTCAATCCTTTTCCTTTTAATTATTACTAATATTTTTGCCAAATTCAATTTTATGGTGATCAGAGAATACCTAAAATCGAACCTGAATTTTACTGTTTTATGAGGTCAGAAAATAGATAAAATAAAAATAAAAATACCGACTATTCTTATATAATTTTTGTGACCTCAAATATTATTTTTCTTGATTTTCTTCTTTTTTTTTGTATTTTTCGAAAATATTAAAAAAATGAAAATTATGAAAATTATTTTTTTGGTCAAAATGGTTCCTAAGGCCAAGCCAAGGCTTCCAAAGTTGATTTTGTGATTTTATGATATTTGTTTGATATTTTTATGAATTTTTTTTTTAAAAAAATAAATAAATAAAAGTTTGATCAAAATTTAGGTGTCAACAGCTGCCCCTCTTTGAGAGGAATCTCATCAGAGGAATCCCCTCAGAGGTTTCTCTCAAAGACAAGGTGACACCTGAGTCCTGATCGACTCGACTCGTGAAAAGAAATGCTATGACATCGGACCCTTAAGTCTTTTGATGGATGCTCAAATTAATCACCGGTTTACTCTTGCGATTCGAACATGGGCCGGAGTGAGAGAGGCTTACCTGAAGCTCACCTGTCAGATGCTGCCGGTTGCGACGACTTTCAAGAAGATACCTAGGACTTGTTCAGAATATCCTAGGGAGATTAAGCTCTGACCTGTATGGTAGGTCATACCATTATGGGGTTCCCGACTGGTAGGAACCTAAGGAAGGCGCATCCCACGCTTTGGAATTTGCCAAGGATTTTGATCCGTATGGTGGATCAGACCATAAGCGGTTCACCTACAGTAAGGCTTACCTAGGAAAATAACTTCTCCAACATTTAGAATTAGTCAAAGTTTTGATCCGTATGGTGGATCGGACCATGGGATTGATCCTTATGGCGGTATCTACCTTTGGATTGACCCTTCAGGCGGTTTCTACCTTTGGTTGACCCTTCAGGCGGTGTCTACCTTGAGTTGACCCTTCAGGCGGTATCTACCTTTGTGTTGACCCTTCAGGCGGTTTCTACCTTGATTTGACCCTTCAGGCGGTATCTACCTTTGATTTGACCCTTCGGGCGGTATCTACCTTCATTTGACCCTTCAGGCGGTATCTACCTTCATTTGACCCTTCAGGCGGTATCTACCTTTGTTTTGGTTTGAAAAGGGGTCTCATGACGAGGGTTCTCCACGTCCGATGAGACTGCCTAAACTTTGAAAAGGTGTCTCATGATGAGGGTTCTCCACGTCCGATGAGACTGTTTGATATTTGAAAAGAGGTCCTAGGACGAGGGTTCTCCGCGTCATGCCAGGACTGTTTGATATTTTTGAAAAAGGGATCCTAGGACGAGGGTTCTCCACGTCAAGCTAGGACTGCTTGATGTTTGAAAAGGGGTCTCATGACGAGGGTTCTCCACATCCGATGAGACCGCCTAAATTTTGAAATGGGATCACATCCTCACCCCTTCTTTTGAAAGATCCCGAAATTTGTCGGGAATTCAGTTTTGAAGCAGTGAAAGATTTTATTTTGACAAAACTTCAGTTGAGTTTGTTGAGACGACATTCTGGAAGCTGGGTTCTCCAGGTATCCTGTAGAAAGTTCAAACCTGCGTGCTCCACTCCACGGAGCAAATGTTTTTCTGGGATTTGGGGTTTCCAAGAATCCTGCAGAAGTTCGAGCCTGGAAGATTTTTCTTCACCAAGAAAACGTTAGTAATCTTTGGGAAGGCCACGGCTGTCCATTTGACAAAACCGTATGTTTTAAGTTTTAATCATGAAATGTGCATTTTGATGCTGGAGGTTATCCAAAGCATTCTTGCAATATGCAAATATGATCACAAATCCCTTGGACGGAAAATCTGGATCAACAGTTTGAAAATTCCAAAAAGAGTTTGTTCAAAACATCAATTGGAATATTTCTCGACAATGAGGTCTTCTCACCTGTTTTGCGATAGTGATTTTTTTTTTGTAGGGGATGCACTCAATTCCCTACTAACCTGTGCTTAGGTTTTAGGCTCATTCGCAACGCATACATTTTGATCGGTCGGGAGGTCTTCCACGGGACCGTAATGTTGGGCTTGGTTCTTGATCTTCAAGGGGGACTCACTTTTGAGTCAAGGCCATTGAATAAAAATTTTCATCATCTACTTCGGGTTTACAAGTCAAGAACCCTGCAAAATGAGAAAGAAATAGTCTTGCTCGTACTTCTTCGAGCTAAGCTATACGTTAACCCAAGTGTCTTAGTCAAAGAAGACTGTTTCGGGGTTGTAACATTGGTAGGATTGGGGACCGAAACAGGCTTATTTTTGGCCCAGAATTCGTGACGGGTTTGACATTGGTGATCATTGCAGATTTGCCACCTGTCCTTTTTTTTCTGCATCTTTAGCCTTTGAGGCGCGCAACCTATCTCACGATGTGCACCAGCTCTTTAAAGAGCGTCTCTTGTTGTATTCAGAGACTGACTCTTTCTATGTCTTTGTTCTGCGCTTGATAGCATTTGGGGAGCAGTCCTTTTGGATTTGGCTCCTTCAGGGATTTCCCCTTTTCCCATCCAGCTTCATTGCGGACCAATTAAACAACTTGCACGAGCATCGGCCTTGCTTTTACTAAGCACTTTGCTTTTTCTTGATGCCGAGGATTTTTCTCATTTTCATTTTTGAAATTCCCATTTTTCTCATCTTCATGGGATCATGTTAGACATATAGTCTAAACATGCTTCAAATATCAGTCCGGGAATTCTCTTCGTAATCCTTGAGTCTTGAACTCTTCCATTTTTGAAGTGGTGCGACATCCGTCTTGGAATGATCACCAATGGGTTCATGAAATGAATTTGCAGGCTCAACTTGGCTGTGCAAATGATACAGTGTATGGGATAAAGAATGAATGCTTCTCGTCATCCTATGGCACTTGGATTACCATATAAACAACACACAAAGATTAATTAGTCCGAGCAAGAAAATTTCTAACCATTTTCTCCTGACGTTGTTGGACTTACTTCCTTTTTGCCCCGGTGTGGGGTGGTTCTTGACAGGGTTAAGAATGAGAACCGCCGTTCAAATGGGTTATCAACGGTCACCTGTAGTGTTTGGGGGATATGAAACGAATGCCTCCGTCGTCCCAACCCATGTAATCGCTGCAAATTGTCCTTACCCCCGTAGACCCAGATTTTGTTATCTGCTCACTTCACTCATCTCTCAAGTGTGTATTGGACATGTTTGGATTAGGATTCGCCTCTCGTCTGAGAAAACACCCTTAAACGGTTTGAACAATTTTTATTGGAAAAATTCTTTTTGTTTTCTCGGAA
>JAILYB010000213.1:600000-833950 GCA_021437785.1 Rhodomyrtus psidioides | reverse complement strand
GAAATTCTTAAATTATTAGGCAATCCTAGTCTACTTTAGCCCACTTCACATGAGCCGTTAGATCATGTGGGATCTACGTGCTACTTGCATTATTGAACAACTCATGTGGAGCTGGATAATGTAGACTCTTGAGTATTCAAAAAAAGCTCCCTCTAGACCTCATGGACATGCTATGTCGACCTTTTCTTTTTTCCTTTTTTCTTCTAATGGTACAGATCAATGTACAGATGTAGCTTACATGTTTTTCGGTCAAATTGTAATCGGATGTGCCTGGTTTAGTCTAGAGGGAGACTATCAGTTGCTAGTGTCGGAAAATGAACTGGCCCCACTTGGCTTAGCATACATTCTCTTGTCACGCCTGTGACTTTGTTTTATCCTCCGTATGGCATTCTGTGCTTTAAGTTGAAGCTGTACAAAGGTTGTCCTTACAAACCTGTCTCTCAGTGAACCTTTGCAACTTCCAATCGTGCTAATTTTTTGGGACCTGCACTTGGTGTTCATAATGGGAGCACGTTTCCTATTAAATGTATATTGTTGGGTTACACATATAGCTTGCTTAATCTAATTCATTATAGGCCAAATAGAAAGCTTGAGTATCTGGTTGTCAACATTTCCTTTCCCTTATCTGGAGCAGGTTCAAGCGATTTATCTCCTCATTCTCTGACACTATGGAGTGGATTACTTGCTGTTATATCGGTCAATGCTGTCATTGGATTTTATATATACTTGGCAATGAAGGAGCCATCAGATAAGCATGAACCCGATCCTGCATTTCTTGCGCAGGCGAGAGCTAGCGTCCAAAAGCCTATAGAGTCGACTGAAGGTCCCTCGCATCCACGTGAGAAAGACGAGTAGACTCATTCTGAAGCTCGTACTTCTCTACCTGGCTAGCATGAGAAATTCCTTTTTCAAATGAAGGCCAAGAATTAAGTTCTTCTAGCGTACTGATGGTCTAGCAAATACCCTTTCGTATGGTTGTCTGTCTGTTTTTATAAGAAATCTGCCTTTTCGAACAATCGATTTCATGTGTAATTGTGTAGGAGCACTAGAGTGGCCATGTTAGGGATCATTTCCTCTAAACAATATTTTTGTACAAGCTTGTACCTAGAAACTTGGCAGAGTGGATGTAAATCCTTGCTCTTAACGAGCGTCCACTTTTTCCGATATTATTAGAGTCGTTGCTCTTGCAAACAAAAGTATAATCATGGCGATATAATGTTGATGCCAAGGATAGGTCCTAGACATGATTACTCTGCTGCATTCTGTGAAGAAATGGCTCCTCCTGGTTAATTTTTGACTTCATTTAAATGTGAGTACTTCGCGGTAAGCTCTTCAAGTGAATTGCCCATTTAAATTAACCGCCAAAAACACATTGGTTTAATTTGGAATTGTGCAATCTATAATGTTGCATTGTCCAGTGTCTCACCATTAAAACTCCATAAGAGATTTATGGTCCAAGATTTGTCGAGTTGCCCAATTGTGCTAGATCCGATCTCGCCGTTATTGGAACTAAAGTTCTCTTGTTAATATGTTCCTGCATTTTGGCCGAGTTCTCAGCGAGGGCATGACGACTCGAGTCTCTACTGTCCGGAATGAAATGGAGGAATTGCAACCTCGGACTGAAGTTCAATGGTCTTGAAACCAACTGCAGAAGAGTAATTATTAGTTGCATTCGGCTAACGCTCTCCCCTCCAAGAGCGAGTATACAATTGGCGCTCTACACATAAGAATCGTCGAAACAGGTGAGATTCATCTATCGGACGGTCCCAAGCGTTCGGTGCACGAGGTTGATTTAGTAAAATATTGGTTAATGCTAATAAAGTACCCAGGTCGAGATTATCTATCCTTCATCATCTGCACACGTACTCGAATGTGTCTCCATGTCAGTCCATTTGAAAACTAGACAACTTGAGAACAAATTCGCCGCATTTGTTGACCTCACCTGAGTGTGATGTGGACATGTAATCACGAAATGAACATCAAATGAGGAATAATAATCATGAATTGATTCTTCTGCTGGCGTTTCTGAGCTTCATGGGCAACACATTGCCGAAGAGTAACTTCCAAGGCTGGTCCTGGGCAAGACCTTAAAAGGCTTAAAGGTTGAAGGGAGGGAAAACCTCAGTGGAGGTTGGACCAAACTTCACCCTGTATTCTGGCCAGAGGAAGAAAAACTCTGGATACTCTGGGGGTCCAGGAGGAAAAACTTGGACTCAATTGGGGGCGCAGGGCGTGCGGGCACCGGCACGTTAAAATAAGGAACGCATGAGTTAAGGCGCTGGGCTAAATACCCAGTTCACTGGCTTAGGCCCCTGTGTCTCACTTTGGGGAAACCTGAAGTTGGAGGGCTGCATCACACATGTGATGTTAACCTCACGTGGTGTGGACTCCCCCGGTTAACAGCGCATCGACATCATTTTTGACAGCAACGAGACAAGCAAATGCCACTTTCACACCGCATTCCCTGACTGAAGTTGAAAGACGAAAAGCAAATTAAAGCAGAATTTTTACACATGTTCACTGGGAAAATTGTCAAAAAAGTTCTAGACTTATTACATTTTTACCTATTCGGTCTTGAACTTTTTAATTTTATCGTTCATAAACCTATTTTTTTTGTATCAATTCAGTCTTAAAACATTTTATATTTGTACTAATTCAATCCATTCAGCTAACTTTTGCCCACATGGATGGTGGAATCTGCGCTCTCTCAACCGCAATGAATAAGTAGAACAGTGGTCTTTATTGATCCGATTTTTAACTTGCTTTAGTGGACTCCTGTTGGTCTGGATGACCTTTTGCCAGCAATATAGATAATCAAGAGGACAAACAAAATGACAGAAAAAGATTAAAGTAGTTTGAGCTTAATCATGGATGCGACTCAGGGCGTACACCTACTTCGTCTTAGGAAAATATTGATAAAAGTCCCCGAAGAGAATGGAAAATTTCCCACATCAAATCTTTAACAAAAAAAGCATTGAAAAAAAGGACTGAATTGACACAATTGCAAAATGTTTAGAATTGAATTGACACAATTACAATATGTTTAGAACTTTTTGGTAATTCTCTGATGCCACAAAGAACAATTACTTAAGTTGTATGGTCGATTAGCTGGAAGAGCCATGTTAGACTTAAATACAAGGCCAGACTTAATTTTTTTTGTCCACGTTGGACATCCAAATCTTTTTCCTTTTCAATTTACAGACAATCAAGTGGTTGATGATGATGAGTTGCTGATGAAGATGAGGAAGGTAATGAAGACCGGAACGCAGAAATTGATGATCAAGAAGAAGATGAAGATGAATTTTTAAGAGCTAAACAATGAGATTTCACATTTGTTTGCCCTAAATTAACATATTAGTTATAAATTAGTTAAAATTCAATTTGTCCTTGAAACCCTAATTTCTCATTCTGTCTTAACTCACTTAGTGTTGCCATCATCGTCAACCTGCGTCCTCTCCATCGCTCAGGTAAAGCCGGATGCTTGTAGATATGAGCTCACCCCCAACTAGGGGTGTCAATGGTTCGGTTCGGTTATTTGAATAACCAAACCGAACTGAACCATTACAAAATATCCTTGAACTGAACCAAAATCCGGTCGAACAGAACCGAACCGAACTGAAAAATTCAGTTCGGTTCGGTTCAGTTCGGTTCGATTTTTATTTTTTATTTTTTGCCTCTTGCTCCATATCTCGCCTTGTCAGATTCAACAAGATCATTAACTCATAAAACATTAAAATTGTGAAAATGTTATAGAAGTCCCAATGCTGCAGAGTTTTATCTCATGCAATTTTTCTATTCAAGATCAAGACTTCCCACATGGATCTGTAGAGAAATGCTTGATCTGTATCCAATAAAAGGGAAGGAGATGTTTTACGGTTTGGCGAACCGTGAAGCAATTATTGCAGTCAAATGCTTGATCTGTATCCAACAAATATGGGGAATAACTTCCGTACATGTTCTTGTCCAAATTTCCTCGCCACAAGCAAGGGAATCCCCAAAACCAAAGAAGAAACTTTTGGCTTTCCAGTAAAATGAGTTTCATCGGACAAAAATTGCCGAGAAAAGCAAAGCCGTCAATAAAATATTGAACTTGTCAAAATGTGAGTCCCAGTGCTGCAGAGCTCTACTGGAACTGTTCCAAGTCCAAAGTATGTTATGCAATGTAGCTATAACCCACTTCATGCTCCTCATATCTGGCAAAAAAATTTAGTGTCTTTGATGATCCTACGGTGAAGAAACACTTCACAATCTCTGCTTGGGTCACTCTTTCTCCCTCTTTGAGGACAGAAGAAGTCCTCAAGGACATGCTTCAGCACATTGCTAGCAGCATCATGGAATCTATCCCCAGTAGAACAGACACTTTAAGTACTGAACTACTGAAAATGATGATCAAGAGCTTACTGCAAAGAAGAAAAGATCGAGATGCTTGATCATTCTTGATGATGTATTCCAGAAAAACATGGCACATATCAATAATGTTGCAGTCTTATGCCTAAGAAAACACTGATAAGAGCAGCAAGGGAAGTTTTTCATGCTAGTGGTCTTGCAAGAATAACAGGATTCTGGCATAGACTTAACAATTTTTTTTACTGTGCTAAGAAGACTAATCGCAAGCGTGCCTTCAAACTATAAACGAATTATGCCCAGTTCCTGAGTATTCATCTCTTACTGAAATGAGGATATGACAAAAAATAAGTTTTCACTTGCACCGTTATGAGAAGATGCAAAATGTGCATTGAGATATAACAGATTGCTAAGTAGTTGACGCTTAACTCAAAATTTCAAAGATAAGACTTATAGTAATTATTGGACAAGTTCAAGGGATATGATCAATCCAACACTGAGAATATATCACACCAGAGTCAACAATGTGGACTTTTTTCTACATTCCATACATGCAGACATGGGACAAGAATTCTCTAGTCTCAGTTTGAAAGAACTACAGAGTTTGGAAAACCAATTGGAAATGAGCTTGAAGGGTATTCATGCAAAAAAGGCGTGACTAATTTTCTTTTTGTGCATCCCATAAATGAAAGGACACATATGCATTACCATAAGGCAAGGCCTTGAATGCCTACGCTGCCAATGGAAGTCCCTGCAAGAAATCAAAATTCAGAACACCAAAAACAGCTGAAGCAACAACTGAACTTGCAATAAACCAGTTAGCAGGCAAAAGCAAGAACAAAACCATTACCCCTCGAAGGTGGATTTGATGAACCAGAAGAGATCTTTGGCCTATGGGCAAAGAGTGATCGAATACCCACCTTTCGAAATCTCAGTCTTTCACGAATTTGATGTGAGAGACGAAGGGTTGGAACAACCCAGAAGCCTTTCTGAACAATTAATTTGGTCTCAAACAGAATAATGCTGTCTATAGCAGAAGATTTAGCAAAAAAAACATCGAATTCAAAGCAAGCAGCTCAACTCGAAGGCACGATGAAGTAGAGACATGAGAGAAATTAGCAGCAGCAGAGCTTCCCATGGTGGCACCACGAAATCCAAAAGAAACAAAAAACTGACATCAATGTTTCCCCAAATTTACTAGAACGACCGAACAAATTAACAATGAAGAGCAAAATCAATACTTAATCTCAAGAAAGACCAAAAACCGGAAAAGAGAAAGCAAGTTGAGTATGAGCAGAACAGCGGTTTAACGTCCTACCTCTGAGAGGAAGTGAAAGCGAAGTCGATCCACCCTCGCTCGTTGACCTCCCACTCCAGGATCTGCCCGTCAGCGATGCCGATGTACGAGCCCCCACTGCTCAGGTCGAAGGCGAGGCTCCCAGGCCCGTGCGCTCCGGCGACCAGCACCACCTACCATGGCGAGCCTCAATCCAAAGGCATGCGCAAGATTGTAGGACGAGAGGCGAAAGTAAGGAGTCTCAGTGAGAGTGTTGACTGAGGAACTAGGGTTCAGAGAACTTGAGTTTGTGAAGTCCGTAGGCCCAAAGAACAGTTCGGTTTAGTTCACTGAACTGAACCAATTAAAAAATTGTGGTTTTTTTTACTAATCGAACCGAGAACTGAACTGAATCGAAAATGTACAATATTTCAGTTCGATTCGGTTCGGTTCGGTTTTTTGGTTCGGTTTGTAGTTCAGTTCTGACACCCCTACCCCCAGCTACACCCTGTTGATCCTCGACTCCACGAACTTCTTATCACGCTTTGATATCTTCCTCCTCGGATAGAGAGACTTCCTTGTGGTTGAAGTGTTAGTACCCAAACTCCTAACAGACGCGGGAAGTTTTGCTTATCTTGGTTAATTTGCACGAAGGAATTGTCCTTGCCATTCGGGTAGTCGCAGATTCGGCCGATGACTTCGACTAGGTGCTCTCCGTTCAAGATTTCGTTGAGGGCTGAGTTAGGGTTCGGAGATGGTCGTGTTGATTTGGGTCTGGAGGCAATTCTTGAATTGAGGGGCTTTGAAGCTTGTGTGGGATTGAACCCTAGGGTATAAAATGCGAAGCTACGGGGAGATAGAGAGTGGTAACTAAGAAGCAGAGGGATTGGATCAGTTAAGGTCAGAGTCGTCCTCGAAGGAGTTGAAGAAATCGGTGTCGGCGAGCTTGTTGTCAACATGGAGGGGACACTCGCCGAAGATCGGAGCGGGTCGAAGTCGTTGACTTGCACCGCGACCGTTGTTTGCTGATCTTCAAGCTCCATGAAGTAGTCCATGATCTTTTGATTTAAATGAATGCTCCGGGTACGATTAAAGTAGAGAGAGAGAGGAAGAGAGCCAGCAAGTCCAGTAAGAATTGAAAGATTATTAAAAATGGTCTACGTTGTTCCTTTTTTTTTTTTTTTTTTTTTAATAAGAACTGCCAAATAAGAATTAAAACATTATTAAACATGCCATGTAGGACGAATTGTCGGATTTTTTTTGGTGGAGGCACTTAAATGATCCTCTTTCCTCCAACGTAACACTGAAATGATGTAGCTAAATTTTTTGGCCTTCCCGAAAAATTGTAAGCTCGGTTCAGACGTTGAGTGGTGATAGCTCATACGTTGAAATGATGCTTAAGATATGAGAGAAGTGTTCACGTGCAGTAATTAGAACTTCAAGAGTAATTCAAAATGTTCTTAATTGATATATTATTCTTGAAAATTTTTGGGGATAGAGATCAATTAGGGACGCGGATCTAAGGAGACGAACGCGACTTTCCTATTGAAGGAATCCATCTATGGAAACCTGAGATCATAAGGTCGAGATCTTCTTTTGATATCGTCTCGTCTAAATGGGTAGTTTTAGAGGATTCATAGTGGTTCGACTTTCTACGTCCACTTTTTTGGCTTTCAATCAATCGACTGGATTCCAATAGTGAACTGCTCAGAGGTTACAATTTAGTGATCTCCTTTGAGACACATGGCTCCACATCTAACGCTTAACACTCTTGTATACACCTCTTTACAATTATAACAAATTGATCAAGAATAATATAAGCATTTGAAGTTCTCTCGATCTTGGAATTATGAACACTATTTCCTCTTAATGCCAATCTTTTTTCTCTTCGACCTTGAGATGTCTTTTATACTCTTCCGCCTCTAACTGACCGTTGCAAAAGCTTTAAGCTCAACCCTCATATGATCAATGCAAACTTAGCGTATATTGTGATACAGTTTGCATTGATCATCTGAGGGTTGAGCTTAAAGCTTTTGCAATTCCAATTCCGCATTAAATCCAAAAAATTGCACTATAATCACCTATTCACCTTCCTCTAGATGATAAGCTAGCCACAACACCTTGATATAGAATCTTTGAGAATCAACATTTTGGATCAACCAGCTTATTGCATGGTGATTAAAGAAGAATTCGATGGAGAATACTGGTATCATGATATTAAGAACTACCTGATGAAAAGTGAGTTTCCCCAGAATAGCTCCCAAAGCGATAGGAAGTACATCACGAAAGAAGCTTCCAAATTTTTGCTCAGCGGACAGACTCTATACAAGAGATCTTTTGATTCGGTCTTGCTCAGGTAAGTAGACGCCCAGGAGGCCAACTCACTTATGAAGGAAATTCATGAGGGAGAATGTGATCCGCATATGAATGGCCATCTCCTAGCCAAGAAGATCATTAGACTCGGATACTATTGGATGACTATGAGGTCCAATTGCAATCAACATGTGATGCCCAACCACCAATGCCATGTATACGATGACAAGATTAATGCTCCTCCAAATGAGCTTCATCAGATGTCCGAAGCATGGCCAGTCTCCATGTGGGGCATGGATATGATCAGGCCAATCAATCCAAAGATTCTAACGGGCATCGCTTCATCCGAGTAGCGATTGATTATTTTACAAAGTGAATTGAAGCTAATTCCTATGCTAATGACACAACCAAGAGTGTGGCAAGGTTTATTAAGAAGGATATCATTTCCAAGTATGGAGTTCCTCAAGCGATTATTACTGACAATGGATCAAATTTGAACAACAAGATGGTTAACGATCTTCTAGATTATTTCAATGTCCGACACCTTAACTCTTCCCCATACTGCTCACAAATGAATGGAGATGTGGAAGCGGCCAACAAGAATATTAAGGAAATCAAGAAAATCTTGGCTACGACAGCAGAGAAATATCGAGATTGGCATGAAAGGTTGCCATATGCATTGATGGCGTATCGCACCTCAATCCGGACTTCAACTAGGGTAACACCATATTCCTTAGTATATGGTATGGAAGTAGTCCTACCTGTCAAGGTTGAGATTCCGTCCTTGAGAATCGAATCTCAGATTGAGCTCTCAAAGACCAAGTCATCTTTGGAACCTTATCGACAGTTACTCAGAAGGTTAATATGAGCTTTAAATTTTCAAATATCATTGCTCATTTTGTCACACCCCGTGCCTTGCCTTCGAAGCGCGGACGCGACGATCCCTGCAGAGTACGACTCTCAAAGTCCCCGGACACTTATACTAAGAAAAATAAAACACGAGAGCTAGCAGACGGAAACGGAACGGCAACTCCTCCAAGATCAAATTAACAGGGAAACATGAATAGTGGGACAAGAACTGAACATGGCTACTTTACTTCCAAAAGATGCTTATACAAAAGCGCGGTCACCGAGACCAGCGAAAAGGTCGGGTAGACGGCCAAAACAACGGCCATAATTACACCCCCCCAGAAGACAACACCACTACGACCACACAAAAGTATCAACCAGCCTAACTGCAACTCCTAAGTCGAAGCACTGGAATCGTCGGACGCCTCGACATCCTCCGTGGGCTCGTACTCGGACCAAGTCTCAGACTGAACCTCAGTTGAATCCTCCTCGATAACCTCCATGGCGACATCTTCAGGTCGCTCCACTAAGTCGCCCTCGGTGGCTTCAAGCTTAATCACCTCAATGGTGTCCTCGTGAGTCGGGGTCCTCTTTGGTACATTAACCGAACCCGCTGCAGAACCATCTACTTCAAAGGAATCCCGAGAGGGATGACAAAAGTTGGGGACTACCTCACGAGGTACCTCAGAGGGCTTAAGTGGCCCAGTAGTCACCTCACCTACGCGTCGGAACCAAGCCTCAAACCTATGAGGCATCTCTTTCTTATCGACCTCATCCACCCAAACCACCGTGGTCTTTCTCACAAAAACCGTTCCTTGTCCATCAGGGTATTCTTCCCAAAAAGGAGTCATCCACTGCGGGTCTCCGTGTCGAATATGCGGCATTCTTACGGTCTAGGATCTGGAAAAGAAACGGTCCCACGACGGAGTGAGATCGAAATCTCAGTAAAAGAGGCCCTAACCCCAGGTTAGGCTGACTGTACACTCAAACAAGCAATCATTCACAATAACAAAGCAGCAACAACCATATAGAGTATCAATGGTCACATTTAGCATAGAAGAGCAAATAAGCCTCAGACCGATCTCACTGACAAACCCGCGTAAACGCCTCAGGTTTTCAGTCTCAACTCAGACCAGTGCCAACACAACTCAATATCTGTCCCGCGTCGTTCTACGCATCAGGACCTTGGCCACCTCAACCCCGCGTGTATGACACATCAGGGCACTAACATAATCAATCATGCCAGAATTCCATTCCCAAGATAGACTTCATGATCGAATATAGTTCATACCTTGAACTAATGATTTATAACATGGGAAAGCATCGGCTTAGACATTTCATAGCGACATTCAAATCATAAAGCACACATGCAAACCCCCGATACCAATTAAGAATGCACAAAGTAAAATCATGAGACAACGCTCCAAAAATCAATATCGTTCCTCGGCTAACTCATCCAATTGAGTCCAATCTTCCTATCGAGAGTTTAGGAACTCCTTAACTCGCTCTAGAATCAACTCAAGTGACTTCCCAAGGCCCACAAAGGTTCGGCTCCTACGACACACAACGGGACAGCAGCACCTAACATCAATTACTATCCAAAACGTCAAGCTTTCTTCATCGAGACACCAATCCACTTAACAAGAACCTTAGGGACATAACTACGGACAATTTAACACATTGCTATGAGGAAATTTCAGCTCAAACTTGACTCCAACAGCCCATAAACTCACGGCCAAAACAGAATTGAACAGGGCAGGGGCAGGTTCTATTCTGTTCTCACTAACACAGCCCATAACTCTCACTTAAACCTCCAATTTAACCTCAAACTCAATACCAGCAGTTCACTCTAGGAGTAAGGAAGCCTCACCGAGAATTTTAAATGAAGGCGGCACCACGAAGTCCTTGAATGACGCCAAACTCCCACAAGTCTCAAAACCGGCAGATTTCGCCTTGCAAACACAGCAATTAAAAGGCAACGATTCCTCATCAAATTCAGTCCAACTTTTTACCACACGTTCACATATATGTCTACTGGCAATCTGCAATTTTTGAACGAAAAACTCCAACATTCGGGGGTCCTATGGAGGCAAAACCGAACCTACTTCAGGCTGAAGCAGTTTCCATCGACCGACGTGCAAAGGCTTGGCCGGGGCTGCTCAGTGGACCAATCGCCGTGCTTCCACTTCGAGGGGTTCGGCAAGACACTGAGCTAGGTCGTGATGGCTGGCGCTATGGCTGGAAGTCGGCGGTGGCGACGCTGGAGGCCGGAGAAGTGAGCGGACTGAACCTGACGAGCTAGGCGTTCTCGGCTGAAGAGGAAAAAAAAAAGAGAAAAGGGAAGAGAAGAAGATGGCGTCGCGATGAAAGGGGCTCGGCAGAAGAAGGGCTCAGATTTTACTTCCCCAACTTGGTCAACCTTGTGGAATGGTAGGTGAGAAAGGTAAATAATAAATGCACAAGCTCCATCCAATGACAAGTGTCCTCAATATCCACCAACTCAATCCAAGGGCTGCCATAATTCCAAATTTTCGGTAGCAAGAGGCTAGGGAAAAAGACTAAAACGCCCTTGTCCAAAAGTAGCAAAAAGACTAATGCTTAAGGGCAAAATGGTCATTTCGCCTCCGGCGTCCAAAACGTCGATTTTTCCAATTCGAATTTTCTTCGACGAGGCGACGTCCAGTCCAATCAAAATGTTGGAATTCTTGATTCTCCATTTTCTAATTTTCGAGACTCATCTCCGATTTATTTCTCTATTAAATGTAATTCCAGTCTATCTCAAACCGACGGGCGGCTTTTGCAAACGCTACGCGTATCGACTCTGTGACTTAAATCACACTCAGGGCTCGTCAGTTCGTGGCAACTTTGGTTGTCATGTAATTGCGAGGGTCTATTACTAGTTCCGAGGGTCTCGATCGTCATCGTTCGATTTAGGAAAATTTTGCAAATTATGAATTGGATAAGCGGCATCACCCGCGTTCCAATCGCATAACGCTAGCAATGGATTCCTTAATCGTTCTTAGATCGGTCTTTTATGGCTCTAAACGTTCCTTCGACAATCCTTATGGTCAAAGAACCATTTCCTATTCGAGTTCCTAGGTCCACGTATCTATCTCGCGTTAGCCTTTCCCTTTTGGTCAGTTAACTCGAGATTGATCAGATCCGAGCGAGATATGACTGAAATACATCACTAGATATACTCTCATTGAATAGTCTCAAAATGACTGGGAATCAGAATGTCACACATTTGGTTCCATCTATTTTTCCCAGGAGGAACACAATTCAAATTGCTGTGGAACGAAGAAGTAGGTAATTCTACTATCCTTTAGATCCTCTTAGAGCTTGAAAATATATGAATCCTCGAAAAACCATTTAGATCTCAGAGATAATCCTTTCTGAAAAGGTTCCTTTTTAAAGTTGACCAACACGTCTGAATAAAGCTTAGATCCTTAGGGAGTGTGATTTTGATGAAAATGATTTGAAGCCTTTCAAAGGAGGGTATGCTTTCATGAGAAAAGATGCAAGCCTAATCCCAAAAACGTCCCATACACCCTTTGAGTGATGAGTGGTAGGTTGAGAGAAAAACCTTAATCTATGGGCATAGGAACTATTTGCAGTGATTACATGAATTGAGTTGAAGAGACATTCCTTTCATTTCTCCTTAAACACTTTTAATCCTTTGAAAACCCATTTTGAGTCAAAGAGGGACATTTTGAACATAACCATGTCAAGAACCACCCCCAAAAGATCTATCTGATGAACATCTTGGAGAAAAGATCAAGGTAAGTCTTTATTGTGCTAACTTGCATCAATCTTTTTGTGATAGCTCTAGGTGATATCCCATGGAAGCTTGAAACATCATAAAGTGAGAAAGAGCATTTTATTTCTCTATCCCCAAACACTTTACCCTCTTGATGAGCCAATTTGGGCCTTTAAATGTTCATTTATAAGCCCTTGTTGGTGATTACCTTCCACACTGGGGCAATACATGTGAGTTATACCAACAGTTGATTGAGATCATATATGGAAAATCACCAAGAATCAGAAAGTGGTTGGACCCAAAAGAAAAACGATCAGAAAAGTAAAGGCTTGTAAAAGCAAAGTGCTTGGTAAAAGCATGACCAAAATCCATTGGGATATGACGAGAGAATATGAATCTTCATTCGACAGGAAATGAAAGAAATATCTTTAGAAAAGTTCAAATGAAAGAAAATTTAGAGGGAATTGCAAACATATCCCTGACGAGTAGTTGGTAATGATGCAAAGGTGATCCCCAACATCTTAATACTATTTTTTTTTGTTGAAAAAATGACCTTCTTAAAAGCCTGACTTAAGCAAACATTATATCTCATCCTAAACGCTCTTCTGATCTTGATTTTCCGGGCCAACATGAGATGTCACATAGGAAGCTACTGCATGAAGAAGTAAGCAATCCTGTCTTATCTTATCCTCGCGGTTTTTGATTTGAAAACCCGAAGAAGTTGATTGTCGGTGAGCAAATTCTTTCTAAGCCTCAAAGTGCATACACTTCGTGAAGCCTATGACCTAGCCTGAATTACGGTCCCAGAAAAAACCTTTTTTAGATCAATTGAATTGTATGCGCTGTGAATAGTTTCGAAATCCTAGATTGAGGTTTCGCGAGGAAGTTCGAGTGTTTTTCAATAAATATATCTCCTCATCATGGAGATTTGAAACCCTTCGAAAATGATAAGAAGTCCTCTTAAATGAAAACACCTCAATTGAAAATCCTTTAAATCAAACCATTTTGAAAAATATACAAATGAAGTCCGATTGATTCTTGTAGTTGAGTGTCAAGAGTAAGTTCAAATATGACTAGCTACAGCTTGGAGAGGGAATCAACATATAAGCAAGAAACACATGAACTAAATTCAATCAGCAGCGAAGTTCAAGTCGAGCATTAATATGAGTTTTTGCGGTGAGTGACTGAAACGACTAAGAAGTACATAAGTTTCTTGTGGAGGAAGACGGTGCATTACCCATAGCATCATTCTTCAAATTCAATCCTGATATGTCCCCAGCTTCATTAAGCGATTTCTTTCACTTATGTACTAGCAAATTGTTAGTATGGCTGGCCAAACACTTTTCGAAACCATTCCCGAATCGCCCTTTCTGTTTTCGAACATCTCTTGGCTCAACATCATAGAAAATGGACAAAATCACTAGTCTTAACCTCCTGCGACACACCAGAATCTCCACAAGCTTGTTCAAGCACCATCTCGAGTCCGCGTAGTTGGCGGTGAACACGAGGAGAGAAACCCTAGAATTATGGATGGCGTCGAGCAGCTTGGATTCGATGGAATTCATGGTCTCCACCTTGTTAATGTCCTTGAAGTAGCATATCCGCGCCTGCTTCAACATGTGGAAGAGGTGGGCCGCGAAGGTCTTCCTTATATCCTCGCCTCTGAAACTCACGAACACGTCATGCTTCCACCAATGAACCGAAGAAGAAGAAGATTGAATGCTCTGTATCATGATGCAATTGATGTATTCATTAGTCAAATTTTTCGTTGTTTAGAAATACTAGTAATGATTATAATCCACGGATTGCATGCAAATTGCACATGGATTGCACATGCAACTTTGTGATGGACGATGATATCTCGATGATAACCATAATTGCCTAAATCTCCTATAATTTATGCAATTGCATTGAAACAATTAATTCGCAATATCAAGTTCTCCAAGCACGCATGAGTTAAAGAATTGTTTTGCTGCTCCTCTTGTCTCCATAATAATCTTCGCCTCGCTTCATAAAGTATTCTCTTGGTATGATTACCGAAACAATTGTATCGGGAGAGTGACTTCACACGGACATGAGCAGAAATTGCATTTATGCGTAATCCTAAGAGAATGGACCTAACTCTGTCAATATAGGTCTAAATGACCTAATTCTAAAGCCAATAGTTTGATGGCTCATAGATCTACAACTTTTGTGTTTTGAGTTTTCTAAGATAAAAAATGTAGAAGTGTCGATGAGGGGTTGAAGTGAACGGCTTGTGAATCAACATAATAAGAAAAAAGATAAAAACTTCAATGGCTTCTCTTCTAGGCTTCCAAGGAAGTCAATAGGGCATTAATTCTTTTGGATTGCTGCCGCAACTCTTCAAGGATGCAAATTTTGAAAAGCTCCAACTCTTCTAGGATGAAGTAAAAACATTGACTGGAATGTCGTTTTGTTATCCCAATTTTGTCACTTTTGCTGGTTTTTCACTCTATTCAGGCTGCGGTTGGCTTAACTGGAGCTTTTCGTTGGCTGTAACTCGCATAGGTTATGGATGAAATTAGGTGTTCATAAGATTCGTTTTTTATGGATAAGATTGTTGTAGTGTATTATGCTAGAAATTCCCTTAAATTGTATCATTTTATAAGATATAAAGGTTTCTATGCTGTCCAATAGTACCTTGTATTGTAGTTCTATGTTTTCATGGCCAGTTAGAAATTCCCTTTAATCTATTCATGAGTTATTCTTCTTACAGACTAGGCCATCTGAGTTTAATTTTCACATCAGAATTTCCTTTTTATGAGTGGAAGAACTGAATCTTGAATCGGAACCTGCAAAAGCCACAACTTTCCACCATTTTGGTGATAATCAGAAAAAATCAAATGAAGGTTGGTTAGTGACTCGAATTAAAAAAGATATAGTGATAAAAAAATCATCGAAACTCCACCACAAAAAAAAAAGAAGAAGAGGTGAAATGCCCTTAATTTGATGGCCAATATCGTCCGGCGACATTAGTATCGGCGGACGTTATTTTTATAGTAATAAGATTGAAATACTCCATGAGTATCACGTAGGGGCATATATGTCATTTATATTGATATACAGTTTCTACCAAACGCAGGATATGATAGGATAGGATATGAGAATATCCGACTTTAAATCCGTAGTTCACTAAACAGTGGATATGATATGACCAAATCCCTGTATTTCTTATTCTATCCTATCCTGACCAGAAATCCCGACGACCAAACGCAACCTCTAGGTTTTCAAGAATAAGAACTCTTCTAAATTCAAGGAAATGCAAAAGACAATTTTATTTAATCACATTTGTTTGCTTTACAATTGAGACTCCGCCTCTTTTAATAGAGGGATTAATACATAGAAAAATGGACAAAATAATAAATATTTGAGAAACAACCAACAAA
Organism: Rhodomyrtus psidioides; assembly: GCA_021437785.1. Taxonomy (NCBI): domain Eukaryota; kingdom Viridiplantae; phylum Streptophyta; class Magnoliopsida; order Myrtales; family Myrtaceae; genus Rhodomyrtus; species Rhodomyrtus psidioides. The sequence goes on along the minus strand of JAILYB010000213.1, from coordinate 818,001 downwards.
TATTGACATAGGGCTATACGACTATTAATATTGCTTAATTAAGCCAGATTCTAGATCTCCCATGAAATCCGATGATCTTATTTCTTGTTGATGGAAAAGAAAATTAATTCCCGTTCTCTAAGCTGAGTGGCCCCAAAGTCCTTTCATTGCTCTGAAATGTGAGAGAGCATACGACAATATACCCACAATAACTAGAAAATGAAGTCAAGTACTCTCAAGGATAATCAAGCTCAATCTACAGAATTAGAAACATAAAGCTAGTTAATCCCAACCCTTAACTGTAGAATATTGAAAATCAACATAAATGAAGCACACGTTTAATTAATTATATTTTGCTAGATGATGTAATAAGTTGTATTATATAAAATCAAGTGAATGTCTGAAGGTCATACCTCGCTTTCAACTCCCCCATCTCCACTATGATTAGGGGTCCGATCAATAGACTCATTCTTGTCATACTCAAAAGTGATGGAGTAAAAAACTAATCTAGTTTTTACAATTATTCCTCTCACACCAGTGCTATGTCCATTATCCAAAGGACTATCACCTTGACCTCCAAATGGCCCGATGGATTTCAAGAAACGAAGATCAGAAACTGGTTTAGAATAAACTCCTAATGCATCAAGCAGGACACTGGACCTTCCATCAAGTCCGACAGCATGGGGAGAGCTTGTTTTGGGGACAATCTCCAGGAGACGCCCAACAATTTGCTCAATGAAGTTCGATTGATCTTTGTAGTTGAGTGTGAAGAGTAAGTTCAAATATGACTAACTATAGCTTGGAGAGAGCATCAATATATAAGCAAGAAACACATGAACTAAATTCAATCAGCAACAAAGTTCAAGTCGAGCACCAATATAAGCTTTTGCGGTGAGTGATTGAAACGACTAAGAAAGACATAAGTTTCTTGTGAAGAAAAACGATGCATTACCCATTGGCGTCAATCATCAAATGCAATCTCGATATGTCCTCAGCTTCATTAAGCAATTGCTTCCATTTATGCACCAACAACTCATCAATATGGCTGGCTAAACACTTTTCGAAGCCATCTCCCAATCGCCCCTTCTGTTTCTGAACATCCCCTAGCTCAACATCATAGAAAATGGACAAAACCACCAGTCCCAACCTCTTGCGACACACTAGAATCTCCACCAGCTCGTTCAAGCATCATCTCGAGTCCGCGTAGTAGGCAGTGAACACAAGGAGAGAACCCCTAGAATTGCGGATGGCGTCGAGCAGCTTGGAATCAATGGAATTCATGGTCTCCACCTTGTCATTGTCCTTGAATTAGTATATCCCCGCCTACTTTGGCGGGTGGAAGTGGTGGGTCGCGAAGGCCTTCCTTATGTTCTCGCCTCTGAAGCTCACGAATATGTTGTGCTTCAACCGAAGAGCCAAAGAGGAAGAAGATGGAATGCTTTGTATTATGATGCAATCCTGATATGACTACCGAAACAATTGGATCGGGACAGTGATTTCACAAGAACATGAGCAAAAATTTCAGTTTTGCGTAATCTTAGGAGAATGAACCTTACTATGTTGATATAGGTCTAAATGATCTGATTTTAACGTCAATAGTTTGATGACTCAAAGATCTACAACTTTTGTGTTTTGAGTTTTCTAAGATAAAAACTGTAGAAGTGTCGATGAGGAGGTGAAGTGAACAGCTCCTAAATTAACATAATAAGAAAAAAAATATAGAAACTTCAACGGCTGCTCTTCCAGGCCTCTAAAGAAGTCGTTAGGGCATTAATTCTTTTGGATTGCTAGCCGCAACTCTTCAAGGATGCAAATTTTGAAAAGCTCCAACTCTTCAGGACGGAGTAAAAACTTTTCTATATTTTCAAGAATATGAACTCTTCTCGATTCAAGGAAATGTACAAGACAATTTTAATTAATAACATTCGTTTGCTTTACAATTGAGATTCTGTCTCTTTTAATAAAGGGACTAATACATATAAAAAACAAACAAACCAATAAATACTTGAGAATTAAGCAACAAATATAGACATAGGGACTATACGACTATTAAAAACATAAGGAACTAAATGACACGTGTTCTATGTGAAAAAAGCCAAATTCCAGATCTCCCATAAAACGCCGATGATCTTTTTTTTTTTTTTTTCGTTTGATGGAAAAGAAAAGTAGTTCATGTTCTCTAAATCGAATGGCCCCAAAGGCCTTTTATTACTCTAAAATGTGAGAGAGCGTACGACAGTATATCTGCAATAATCTCCGTAGTGACCAGAAAATGAAGTCAAGTACTCTCGAGGATAATTGAGTTCAATATAGAAACATAAACCTAGTTAATCCTAACCCATAACTGTAGAATATTAAAAATCAACATAAACGGAACACACGTTTAATAAGTTGTATTTTGTTAGATGATGTACTAAGTTGTATTGTATAAGATCAAGTGAGTGTCTGAAGGCCATACCTCGCTTTCAACTCCTCCATCTCCACCATATTGAGGGCCACGATCCACAGACCCATTCTTATCGTACTCAAAAGTGATGGAGTAAAAAACAAATCCAGTTTTTATAGTTATTTCTCTCACACCAATGCTATATCCATCATCCCAAGGACGCCATCTCGACCTCCAAATGGCCCAATGGATTTCAAGAAACGAATATCGGAAACTTGTTTAGAGTAGGCTCCTAATGCATCAAGCAGGACACTGGAACTTCTATGAAGTCCGATAGCGTAGGGAGAACTTGTTCTGGGAATAATCTCTAGAAGATATCCGACAATTTACTCAATGAAGTCCGATTGATCCTTATAGCTGAGTGTGAAGAGTAAGTTCAAATATGACTAACTATAACCTGGAGAGGACATCGGTATATAAGCAAGAAACACAAGAACTAAATTCAATCAACAGCAAAGTTCAAGTCGAGCACCAATATTGTGACATCCCCTCCCTAGTCCCACATTGCCTAGGGGGGAGGTCTTGGCTTGACTTATAAGCCTTGGGGTCTCCTTAGATTTGCATGAGGCATTTTCCTGGCTGAGTGCTCGGAAAGTAAAATTGTGCGGGTTGCAAATCCCAAAGCAGACAATATCGTGCAAGTGGGACCACGTCCGTTACAAATGGTATCAGAGCCGACCCCCGACCGTATGTGTGGACTCCCGGCTGTAACTGGGTAGCAGTGCCATCCGTGAGCCCCAGTGCGGTACGGGCATAACGTCCATAACTGGGTAGCGGTGCCGTCCATGAGCCCCAGTGCGGTACGGGCATAACGGGGACGTTGTGTCCGAAGGGGCGAGATTGTGACATCCCCTCCCTAGTCCCACATTTCCTAGGGGGAGGTCTTGGCTTGGCTTATAAGCCTTGGGGTCTCCTTAGACTTGCATGAGGCCGTTTCCCGACTGAGTGCTCGGAAAGCAAAATCGTACGAGTTGCAAATCCCAAAGAAGACAATATCGTGCAAGTGGGACCCCGGCCGTTAGGGAGGAGATTGTGACATCCCCTCCCTAGTCCCACATTGCCTAGGTGGGAGGTCTTGACTTGGCTTATAAGTCTTGGGGGCTCCTTAGATTTGCATGAGGTCTTTTCCCGGCTGAGTGCTCGGAAAGCAAAATAATGCGAGTTGCAAAACCCAAAGAGGACAATATTGTGCAAGTGGGACCCCGGCTGTTACAAATGGTATTAGAGCCGACCCTCGACCACATGTGTAGACTCCTGATAGTAGCTGGGTAGCAGTGCCGTCCTTGAGCCCCAGTGCGGTACGGGCACAACGAGGACGTTGTGTTCGAAGGGGGGGAGATTGTGACATCCCTTCCCTAGTCCCACATTGCCTATGAGGGAGGTCTTGGCTTGGCTTATAAGACTTGGGGTCTCCTTAGACTACATGAGGCATTTTCCCGGCTGAGTGTTCGGAAAGAAAAATCGTGCGGGTTGCAAGGCCCAAAGAGGATAATATCGTGCAAGTGGGACCCCGACCGTTACAAATATGAGCTTTTGAGGTGAGTGACTGAAACGACTAATGAGGGAATAGGTTTCTTATAGAGGAAGACGGTGCATTACCTATTAGCGTCATTATTCAAATGCAATCCCGATATTTTCCTAGCTTCATTAAGCAATTCCTTACACTTATGCACCAGCAAATTGTCAGTATGGCTTGTCAATCACTTTCTGAAACCATCCTCGAATCATCCCCTCTGTATTTTGCTTTATCATTCCGTTGTTATATTTATATGTTATTGATTGACTGGATTGAATTGGAGTATCGTCTAGAGGATAGTTTGATCCTGGATTGGCTTGCTTTATATCGAAGTGCTGCCCATTTTTTTCCCCAACAAAGTGGTATCATGGCTAGAGTTGAGATTCTAGTATTAGATGGAGAATACAAGTGGCACTATGTTTAATTTAAATGCCTCGAATTACTCTATATGGACAGATGGAAGAAGTGTTGTATTGCAAAGATTAGTATGATCCGGTCGAAGGTGATGAAGCTAAAGGAGATAAGGAAGACAAAGAGTGGGAGCGAATGAATTGGAAGACGGTTGGGTTTATCCAACAATGGATTGATGAGTGTGTTTCATCATGTTGCTCATGAAACGAAGGCAGATACTTTGTGGAAGAAATTACAAGATCTCTATGAGAGGAGAACTCCACAAAATAAAGCTCTTTTAGCGAAAAGACTTGCGAATTTGAGATACAAGGAAGGGAGTAGCGTGACGGAGCACATGAGTGAATTTCAAGATGTTGTAAACCAATTGACAAATCTTGAGATTGACCTTGGTGATGAATTGCAATCATGTTTGTTGCTCGGTAGTCTTCCTGATAGTTGGGACACCTTGCTTGCGGCATTAAATAATTCAGCTCCTGATGGCGTGCTTTCCATGAGCATGGTTAAAGAAAGCTTGTTTAATGAAAAAACAAGGAGAAAATGCTTGAATTATGCTTCCAAATCGGAGGCGCTTGTCGTAGAACACAGAGGGAGAAGTCAATCAATAAAGTTTCAAAGTAATGACACGGGTAAGTCAAGAGGAAGATCGAAATCAAGGTCGAGGAGGAGTGTGAAGTGTTACAATTGTGACAAGATGGGACATTATGCCAAAGAGTGTTGGGGGCCGAAGAGAGATAAATTCCATGATAGAAATGAAGATAAAAAGAAATAAGAGAATCAGCCTACAACAGCAGTTGCAGCTGACGGTGACATTGTGTTCATTTGTGATGATGGTTATGTAAATCTCACATGCCAAGATTCTAGCTGAGATGTCGATTCTGCAGCTTTTTATCATGTCACCTTACGACGTGACTTCTTTACATCTTATCGCAGTGATGATTTCGGTTGTATTAGGATGGGAAACAACGGTGTCTCTAAGGTTATAGGCATGTGAGATGTTTATTTCGAGACCGATATGGGATGTACTTTGCTTCTGAAAAATGTGAAATATGTTCCAGATATTCGACTTCACTTGATCTCCACAGGTTCCTTAGAAGACGATGGTTATTGCAATTCCTTCTGTGATGGCAAATGGAAATTGACTAAAGGCTCTATGATAGTGGCTAAAGGCAAGAAGACATGTACTCTTTATACTATGCAAGCAAATTTGATGCGACAAGAGGTAAATACGGTGGGGGATTCCTCAGTTGATCTATGGCATAAGAGACTTGGTCATCTTAGCGAGAAAGGGTTTGAAACTCTTGTTAGGAAAAATCTTCTACCATTGAAGGAGAAAAATCTAACGAAGTGTACTCATTGCCTCACGGGTAAGCAACATCGATTCTCATTTCATAGTTCGTCTCTACATACAAAATCTAATGTACTTGATTTAGTTCACACTGATGTTTGTTGCATGGATGCTAGAACACTTGGTGGTGTATTGTATTTTCTGGCATTTATCGATGATTGCTCTAGAAAAGTATGGGCTTTTGCATTGAAATCAAAAGATCATGTGCTTGCGGCCTTCAAACAATTTCATATCAGTGTTGAAAGGGAAACATGAAAAAAGCTGAAATGTGTTCAAGTTGACAATGATGGTGAATATAGAGGACCGTTTGAGCATTGCTGTAGGGACTATGGTATCGAGCTTGAGAAGACTATTCCAAAAACACCACAACAAAATGTAGTTGGAAAGAGAATGAACCGGACGATTAATGATCGGATTCGGTGTAGGCTATCTAATGCGAAATTGCTTAAGCCATTCTGGGGCAAAACAACGAGAATGTCAGTTGACTTGATAAATCTTTCTCCATCAGTTCCTCTAAAGAGGGATGTTCCAAAAAGAGTATGGAGTGGAAAAGATGTCTCATATAGTTATTTGAAGGTGTTTGGTTGCCGGGCGTTTGTGCATGTTCCAAGAGATGAGAAGTCTAAGCTTGATAACATGTCTAAATAATGTATCTTCTTGGGTTATGGACATGAAGAATTTAGCTACATGTTATGGGATCAGCTACAAATAAAGTTATTAGAAACCAAGATGTGGTGTTCTTTGAGCATCAAACCATTGAAGACATCGAGAAGCCAGAGAAGCCAAAGAATGCAGCTCAACACACTGTTAGTTTCAGCACAAGTCCTCCTACTGTGTTGGGCGAAAATCACGGGAGAGAAGTGCATGGAAATCTTGAAGAAGGTGAATCCTCACAGAATGTTGATTTGTTAGTTGAAACAGGTGAAACAGTTAAGATAGAACAATCAGTTGAGCAAGAGCAACCAATTGAGCCAGTTAAGCTAGAACAAGCATTACGTAGACCTTCACAAAGATATCAGTCGCATGAGTATGTGTTACTCACTGATATAAGAGAGCTTGAAACTTATGAAGAGGTTATGCCATGCGATCAAAAGAATAAGTGGCATGAAGTTATGCAAGAATGAACTCAAATCTTTGCACGAGAACCACACATTTGAGTTGGTGAAGTTGCCTAAGGGCAAAAGAACACTCACAAATAAGTAGGCGTCTAAGTTAAAGACAGAAGAAAGCAGTTTGAAGCTACGATACAAGGCTAGACTTGTTGTGAATGGCTTTCGTCAGAAGAAATGAGTCGACTTTGAAGAGATTTTTTCACCAGTTGTGAAAATACCTTCTATTAGAGTTGTTCTTGGGTTGGTCACCAATTTGGATTTGAAAATTGAACAGCTTGATGTAAAGATAGCTTTCTTCATGGAGACCTAGAAGAAGAAATATACATAGAGCAACCGGAAGGTTTTAAAGTTAAAGGCAAGGAACATCTTGTATGTAGGTTGAGAAAAAGCCTATATGGTCTCAAACAAGCACCAAGACAGTGGTACATGAAGTTTGATTCATTCATGGAAGCTCATGGATATGGTAAAACCACTTATGATTCTTGTGTCTTTATGAAAAGATTCTGAAATGATGATTTTATTATCCTCTTGCTTTATGTGGATGACATGCTGATAGTTGGACATGATGTTAACAAAATCAAGAGCTTGAAAAATGAGCTGAGTAAACCTTATGCGATGAAGTATCTAGGGCCGGCTAAGCAAATCATTGACATGATGATTACTCGTGATAGGAAGAATAGAAAACTTTGGCTATCTCAGGAGAAGTACAATGAAAAGGTGCTTGAAAGATTCAACATGAGTACATGTAAATTGGTGAGTACTCCACTTGCTGGTCACTTCAAGTTAAGTAGTAACGAGTATCCTACGAGTGAGAAAGAGAAGGAAGAGATAATGAAAGTTCCTTATGCATCCGCCGTAGGTGGTTTGATGTATGCCATGGTCTATACGGGGCTGGATATTGCTCATGCAGTTAGGGTTATGAGCAGGTTTCTCTCAAATCCAGGTAAAGAGCATCGGAGCGCTGTGAAATGGATTTTTCGGTATCTTAGAGGCATTTCCAGATTCTGCTTGTGTTATGGAAGTGAAAAGCCTGAGTTAAGTGGCCATTCAGATTCTGATTATACCGATGAAAGTGATTCCAAAAAGTCTACATCAGGTTATATGATGACCTTTACAAAGGGAGCAGTTTCACGGAAATCAAAATTGCAAAAATGCATTGCTTTGTCTACTACTGAAGCGGAATATATAGCAATCACCGAAGGTGGCAATGAACTCTTGTGGATGCAAAAATTCCTACAAGAATTGTGTTTGAAGCAAGAAAAGTTTGTTTTCTAATGTGATGGCATGAGTGCTATTTATTTTATCAAGAATCTAGTGTTGCATTCAAGATCGAAGTATATTGATGTGAAATATCATTGGGTTCAAGAGAAGTTAGAAGAGAAGTCTTTTCTTCTTGAAAAGGTCCGTACCGACTACAACGGATCCGATATGAGGACCAAAGTCTTGCCCGTGAAGAAACTTGACTCTTGTAGAAGCAAAGCCGGCATGATGAAACTCCCCACATAAGGCGGAGGGGGAGATTTCTTAGCTGGGTCCGCCTCTTGTGGGGCCTAGTCGGTTTGTATTTTTGATTAAAAGAAAAAAATTAAGAAAAAGATAGAAAAGAAAAGTAAAAAAAAAAAGGTGGCTGCCATTATTTGTTTTTTCGTGCATGGGTGCTACAGTGAGAAGTGGCCGAGAGAGAGAGAGAGAGAGAGAGAGAGAGAGAGAGAGAGAGAGAGAGAGAACATAAGAGAGATTGAGAGCATGCGAGCAAGGGAATAGAAAAGAAGGTAGCGGTTTCGATGCAGTTTCGACGGCCAAACGTTACCGGAATTGGCTCAAATTTTAGTATGTTATTCGTTAGATCGAGATCTACGAGTTGGTTGGTTTCATTCGTCGAGATTAGTCTTCGAATTCTCCAATCGCGGTTAGGGTTTTCTTACCCCTTTTGTATTATTACACCTTTGTGGTGAGGAAAGCTCTCGTGATGTTGATGTTGAGCCTCTAGTGTGTGATTAGAGAGAAACACTTTATGTATTATGCTATTCTTGGTGATTACCGTAGGTTTTTGGGTCGTCCATGGTTTTTCCCGATTCGAATTTTCCATGTAAATCTTGGTGTATTCTGCTTTATCATTCCGCTGTTATATTTATATGTTATTGGTTGATGCTGGATTGAATTAAAGTATCGTCTGGAGGATAATTTGATCTTAGATTGGCTTGCATTATATTGAAGTGCTGTCCGTTTTTTCCCCAACAATAAGGAGAGAACCCCTAGAATTGCGGATGGTGTCAAGCAGCTTGGAATCAATGGAATTCATGGTCTTCACCTTGTCATTGTCTTTGAAGCAATAGATCCCCGCCTGCTTTGGCGCGTGGAAGAGGTGGGCCGCAATGGTCTTCCTTATGTTCTTGCCTTTAAAGCTCATGAATACGTCATGCTTCCACCGATCAGCCAAAGAGGAAGAATATGGAATGCTTTTATCATGATGTAATCCCGATATGACTACCGAAACAATTGGATCGGGAGAGTGACTTCACACGAACACGAGCATAAATTTCAGCTTTGCGCAATCCTAGAAGAATGAACCTAACTCTATTGATATAGGTCGGAATGACTGATTTTAACGCCAATAGCTTGATGACTCAAAGATCTACAACTTTTGTGTTTTGATTTTTCTAAGATAAAAACTGTAGAAGTGTCGATGATGGGGTGAGGTGGACGGCTCGTAAATGAACATAATAAGAAACAAATTATAGAAACTTGGCTGCTCTTCCCGGCCTCTAAAGAAATCATTAGGGAATTAATTCTTTTGGATTACTAGCCGCAACTCTTCTAGGATGCAAATTTTAAAAAGCTCCAATTCTTCTTAGATGGAGTAAAAACTTTTCTATGTTTTCAAGAATATGGACTCTTCTAGATTTGAGAAAATGCACAAGACAATTTTAATTAATCATATTCGTTTGCTTTACAATTGAGATGCTGTCTCTTTTAATAGAGGGACTAATATATAGAAAAACAAACAAATCAATAAATACTTGAGAATCAACCAGCAATTATAGACATATGGACTATATGACTATTAAAAACATAAGGAACTAAATGACATGTGCTCTGTGTGAAAAAAGCTACACTCCAAATCTCCCATGAAACTCCGAAGATTTTTTTTTTTCCATTTGATGGAAAAGAAAAGTAATTCATGCTCTCTAAATCAAATGGCCCCAAAGACCTTTCATTACTCTGAAATGTGAGAGAGTGTACGACATTATATTCGCAATAATCTCCGTAGTGACTTGAAAATGAAGTCAAGTACTCTCGAGAATAATCGAGTTCAATATATAGAACTAGAAACATAAACTTGGTTAATCCTAACTCTTAACTGCAGAATATTGAAAATCAGCAGAAACGGAGCATACGTTTAATAAGTTGTATTTTGTTAGATGATGTACTAAGTTGTATTGTATATGATCAAGTGAATGTTTGAAGGCCATACCCCGCTTTCAACTCCTCCATCTCCACCATGTTCAGGGTTCCGATCCACAGACCCATTCTTGTCGTACTCAAAAGTGGTGGAGTAAAAAACTAATCCAGTTTTTACAGTTATTTCTCTCACACCAGTGCTGTATCCATCATCCCAACGACGCCATCTCGACCTCTAAATGGCCCAATGGATTTCAAGAAACGAATTTCTGAAACTTACTTAGAGTGGACTCCTAATGCATCAAGAAGGACAATAGATCTTCTGTGAAGTCCGATAGCATAGGGAGAGCTTGTTCTGGGAATAATCTCTAGGAGATATCCGACAATTTGCTCAATGAAATCCGATTGATCCTTATAGCTGAGTGTGAAAAGTAGTTCAAATATGACTAACTATAACTGGAGAGTCACTCTTAGACGCGGCCAAAATGCGCAGATACTGTTCACTCCAAACACTCTTGCTCACCTAGCGTCGGGTACTGTTCACCCGTTGGAAGTTTGCTAATTCCGGCCGTTTGGGGCGGCGGTTGAGGCTAATTCCCGCGCTCAAAGCTCCTCATCCTACCCTCTGAAATCCCTCCATCCGGTTTCCCATTTCGTTGTTTCTCGTGGGCGGTGGAGTAGATCTGAGTTCCACGGGTCTGGTTCGATTTCACCCGTCGAGTTTGCTGATTCCGGCCGATTGGGGCGGCGATTGGGGCTAATTGCCGCGCTCGAAGTTCCTCCTCCTACCCTCTGCAATCCCTCCATCCGGTTTCCCAGTTCTTTGCTTCTCGTGGGCGGTGGAGTGGATCTGAGTTCCACGGTTCTGGTTTGATTTCAGCAGTCCTCTGCTCGTCTCCTCCTTCGTGGTGGCTCGAGTGTTGTGGAGCAAGCTGAGCTCGGGTTTGCTGTTACTATATTGCACTGGTGCGGCTTTGATTCTGGGGTTTGTGGTGGATTTTTTGGCTTGTAGCTCTTGGAGGCCGCCTCCCTCTTCCTCTCTTTCCCTCAGCTCGGTTTGGACCACGAGTCCCTAGCTTGCCTCTTCTTGTTAGACGACTCTGTATCCTCTAAACTGTGTATGCTGCCGTGGATATCTGTGTTGCCTTTAGTCCTTTCTCTAGTTTCCGATTGTTTGCTAAGCTCTCCGTAGTTGCTGGTGGTTGAATGGTTGTTGGTTAATGGCTGCTTTGAATGTTAGTTGTTCTTCTGCTGTGGAACTGGAACTGAACCCACCTCAGCTTTCTCAGACTTTGACTAATACTGCTCTCCCTGTGGCTACTGGTCTTGTTGGTGGCAATAGAGACCACGTGAGCAGGGAAAAGGCAGTACTAATTGCTGATGTTGTTGAGGCTGAACATGTTGCTGGGCGAGTTCATAGTCGTAGCCGTAGCAGGGGAAGACCTTTTGGTAGAAAGTTTCGCTCTCCCGTGGTTAGAAACGATCCCCAAAAGGGGCTATCTATTGCTGGTACCTCTCGGCCTTCTGGCATTCAAAGGGATCCCTGTCGTAGCAAAAGCAAGGATGTTACTCAGAATGTGCAACTACCTAGTGGTGCTCAAGGTCCTATTTTGCAGCATACTAAGCCTAAGTCTTGGGTGAATGTAGCTCGTTCAATGGAGAAGGGTTACAACCTATCGTATGTTCCACCTACCTTGGTTAATGGTAAGCCTCTTGTTCATATTTCTGATATGATTGTGGAGGCTATGAATCCTATGTGGAAGGAGTGCCTTGTGGGCTATTATGTGGGGGAAAAAACTCCACTTCAAGTTGACTGAAGATGCTATTAGAAACGCTTGGGGAGTTCATGTCATGGATATTAGATTGGATGAGAATGGTTTCTACTTCTTTCATATCCCGGATGAGGCATTTAGACGGAAGGTATTAGATGTAGGTTCCTTTACAGTGCTTAAGAGTACTATGATACTCCAACAATGGCATCCGAAGTTCAATTTTAAAAAAGGACTACACGATACTCTTCCGGTATGGGTTAAGTTGAGGGCCATCCCGGTCACGCTATGGTCACCACCGGGGATAAGTGCCATAGCAAGTGCCATTGGAAGACCACTATACGTTGATTTGCTAACGGAGCAGATGAAGAGGATCTCGTATGCCCGAGTTTGCATAGAGATCAATGCCACCCAACCTCTTCTCCATTCAGTTGACCTCTCTTGGGATGGTGAGATTAGTTCTATTGATGTGGAATACGAGTTGAAAACTTGGTTTTGTGTAGAATGTGGCGTGTTTGGCCATAAGTGTGGTGCCTCTGGCTTTCCTTGTGCCACTTCCACTAATTTGCCACCTACCAATGTCTTAGACACCCAGGGTGTTAAGGTTGCGAAGTCGACTCGTGCTCAGGTTGATGGTGGATGGCAACAAGTGAGGAGGAAGCAAGGCGGCAAAGCGAAGACTGATGCCTCGGGCCCTGCTATTGATATGTCTACTGATGTGTTGACCCTTACTGCTAGGGTGGATGTTCCCGTGCCTATTGTTGAGGCGATGGCTTCGCTTCAAGATGTGTCCAAACCTGTGTTGTATGTGGTAGCCGAACCAGTTACCGAGCTCATTGAAGGGGACACCTCCGGGGACAACTCTATGGCTGCATCTGTTTTTGAAGTGGATAGAGATGAAGTCACTAGCAGCTTGGGTAGTGAAAAGGTAGATGATCCTTCATCTTCTTCCCCTTCTTCCCCTTCCCCTCCCCTTCCAAACACCAGATCTCAAACTACTGTTTTTACTCCCTTATCTGAAGCACATGAGTCACCGCCTCCTTTGCTCATTGAAATCGTTTTGCCCACCACTGCTTCGGTGATTAGTGTCCCCTCCTCTCCCAAAGCTGACACCACTAGGAAGACGCGGGGAGGTAAGAAGAAGCGGTAATCCCCTTCTTTCCTTTACCTTGTATATATGTATTTTGGGGTTTGGAATATTAGGGGTCTAGTTAACCCCCTTAAACAAGCTGAGATTCGGACCCTTGTTCGATCAAACCATCTTTATTGTATTGACATATTAGAGACGAAAGTTATGGAGTCTCTTTTTGTACATATTTCTGCTGGGTTGATACCAGGTTGGCGTTGGACTTCCAATTATGAATACTCTCCTCGGGGTAGGATATGGATTGGTTGGGACCCTCAGGCTGTCGAATTAGAAGTTCTTTCTTCTTCTGGTCAGATGATACATAGTCAGTTGAGATTGAAGGATATGGACAGGTCATGCCATTTCTCGGTCGTCTATTGTGACCACACCTTTGTTGCTCGTAGAACCCTCTGGTCTGAACTTGTTCGGTTGAGCTGCACTGAGGATCCGTGGATAGTCTCTGGGGATTTTAATGCCATTCGAGATCAGAGTGACAGAGTGGGTAGCTCTAATACATGGATTCCTGCTTTTGATGAGTTTGGTAATTGTATTGTCCAGGCTGGCCTTGATGATCTCAGATATGTGGGCCACAGATATACTTGGTCTACGTCTTCGGGAGAATCTCAGAAGCAAAGGAAGATCGATCATGTGCTTATCAATCAACATTGGAGTAGTGCCTTCTCTTTCTCTGAAGCTACGTTTCTGGCCCTTGGGATCTCTGACCATACTCCTATGGTTGTGAGAATTGTCCCTCCTCCGCCATCTAGAAAGCCTTTCAAATTCTTTAACTTCTGGATAACGCATCCGTCTTTTAAAGATATTGTAGCTCAGGTGTGGGATTCTCCAGTCTTTGGCACTTCTATGTATATACTGTGTACAAAGCTAAAGATTCTTAAAGTCCGGCTGAAGCAGCTTAACAAAGAGTCTTTCTCAGATATTTCTAATCAGACTGCCCAGGCCAGGTTAGCTCTTATATCTACACAGGATGCACTTGTACTGGATCCTCTGAATCAGGTATTGGCTGATACTGAGAAAGAACAACTTCGGGCGTTCTCGGTTTTGAGACTCCAAGAGGAGTCTTTTTTCAAACAAAAGTCTAGGATTCAATGGCTCAAGGAGGGAGATCTCAATACAAAATACTTCCACCATGCTGTAAACAAGAAACATCTTCGTAACCGTATGCTCTCGGTTACACTCTCTGATGGATCTGTTTTGACTGAGCCGAGCCTTATTCAACCTCATGTGGTCAGTCATTTTGAGAATCTGCTCAATGGTGCCCCCACTATTGTTCGGCCCGGGATCCAAGAGGTTCGTCAGTTTGTTGGGCGTGCTTTGGAGGCTGACCAGATCACCTTCCTATCTCGGCAAGTCTCGACTATAGAGATTCGCAACACTATGTTTTCACTTGCTAGAGGTAAGGCCCAGGCCCTGATGGTTTTAATGTCGATTTTTTCATTTCTTCTTGGGATGTTGTTGGTGCCTCGGTTATTGCGGCTGTCAAGGATTTCTTTGAGACTGGCTCTTTACTTAGAGAATCCAACACCACTATCCTCTCACTAGTACCGAAGATCCCCAATGCCTCGACGTTGAATGACTTCCGTCCTATAGCTTGTTGCAATACCATTTATAAGTGCATCACAAAGATCCTAGCAAATCGAATTGCATCGGTTTTACCCTCTATTATAGGCCCCCCTCAAAATGCCTTTGTTAGGGGTAGGAGAATTAGTGACAACATCTTGCTTGCTCAAGAATTGTTTGCTGGATTTCACCGTGACACCTATTCGCCAAAATGTGCCATTAAGGTCGATTTTCAGAAGGCTTATGACACGGTGGATTGTGAGTTTCTTCGGTTGGCGTTGGGTGCTTTTGGATTCCCGGAGTCTTTCATCAAATTGATTATGGCTTGTGTCACTTCACCCAAGTTCTCAATATCCATCAATGGAGAGCTCCATGGTTTTTTTCGAAGTAGTAGGGGTATCCGGCAAGGGGATCCTGTCTCTCCTTATCTCTTTACTATTGTTATGGAAATTCTCACTGGTATCCTCAACTCCAAGACCAGACTTCCGGGTTTCAAATATTATTGGCGTTGCAGACCTACTCGGATTTCACACATTTTCTATGCCGATGGTGTCCTGTTATTTGCCGAGGCAAACATGGGCTCCGTCACCTTGCTTAAGGAGGGTTTGGAGCTTTTCTCGAGCTGGTCCGGTCTATACCCGAATGTCAACAAAAGTGAGGTATACCTATCTAGTGCTTCAGCTGACCTGAGTGAGCAAATTCTCCATGCTCTTGGTTTTCAACAAGGTAACCTTCCTTTTCGATACCTTGGGGTACCAATCATAGCCTCTAGACTTACTCAAGCCGATTGTAATGTATTGGTCAATACTATCACTGCTAGAGCTCAGTCCTGGACAGAGTGTTTTCTCTCTTTTGGAGGACGTTTGCAACTTATTAAATCTGTCTTACACGCCATCCATGTATATTGGGCGAGCGTTTTTACCCTTCCGATGTCCATTTTATCTCGGATTGAACGTATTCTTAGACAGTTTCTTTGGAAAGGCCCGAACCTAGGAGTTGGCGGTGCTAAAGTGTCTTGGGCAGATGTTTGTCTCCCTAAGGATGAGGGGGGTCTGGGTATCCGCAGGCTTCTTGACTGCAATAGAGCGGCCACACTCAAACACATTTGGATTCTTTTCACCGATAAGGAATCCATGTGGTGTAAATGGATACACTCTACTTTCCTGAAGAACATAAGCTTCTGGGTGGCGTCCAAGCCCACTATTTGTTCGTGGGCATGGAAGAAGATTCTTGATCTTCGTTGGGAGTTTTATTCGAGCTTTGGATGGAGGATTGGCAATGGTCGATCCATCTCTTTTTGGTTTGACCTGTGGCACTCTAGGGGTCCGCTTTACAAGCTTTTCACCAATAGAGAGATCTTCTCTTCTCGCATTCCTCGTGACAGCTCAATTCGAGATTTCCTCTCCTCGGTGTGGAATCCTTCGGCTGTATTGTCTTCTCTTACAGCTTTGGTGGATGCGGCTCCAGTTTTTGTCGAGGAGAGGGAAGACCGTATGATTTGGCAGGGATATCCTTCAGGCACCTTCTCGGTTTCGTCGGCTTGTGAGTTAATCAGGCCTAGAGGACAGCGTGTTCCTTGGCACTCCTTTATCTGGGATCGGTTCATTGCCCCGAAACATGGATTTCTCCTTTGGCTCATCATGCTCAATCGTCTCCCTACGCAGGTTAGGCTTCTATCTTATGGCATAATTTTAGATGCTACCTGCCCTTTTTGTCATAGTAGGCCTGATTCCATTGAGCACCTCTTCTTTGCTTGTCCTACGTCGGGCTCTCTTGCATTATTTTGGGCTTCTAATTGCAACTTGGCTTGGCGGAATATGTCTTGGTTGGACACAATCTGTTGGGCCATGCGAGAATTTAGCAGACGCTCTTTTTCTCACCGAATAGCTCGCTTCTCCTTTGGTGTTCTATGTCATATGATCTGGACCGAGAGAAACCACATTCTCTTTAGGAACAAGCAGTTAATTGTACCGGCTCTCCTCCATTATCTTCGAAAAGTGGTAAGGGACAAAGGCCTCACCTTTCGTCGTGTTGAAGACAATCCCCGCAACAAACGGGTGCAAAGGAATTGGGGGTATCGCCACATCCATTTTTTATGACGGTCCTCTTGCTTCTTAGTGTTTTGGTGTACTTGGTTTTTTTTTCTCTAGCCTTTGTTTTTGCCGGCTGTTCAGTCTTGGTGCTTACCTTGTGTAGTTCATTGCTTGCTCCGGGCATTGTTTAGCCTTATGGTCCGTAGGATTTAGCCATTGATGTATTTTATAATGCCTTACACCTTTGCACCCTTTAGGACACATCTAAGTGTCGTGATGGGTTCGAGGTTTTTGTGTTTGGCATTTCTCTTGTACTTGGCGCGTTGAAAAGTCATTTATAAACTTACTTTACCTAAAAAAAAACTATAACTGGAGAGGACATCGGTATATAAGCAAGAAACACATGAACTAAATTCAATCAGTAGCAAAAGTTCAAGTCGAGACCAATACGAGCTTTTGAGGTGAGTAACTGAAACGATTAATGAGGGCATAAGTTTCTTGCGGAGGAAGACGGTGCATAACCCATTAGCGTCATTATTCAAATGCAATCCCGATATGCTCCCAGCTTCATTAAGCAATTCTTTACACTTATGCACAAGCAAATTGTCA
Organism: Rhodomyrtus psidioides; assembly: GCA_021437785.1. Taxonomy (NCBI): domain Eukaryota; kingdom Viridiplantae; phylum Streptophyta; class Magnoliopsida; order Myrtales; family Myrtaceae; genus Rhodomyrtus; species Rhodomyrtus psidioides. Next base: position 800,675 of record JAILYB010000213.1, on the reverse strand, counting down.
GTATGGCTGGTCAAACACTTTCCGAAGCCATCCCCGAATTGTCACCTCTGTTTCTGGACATCCTTTGGCTCAACATCATAGAAAATAGGTAGAACCACCATTGCCAACCTCTTGCGACACTCCAGAATCTCCACCAGCTCGTTCAAGCACCATATAAAGTCCATGTAGTTGGCGATAAACATGAAGAGAGATACCCTAGAAATGTGAATGACGTCGAGCAACTTGAATTCGATGGAATTTCTCATCTCCACTTTGTCATTGTCCTTGAAGTAGTAAATCCTCGTCTGCTTCATCACGTGGTGGAGGTAGGCTGCGAAAGTCTACCTTATGTCCTTGCCATCAAGCTCATGAACACGTCGTGGTTCCACCGATGAACCGAAGAGGAAGAAGACGAAATTCTTTGTATCATGATGCAATCCTGGTATGACTATCGAAACAATTGGATCGGGAGAGTGATTTCACACGGACACGAGCAAAAATTTCAATTCTGCGTAATCTTGGGAGAATGGACCTAACTCTGTCGATATAGGTCTGAATAACCTGATTCCAATGCCAATAGTTTAAGGACTCAAAGATCTACAACTTTTATGTATTGAGTTTTCTAAGATAAAAATTATAGAAATATCGATGAGGGGTTGAAGTGAACGGCTCGTAGGATAGAAACTTCAATGGCTGATCTTTCAAGCCTCCAAGAAAATCGTTAAGGCATTAATTCTTTTGGATTGCTAGCCGCAACTCTTCGAGGATGTAAATTTTGAAAAGCTCCAACTCTTCTAGGAAAAAGTAAAATTTTTTCTAGGTTTTCAAAAATATGAACTCTTCTAGATTCGAGGAAATGCACAAGACAATTTTAATTAATCACATTTTTTTAGGTAACTTGTCATCAATGTAGCATAGACACGTTATACAAACCTTCATGTCAAGGCCCTGGGACACGCGAGTGGGAAGACTTTTCAATTAAATAACTTAATTTAAACTACACTCTTACTTAGCCAAATGGCCAAGAAGTGGGGCTTCACATTTTAAAGAGCCACCTCACGTGTTATCCTCACTACGCATGTAACGCGAGACTCATTTTTTCTACTTGTAGGGAGCCAGGTCTCATATGTGGCCTCTTAAGGAGATTTTCTATTTGTCTCTTTCCCCCACCACCCATTGTGGGACTCGAAAATTTTACCTTATTTTGATTGCAGCCTGCAAATGACTCGCTTCATCCTCAAATTTCTGTTCTTATATCTGCAGCCAAAGACCGCACAGTAAAGTACGTCCACCCATCTTTTTGTAGCTCTACTTCAACAAATATGTCTGATCCTACATTGTTATTTATTGATTTCATGTGTATGGTACAAACGACCATCGAATGGCGTGCAAAAATCGTGATATTTTATTAATACTTGTGTCACTCTTCAATGGTTCCACAAACCCTCCTTTTGCTATCATGTGTTATTTGCTGTTATTTTAACATCAATTCATCCCTCTTGGCCATTTAACGACAAGTAATTTCCAAAAATAACATGTGGCGTGTCGTGTCGTGTCGTGTCGTGTCGTGTGTTGGTGTCGATTATGCTTAGTCTATCATAGATCGACTTCTTTTCCTATTGAGGCATCGAAGTAGTCCATGAAAGAAGAAAACATTCTATCATAGCTGTGACTTCGCTGAAGCCGGCAAGGGCTTCGCGAACACCAGATTTGGCGTTGAGAGCCCTCAATCTCGTGGATCCTTTTCCTTTTGTCGTGCCACCATATCGTTCACATTGATCTCGATTGGGACGTGTGCTTTCAAGGAAGCACTCTTCACGTTGAGCTGGAGTTTTGTGTTTGGAGTTAGGGACGGTTCTTCGGACGTATTAGGGTTTCGGGGTGAGGCCGTGTCGACCACGACAAGCTGGACTTGCGAGTTGTGTAGGATCTCGCAGTGCTCGATGTCGCGCCCATTCGACGGCCCTCGCAGGCGCTTGCCAGGAGGTCGCTGGCTCTCTGCCTGTGGCTTTGAAGCAAAAAGGAAAAGAAAAGAAAATAGAAAAAGAAAGACTAAAAATCGAACTGAACTAAACTAAACTGACCAAGGTTTTTGGTTCAGGTCATGTTCAGTTCGAGGAGAGATTTGGTTCAATTCAAGCTTATACCTTAATGGTTTAGTCAGGCTCCGTTTTTCAAGAAAATCGAGCCGAACAAAATCATTGACGGCCTTAATTTCATGCCCTTATTTGATAACATGATGCCATTTTGGGTCCTTATTTAAATGTGTTCTCATGAAAGAACGGTTGCAGCTCCACCAACACTAAAAGCACTCGGGAAATTTATTTATATGAGACACAAAGAAGCTACATGCATTTAAAGTACCATATAAGTGAAATACAATAATAAGAAGAGTAACAGTTTTTTTCTTTAGGATAACTCCACAAATGTTATGGATCTATGACCGAATATAATTAAGTTGTTGTCAAATATGGAATTATGGCCATTGTTGATATATTTTGATAACATAAATGGTAAGATTCTGTCTGTCTTTAATTACTTTTTCTACCTAACGAATTAAATAACCATTGTTTATTTATCCTATTTAGCGGTTGTTCGAACATAATTATTAGTTATGATTATCGAATTAAGCGCTAAATTTTTAACTCTCCGCGTTCAATTGGATCAGTCCTAAGTATAGTTTCAATAGGGGATTGTGGAGTAAGGCTTAACGGCTTTAAGGTAGGTAGGTTCCAGTGTTGAAATCTACCCTATCGGGAACGGTTCACAATTTTTCGAAACCTGTAATCTACATGTAGACTATGTCATTGATGTTGCCACCAACCTTGTCGATCCTGTCCGATCCCATATCTAGAACCACGAACCTGACTAGAATCAATTAGGTAAAGTCGGTCCAGTCCGATTCCAGAATCTACCCCGGTAGGTGCTCACGGAAGTCTATCATTTTCTGTCTTTGGCCTTTCTTCTATTCCAGTGTCTCAAGTATATAATTCCAATGGGATGTGAAGACCCCCCAAGCTGATTAGGAGGGTTTGATCCGAATAGTCACCAAAGTGCCCCAATGCACATGAAACGCGAGACAAAAAGAATATAATCAAATGAGAGAGAGAGAGAGAGAGAGAGAGAGAGAGAGAGAGAGGAGGGGCAGTTCGGAAATAACACGGCAACTCGGGGGGCAATCTCCAGAGCGAGAAGACTTGTGGCGGGAGATCTCCATTTATTTCACTTCCTCAGGTGAAAAGGCTTAAGTAAGGACTGAGCCTTGGACATTCTCCGTCATTTCGCAAGTGTAGCGGGAGCGTCCGCCGCATCGGAGGTTGCAGAGGCCCTTCCTCTCTCTCTCTCTCTCTCTCTCTCTCTTCTTCATCGTTTTTGTTTCTTCCCTGATCATTACTGGTCACGCGTTGGCTCGATAACTGCACAACCCTAACTGCATCATCTCCCTTCAGTTCTTCCGGAAGGTGCTGCCTTACATTGCCTTCATCGTATAACAGCGACAACGACTTTAACAGAGGAAAAAGGAGAAAGCTGACTAGAGATTGATTGTTGAATGGCAAACATAGGTCTGTGGTGGGGACTGGAGATGGCAACGTTGGACGACATCATTAACAGGCTGTTGGATTTTGGGAACAGAAGCGCTGGGGAGCTGTTCCCACTCACCGAGGCTGAGATCTGCCAGCTCTGCCTGGCCTCTCGCGACATCTTCCTTTCACAGCCCAATCTCCTCGAGCTCGAAGGCCACCTCAAGATCTTAGGTGATCTATTACGATCTCATCTAATCTAATCTCTGTCTTTCTGTTCGTCTTTAAGATGTGCCACCACAAAGCTCTTGATTTTGGATCTTACGGTGCTTGTTTCTTGTGGGTTGTTGCTTCTGGTTCTTTTGGGAGTTTTTTGTTAAAAGTTTAGTTTTTTTTTTTCCTTTTTTCGAGTCGCTGTATTTGATGACTAAACTATGAAAGTTTGGGCCTTTTGATTGGTTTGAGGGATAATTAGGTCTTGAGATGCACTCTCGGAGTTCACCGAGGGAACTTAAATGGCATTTGATTCGGATTTGGATTAGTGGTCAGGTTATTGAGTTCTCTCCTTGATGGAGGATTAGAATGTGTTGTGATGTTTGTTGAGACAGAAACTTTTTGTCACAGAAGAAAATGTTTAATCCTTCTATAACCTTAAGCTGATCGTGTTCCCTGATGCATGAGGTCTACTGGGGTTAGGGCGTATAATGTCGGGTTAGACGCACAAACACAATGAAATAGAGAATAAAGGCGAGATAGAGATATTGAGATACAAGGTTGATCCTGATTCACTATTAAACTAGGGTTACATTCAACATAGGAATCTGTTATAATTAGCACCTCCCAACTATCTGCTACAATCCGACCAAAAAAAAAAACTCTCTGCTATAACTCTCAATAACAAGAGAAATAGACTATAAATAAACGGCATAGTAGCTACATCCAGCAGAACCTCGTGCTTTTCTATCGATGGAAAGTGTGAACCACGCCCCAACATTCAAAACTTCAATGACATCAAGCACCCTCTTTAATTTGGCAGTGCCAATTGTATATCTATCCTCCTTATGTCATTGTGCTCCATTTAGTATAAAATCATACGGAAAGATTCACAATTTTTAAGCCTTTTGTCGCTGAGGATAACAATGACTGTTAGTTGGAGCTTTTGAATTGTGCATAGTACATTTCTATTCTGCATGATGACTCTTATCTTGCTAATCATATCCCGCACATTTGTTTTTGGTCGATCGAATCATATACCTCATACTCTCTTGTTCCAGGTGACATTCACGGGCACTATTCTGATCTTTTGAGGTTTTTTGAACAAGGAGGTTTCCCTCCTCATGCCAATTATGTATTTCTTGGAAATTATGTGGATTGGGGCGGGCGAAGTCTGGAGACAATCTGCCTTCTGCTTGCCTACAAAATTAAGTTCCCTGAGAATTTCTTCCTTTTACGAGGAAATCACGAGTGTGCGTCAATGAATCGGATATATGGATTCTACCATGAATGTAAATGCCGCATGACAGTTAGAGTTTGGAAGAAGTTTATTGATTGTTTCGACTGTCTTCCAGTAGCCGCTCTCATAGATTGCAAGATACTATGCATGCATGGTGGCCTTTCCCCCAATTTAACAAATTTGGATGAAATTAGACGCTTGCGACGCCCAAGTGAGGTCCCAGATCGTGGTCTGCTCCATGATTTGCTTTGGGCAGATCCTGATAAGGATGTCGAAGGCTGGGGAATGAAAGATCAAGGCGCCTCATATACCTTTGGCCCAGATAGAGTGTCCGAATTCTTGAAAAAGAATGATCTGGACCTTGTTTGTCGTGGCCACCAGGTTAGAGACACGTTAATGCTTTCTTATTTTGGTGCCTTTAGCCATAGAAACAGCTGCATTCATCACTATGTTTTTCACAGGTTGTTGAAGATGGCTATGAGTTCTTTGCAGATAGACAACTGGTGACCATTTTTTCTGCTACCAATTTTTGCGGTGAACATGAAAACTTTGGTGCAATGATGGATGTGGATGAAAACTTACTGTGCTCATTTCAAATTCTTAAACCTGCTGATAAACCAACTGATTCATCTGAGGATGACGTGATGATTGCTGCTGCAGAACCTCCAAAGTTGCAGTGTAATTAATGTTCTTTGTTTTTCTCATTCATTGTGTACACGAGTTTGCAGTTTGCACCCATCCCCCTGACTGCTCTATAATGATTTTCTCTTTACTCATTATTAAGGGAAAAAAAAGTGCATAGTAGTTACCGATGAAAAAGACCTTCTAATTGCATTAGATTCTGTCTTCAATTTTCCAGGAGTCATGGTGGCAACTGTGTCAATCTGTTAAGGTTGTGTGCATTATGATGACTGATTGCTTCTTTTAGTAGTAAGGGATTAGAATGTGTGAGTTCCAAGTAGCGTTTGTCATGAGAAATCCAAATATCTAATATTTTCCTCGTTCAGTTTCATGTTTCTACTTCATCAAATATTGCCACCCCTACCTATGAATCTCCGTGGTTCATGTTTCTACTTCATCAAATATTGCCACCCCTACCTATGACCAATGTTTCTACTTCATCAAATATTGCCACCCCTACCTATGAATCTCCGTGGTTCCATGAACGTATATGAAGAATGTGCGATGGTGCATGTGGATAAATGTCTTGTGGTTACTAAGCATTTACTTTACCTTGCAGAGCTCACATCATTTGGTCACTTGGGCACATAACTTGGAAAAGGAAGACAGAAAGGACTGCTGGTATTGAAGCTTCTGTGGTGCATCCTGTATTTGTTTTATCATGATTTATGTCTGGGGTCTATATAATGGTGTTCAAAAGGAGGACGAATGCGATGTGGGAGATTTAGCTTATCAATGGGAGTATGAAAGAGAATTGATTTTCATTTTTGCGATAATAAATTACTGATTGGTGCTTGATCTTCGAACGTGGATTCTAAAGGACATTATGATTGTTGATTTTGGATGCCTGGAAATGACTTTTGCATCTTACTTGGATGTAAACCTTTGTTTTACTCATGAAAGGGCCAGGGAAATGTAATAAAGAATGTATAATTTCTTTCTAGTCTTGATGGTTTGGATACAAAGGAGCTGTCATTAAGTTGTCTGCTCAAGGAGAATGCAGTAATTTGTGATTATGGGTAAATGGATGTCAAGGTTGAGTTTGTCTTTGATGGTTCACAGTTTTCATCAAGAATCTCCGCTTGATCCTAGCCTCAGCTTTCATTTCCTTTTGAAGAAAAAACTGTTGGTCCTGAGTGAAGAACTTATGTGTAAGCAGATTTGTGGTTCCTGTCTCAGAAAAATCAATTAGGAACGTGATTTCACATAATTTTGAAGATTTTTCTCTTGATGAAGTCTAAGAAATACACACTGAAGGATATTTGTCGATCATCCAAACTCTGTTCTTCCCTCATCCCTACCTCTGTCATTTGTACCAACAGAAGCACAGTAGAATAATTTAGTTTGCATATGTATATTTACAATTTTCAAAGGTTAGGTCACACTGTTCTCAGAAGCAAAGAAGGAAAAACCAGCATGGAAAAGGCATACCTAAACTAAACTCTTCTAGCTGCCAGGATTCGAGTTTCCAATCTTGGGAAGGGGAAAAAAGTAGTCAATTGACAAATAACGCTATTTGAAAAAAAAAAAATTGAGACAACATTCATGTAAACTTGATGAATGAATAGTAAAAGTTTAGGTTTTGGTCAAAGTTTAGGTTTTGCTTTTTGGAGGCGTTGTATTTAGTGACCTGGACTAAGAGAGTTTGGGCCTTTTGATTGACTTGAGGAACAATTAGGTCTTGAGATCCACTCTTAGAACTCACTGGTGGAACTTAAGTGGCATTTGATTCTGAGTTGGATTAGTGGTCATGTTTCTGAGTTCTCTCCTTGATGAAGGATTAGAATTTGGTGTGATGTTTGTCGAGATCGACTTTTTTGTCATAGAAGGAATATTTCTCATCCTTCTATAGCTTTAAGCTGATCGCGTTTCCTAATGTATGAGTTCTACTGGGGTTGGGGCATATAAAAGCTTTGATGACAGCAAACACCCTTTTTAATTTGGCAGCTTTAGCTGTATATCCATCTTCCTTATGTCATTTTGCTCCATTTGGTAAGAAATCACATGGAAAGATTCACAAGTTCCGAGCCTTTTGTCACTGAGGTTTACAATGACTTTGTAGAATGAAGTTTTTATATTGTGCACAGTACATTCCTTTTCTGCACGATGACTCAATCATTTACCTCATACTCTATTTTTCCAGGTGACATTCATGGGTACTATTCTGATGCTTTGAGGCTTTTCGAACAAGGAGGTTTCCCTCCTCATGCCAATTATGTATTTCTTGGAAATTACGTGGATCGTGGCAAGCAAAATCTGGAGACAACCTGCCTTCTGCTTGCCTACAAACTAAGTTCCCTAAGAATTTTCTTCCTTTTACGAGGGAACTACGAGTGCATGAATAGGATTTAGGGATATTACGATGAGTGTAAGTGCCGAATGATGGCTAGAGCTTGGAAGAAGTTTATTGATTGTTTCAACTGTCTTCCAGTAGCCGCCGTCATAAAGTGCAAGATACTATGCATGCATGGCGGCCTTTCCCCCAAGTTAACAAATTTGGATCAAATTACAGGCTTGCCAAGCCCAAGTGAAGTTCCAGATTGCGGTCTGCTGCACGACTAGCTTTGGTCATATTCTGATAAGGATGTCAAAGGCTGGACAATGAAAGATCGAGGCGCCTCATATACCTTTGGCCCAGATAGAGTGTCTAAATTCTTAAAAAAGCATGATCTGGACTTTCTTTGCCGCAGCCGCCAGGTTAATGACATGTTAATGCTTTCTTCTTTTGGTGGCTTTGGACACGGAAACAGCAACATTATTAACGATGCTTGTCACAGGTTGTTGAAGATGGGTATGAATTCCTTTCTGATAGACAACTGGTGACCATACTTTCTGCTACCAATTTTTTCCAGTGAACGTGACAAAATTGGTGCAATGTTGAATGTGGATGAAAACTTAGTGTGCTCATTTCAAATTCATATACCTGCTGATAAAACGGCTAATTCATCTGCGAATGACGCAATGATTGCTGCCGCAGCACCTCCAAAGTTGTAAAGTAAGTGATCTTCTTTGTTTCTCATTCATCTTGTACATGAGTTTGCAGTTTGCACCCATCCCCCTTGGTGCTTTATAATGATTTTCTCTTTAACAAAAAAAAGAAAAAGAAAAAGAAAAAATGCGTATAGTAGTCACAGATGAAAGGACCCTTTCATAATATCATTAAATTCTCTGTCTTCCTTCAATTTTCTAGGAGTCATGGTGGCAAATATGTCAATCTGTTAAGGTTGTGTCTGTGCCAAAAAAAGAGGTTGTATTCATTACGATGACTGATTGCTTCTTTTAGTACTAAGGGGTTAGAATGTGTCCGGTTTTCTGAGTTCTACGTAGTGTTTGTCATGCAAAATCCAAATATGTAAAATGTTTATCGTTCGGTTTCATGTTTCCGTTGCGTCCATTATTGCCACCCCTACCTAGGAATCTCCTTTGTTACCAAGCCCGCAACTTTACCTTGCTTAGCTCGCATCATTTGGTGACGGGCACATAACTTGCGATCAGAAGATAGAAAAGACTATTGGTATTGACGGGCACAACGTTTCATGATTTATATTTGGGGTCTTCAGAAGGGTGTTCCAAAGGAAGAGGAATGTGACATGGGAGCTTTAGCTTGTAATCTCATATCTTAGATGCAAACCTTTGATTTGATCATAAAAGGGCCAGAAAAGTGTAATTATTTTCGTGTGTTAATGGGTGGAAACCAAATACGGCGATTTCTCGTTTGCTTTTCAATGTCAGGTTGAAGAGGGGGAAGCTGTAGTGATAAAGCTGTTTGCATGTGGCTTTTTGTAAAATAAGGGTGCATGGGAAGGACCATAGTCCGCCCATGTAGGCTATCATAGCCCTTCACCCATTATAGATAACTGCCAAAGGGCAGTTACAATGTGTTAATAAACACGTTCGTCAAAAATGTCGTTTGACAGACTTCTCCCAACGAAGAACAGTGAAGACGAACGGTGATTCTCCATTCTCCTTTCCAGAACGTCAAATGGGCGACGGATTCTCTCAATTGCATTGTAGACATTTAATCTGTGAACAACGAGGTATGTCCGTTCTGTGATGTATTTATCCGATCAGTGATACAAGACGATTCTAGGGCTTGTTAATTCGTGTAATTCCGCTGTATGTAAAAGGGATCGGTTCCCTTCATTCGCATCAGAGCAATATGTTCTTGAATTCTGATCTTGTCTATGTTTATAGTTAAATTAATTTTTTATGGTGATTTTCGTGAATTTTTTGGGAGAACGAGTATTTTGGGGCTTTTCTGGCCGTGGAGTTTTACTCAGATTCCGGCCAAATTCCGGCGAATCACGGACTGTCTTCGGAACAGTAGGGTCGCATCGCCATGGGGAACAAAAGCCCTAAAGTGTCTTGCCATTCGGTTGTTCGCCGGAGACGAATTTCGCGAAGGAAATTTGCGGATTAGGGTTCCGCGTCCGAATGGTTTTCGCTCGATTCCGGGCAAAATACTTCACCGTTTCTGTTGATTCTTGCACCTACGTGGTCGCGCCGACGTGATGTTCAAAACCCACCATTAATTTTGGTTTATGGCGAACTATCGAAGGAGAATTGGCCATGGAACGAGCGGCAAACGAGGGCGTTGTCTTTGCGCAAAAGAAAACGAGAAAATCCTTCCTGTTCTAGAGAAGATCACGTGCGGGTCATGCGCGGGCAGGTTTTTTTTTTTTAAAAGGGTGGAATCGACCTCGATGGGATTTGAACCCACGCCGACCACTCAGAAGAAAACCTCCAGCCACCACTTTGACCACTGGGCCATACACATTTGCCACGGCCAAAGTATGAATCTAATAATACTTATAGGGTGGTGAAGATTTGCAAATACGACCCGGCCCGTTTTCCGGCCCAGTCCACGAATCCGGCCCGATCCCTTTTTCCGACCCGAATTTGACTTTGGATCGTTGACTGTCAACGTTGACCATTGACCGTAGAGCCAAATTTTTTCGAAATTGCATTTTGGTCCCTAAATTTTCTGAAAATTGCATTTTGGTCCTCGAAATTTCTAAAAATTTTCATTTGGTCCTTAAACTTTCATAGAATTTCAATTTGGTACTTGATCTTTGTCAAAATTGCAATTTGGTCCCTCAAGTCAACTTTGACCGTTGACCTCAGTTGAACAAATGGGATGAAACTTTGACCGGCTCGTACAGGCTCGTTTGAGCTCCGATTGGGGCATGTGAGGTACCATTACGTTCATATCGAATTTATCTTCAGTTTGATATGTTATATGAGCATGTTTGACGAATGTAAAAAAAATTATAAAATACGTATGAATCCTCTTAATATACATATTTTGCTTGTTTTTCGAGTATTTTTCATTCGTATTGTTTCTAATATAGAGGATGATTTACATGCTTATAATGATTGATGATAGCATAGTTCTATCTTGTAATATGAGGTTAAAGTATGATTTGATGCGTGAATGGCTTACGCATTAGTTCAAATCATGCTATAACAAATTACAAAATATGAAGATTATTATTTGATTTTTTATCTTTATTTGAGTGGGGAGTTCTATAAAATTTTACTAATTTCAGTAAACTCGATTTTACATAAATAATTATGTTAATGATAATTTCAAGCGAGGATTCTCAGACGATGATTGGGAACATAGTGAACTTTCGACTTTGAAACCTTATGTGAAATTATTCATTAACATAATTAGTTAGTGTAAAATAGATGCATAAATGTTAGGCATCAATAGATTGTGATTACATGTCTATAGAACTTTGTGTTCAGATATTATGGCTTTAGCTTCTTGGAATATCGTAGCTAAGCCTAATTAGGATAGAAATTAGACGGCGAGAATTATGAAATTGGAATGTGAGAATCCAGTATATGTTAGAAAAGTTAAAAGCACTAGAAGCTCTTAACCTAGTTATGAAAGTACATGAAGATGAAAATACTGCATAATATAGAAGGAAAAAGAGTCATTTGCTGTATTGAACAAGATATACTCTATTACTCGCATTATATTGCTGAGTCGCATGAAAATATTTTTATGCATGAGTTCAGGCATTTATGAAAATGCCATAGTCAAGTGGGAGGCATTAAAAATTAAGTTTTGGTTAGATACTGTTCACCAACTTGAGACGGATCACTATAAGTTTTGACATCAATATGATGCATTGTGGGCTAAATCTAAATAGCTTTTGTGGCTTGAGTCAAACAAGATAAGTGAACTGTTAGATGCAGACCACATTTTGACTTGATGAGTAGCAAATGCAAGCAATAATTTGTTCTTTACCTCATAGCTATGTGTATATGAAAATCCACAATAAAGAGTAAAGACTCTTGAGGATGCTAGGTGCCATCTTGAACTAGAATACTGGTTCTAACTTAATTGGGGCTTCGTGCTGTTGTCAATAGCGTCAATGTGGGTTTGAGATGTGAAAAGTAAGGAAACAGATCTTCAGAAAAGAAATCAAAGTTTAATCGACATGGAAAAGGAAAATGTCCTTTTAAGAAAAATATTTCAAAAGTGAAGTGTTTTAACTGTGGTAAAAATGGTCACTTTACTCACAATTGTGATGAGTTAAAGAAGTTAGAATCTATTTGTACACTTAAGAGTGTATATATGTCTGTAGTTCAGTTTTGGTAACTGAATTTTATTCTTTGTGGATTGTAAATCTAAAGGCCACAGACCATGTTGTAGTGAAATTTTAATAAGTTTCACAATGAGCAAATTTAATAAATGTGAGAAATATTTCCTGAGTGAAAATCAAAGTAATTGGCACCTGCCAATTGAATATGTGCGATGGTCGCACTTTGTTCTTACTAATGTTTATATGCTCCAAAACACGATGGAATTTAGTTTCTGTGTTAGTTTGGTTAAACTTGATTTCAAGTTGGACTTTCATAACAATGGTGATGACTTGACGTTAGAAACAAGTTACTAGAATTCTAGAAGGTTTTAATGTGCAGATTGTTGAGTACAATTATGTGAATGATAGTTATTCCCTATTTTCATCTTTTGTGATGATATGAATATGTGGCAGGCTATGCTGGATAAAATAAGCTAAAGATGGCTTATTGGGCAGTATCGAAAATGTCGATTTGGCTATTTGTACGCATTGCCTGGTGGGAATAATAATGAGGAAACCATTTAGAAAATGAATACGAGCTGAGTTTCCTTTGCTGCTAATTCATTCAAACAGATGTGGTTCAATGAATGTGAGAGCAAGGCATGAGGCTGTTTATTTCGTCACACCGATAGAAGTCAAGAAAATCTGTCTGATCAGTTCGAATATCTATGTGATGAAAAAGGAAAAGAAAAACAGTTTTCTATTTCAGCGATTCCTTAATAGAATTGGTGTTGCAGAGAAAACAGGTCCCAATAGATATGGTTAAGTCTTTGATGGCACATTCTATTATGTGTATTATCTTTTGTGGTGATATTTTTGTTGTTGGCTATCTAGATACTTAACTGTGTGCCTTGTAAATCAATTACTCCTACTCCATGTGAGTTGTGGACAGGTCGATTATGAGATTTGAGTTTGCTCAAATCTTAATATGCTTCCTATACACACGTGTTCTCCCACAAGTATGAGAAATTGGGCCCTAGAGGCAAAAAAAGAGTATCTTCGTGAAATACTCAAAGCACTCGAAAAGGTAAGTGCTATAGGTGAGCAAGAAAGTGGGAAATGTAACTGAATTTGAATCACAAGATGTTACATTTTTAGTGAATGTACTTCCGAAAAGGGCGAGATAAGTGAAAATTTTATTCTGTTTGAATCTTGGATAGTGATAATGATTTTATTGGGACATCTTATCCAAGTGGGAGCAATGTGAGAAGTGAAAATTTGTTTCGAATTAGTCTCAATTGCAACCACTTGATGTGAAGAAGATGTCGTCGTTGTTTGATCTGAGTGGGAGTGTTGACACATGGATTTTGATCGGTCTTCTCTAGTTTATTTTCGAAAAATAAAAAAAATAAATAAAAAATAATAATATATTGAAAATCTATAAAAATTAATATGATAAAAAAAGGAGGAAAAAGAAAAAGAAAAGAAAAGATGGCGATGGTGTTATAGAGAGAAGGGAAATAATAATAAAAATTTTGGAAGGAGTAGAGGACAGCAAGTCTGTCGTCCACCATGCAAAAGAGAAAAGAAAGAAAGATTAAAAAAAAAGATGGGAGGTCCATTGGCAAGAAAAGAAAAGGGAAGTTGGCGGTGGAAAATCAGGAGGGGTGGCCGGCCATGAATTCCAGGGACGTTGGCTCAATTTCTCTCTCCGATTTTGGAAACCTTTAACTCTCCTGAGCTTCAAAGTCCAGTTAAAAAAAGATGACGCTCCACTCGATCGTCATCCAGAAGCTCCTGAGCACGAACGCCCACCGCGGCCGCCGCGTCGCTACCCACCATTTCAAGCTCTTCACCTACGGCAGCCGCAATCACATGGCCATCATCGACTCGGACAAGACCCTAATCTGCCTCCGCAACGCCTGCGACTTCATCACCTCCCTCATCCGCCAGAAGGGTCGCTTCATGTTCGTCAGCACCAACCCGCTTTTCGACGAGATCATCGAGCAGATGACGCGGAGGATTGGCTGCTACTCCTCCAGCAGCAACGCCCTGCGGCGGACCGGCAGGTTCCTGACCAACAGCTGCAGCCCCAAGAAGCTCAGGTCGCAGAACAAGAAGATCTGCTTCGGGCCGCCGCAGCCGCCGGACTGCGTCGTGGTGATGGACACCGAGCGGAAGTCATCCGTGATCCAGGAGGCCGGGAAGCTGCAGATCCCGGTGGTGGCGCTGGTGGACTCGAGCATGCCGTGGGAATGTCACAAGAAGATCACGTATACGATTCCGGCGAACGACTCGGTGCAGTTTGTGTACCTCTTCTGTAATATGATCACCAAGACTTTCCCGCTTGAGCAGAAGAAGCTCGCTGCTGTGAAGGATCGGCTCGGTATGGCCTCTGCCTCTGTCCCAAGGACTGAAGCTCGGGAGGAGGTGCCACGCATTGAGGAGAGCAAGAGCGAGAGTGATAGTGGGACCGAGTTTGCAAAGATTCAATTGCCTATAATTCCCTATGAAAGATTAGCTCTTTTTCTGGAAGATGTTGCCGAAACTAAGAAGCTTTTGGACAAACTTGTTGTCCTGAAGTTAAATGGAGCTTTGGGAACAAAAATGGGATTTGATGGTCCCAAGTCTACTATCGAAATCGGAAATGGAATGACAATTCTGGGCTTGATAGCTACTCAGACAGAGCATCTTAACTCAAAGTAACGGGCATGGAGATGGTCGCAGGCTGGGGCTGGGCGATTGAAGGCCGGTGTCCAATTCGGTATGTTTTACGTACCCGATTCGTATATTAAAGTCATTTTCTATATATATGGCCATTATAGACTTGATTTGCATGTATTTACTTCAATCTAGTTGTTAGTTTGTTTATTTGGTTAAGTGTCTTAGGTTGTCGAAGAAAGTATTTTTGGAAAATAAATAAAAAAATTCAATAAAAAAATAGAAAATCATAAGAAATTCCAAAAAAATTCTCAAAAATGGGAAATGGCTACAATCAACTAGCCATGGAATATTTTGGGTAATTCGGTATCCAAGTCTTCCAAAAATTGACGATTTTGCCCTTCGGGCTAAATCGCCTCCAAATCTTCCCATTTTACCCCGGTTCGAAATCACACCTTTCATAAGCCCTTATGGCTATGCTAGGAGGCCATTGACTGGAATTGATGTGCATCGATGAGATGTATTTATGCACTTGATTGCGCTTTCATTTAAATTGATTGTGATTGATAGGAATAGTCTTCCAATCTGTATGAAACCCTGAATCAAACCTACCTCACCTAAGATTGCGCCTGCATGAACTCTTAGCTAGGAAAATCACTCGCGTTAGGTACCGAAAGGGCGTTGGTAATGACACCGACGTAACCAAGTCCCCGAACCCAAAATCTCTGGTTCCGCAGAACTGATCGACCTCTCCCAATCGGTCAGTAAGGTTTCCGGTCTACCCTCCAATAAAGACCGGTGGCGACTCCAAATGCACGCACAATTTGCACATGCCACCACGACCACACTGAAGGTCGAAATCAATCGATTCTTATCATCGAAGAGTACTCCCGCCGCGATTTGGTATGGGCCTGGGAGGGTCCGCGCCGATCCAAGACCCGCGATCGGTAATCCATTAGCCGCGTCCGCTCCCGGACGGGTCGCGACAGCTGGCGACTCCGCTGGGGACTTTGTTCTAGAACCTATCGTTCTAGACCTCAAGTGGACTTAGGCCGTAATTAAAACGCTGAGTGATTTTTCTAACCATGCAGGCGCTCTTGAAGGTGAGGTAAGTCCGCTTATGGTAGGTGTTATATGTTTTTGCAGATTGGAGAAATAAGGGGCGTAGTCCGTGATTAACATTGTCTTATGCAGGTTGGGCGTAAGAATGTATGTTGTGTGGATGATTTGAAGTGCTTATTGATAAACTGTTGTGCATGAATTGCATTGTGATGATCACAACACGTGGACACACACAACCGCGCCTAAAACCCCGGGCGCCGCCTTTAGGAACATGATAGAAGGAATTGAAAATGGAATCTCCGTGAGGAAAAACACGGGGTAATCTACTTTTCAATTCCGCTCGCTTCGAACTATGGATCGAGTCCCAATGCAACGATAGTTGTGCAATGGAATCGGCTCTTTCTAGAACTCGAGGTGGGAGCCTTGACCTTAGGTACCAAACCCTCTGATTTTTAGAAGTTCATCATCACTTGTCTCATGCGCATGTCTTTGGGCGGTTGGTACACCTAAAACCGCACATAAGTCGACGAGTTTGGTTGGTAAGACTCTCTATCCCTCAAATCTATTACAGTTCATATAAATATAGGCATTTCATTCGATGCATTCCGATGATTAGATTAAATGCCATTTCAACGTCCTTGATAGAAGACGAGGAGGGTGATATCCCACGACGAACACCGAGTATGCGAGGAGCATACTGTGGACATTATTGAGGTATCATCCAACGAAGATGACGAGTTGGGGCAAGTGATCCTGAAGACACAGATCGAAACTGGGGCATCCTTAAACGTTAGGATCACATTCCTTTGTTTCATTTTCCATTACTAGTCCTCTTGTATAGGGTTTATTTTTATCGAGGCTTTCTCTATCTCACCCCTTAGAGTGATTGTATTAGGGATCTATACATTTAGATGGAACTTGGTTGTATTTCTTTTGACAGGTCATGGGAATGTGATAGTAGCATTTTCTCTAATCATCCGAATACTCCCAAGTCAAGTTTATAATTCCTTTAGAGGAAATTAAAATTGGAAATCTTGCACGACCTTTTTGGTCGTATAGGGTAATCCAACCCCAATTTCGCTAGAAGGAATTATACACTTGAATTGGTCCATGCATGTTTTACGTCGCTGGTAATCCACGATAATTGATCGAGAATATCGGCGTTGTTTTGAATTTAATGACGAGATAGATGTCCAAATTACTCTCGTTCTTAAAACGGCCTTGATTTGGATGCCGTATCTTCAATTAAATTTAAAACACGTTATTATGCCTCGCACTTTTGAGTAATTCGTTCCTCTCGAAATTGATCAAAAGCGATTATTGTGAATTACATTCCTTTCAATAGTATGCTTTCTTTCGAGGAATATTGATAAAAACTTTTCGCGCAAGATTAAAACCCTTGTAAAAGTTCTTGTCCTTATTAATCATGGGCAAGCATAGGATTGAAAGGGGTTTTTGATTTCTTTTTCAAATTATTCCTTCTGATTCTGTCTTTTTATTTGCAGGTGAAAAACAAGTAGTATAGAGAAATCTTTTCTTGGACAAATCTGCAACTATTCTTCCATCTAATCATGAGCGAGTTATAAAATCAGGACGTATTTGCTCGGCTTATTGCTATTATGGTTCGGCTCACTCAAGTTGAAGATGTTTGGATGCTCGAAGAAATGAACCATACAGAAGTTAAAACACACACACGAGAACTTTCATTTATTTTGCTCAGCGGAGGGTTTTCAGAAGCAGGTCATACAAGTCGAGGTGGAAAAGTAAAGCCAAAGTGAGCCCTAATTAACGACACAAAGGATCCCAACTGACCCTCCATGTTATTAATGCTCTGCTCATACTCCCAGCTCCGCATGTTGTGGTCGGCAAGCCTGAGGAGAAGACTTCTGCATTCTCCCTTAACTTCGGCGACCTTGGCCTCGTGTTCTTCGGTGACTACTTCCAGGTCCCGAACCAGTCCATTCCCGCGAGCTATGTCCTCGGTTATCTTGTCGAGCCTTTCTTCCTGCCAGTCGCTCTGAAGCCTCAACAGGACGTTGCGGCGGTCATGCTCGCCGGTGGTCAGGGATATGGCCAATTGATCCACCAGATTTCTCCTCTCGCGAAGCAACGTCGCGACCCGCTCATTAGCAAACTCGACGGACTTTTTGTAACTATCAACCAGATAGTTGGTCAGCACCAAATGATCGGATCGATCCTCATAACGAGCCCGCAAGACGCGAGCCACCAGAACCTCCCGATTAGCAACACGATAGGCCTCTAAGGAGTGTGCAAAGAGAGTCGGGAAAGTTCTATATTCCCTCCCCAGTGTAGTACCTTCGAGAGAAGTGGTATCAAGGTCCTCGAGCAGGACACAGATTGCATCCTCGGTTGCAGAATGATCGGTTATGTGCGCGTAACCGCGACCCAGTAGGTTATAAAGCTTTTCCCACTGGGCCAAGACATCAGTTGAAAAAGTGCGTACGGGAGAGGAGGCCATTTGCGTTGGGTTGGCTTGAGAATAAGACGAGTTTAACAGAGAGATTAGAAGGAAGAAGCTGATTATGCGAGAACGTTAACCTTCCATACATTAATTCCTCATTTTATAGCAACTCGAGGATGATGAAGGGTCTCAGTAATAATGCTGGTGGAGCCCAGTTAGGGGATAAAGCAGGAGGTCCCCTCACGAGAACCATTGGATTCGCTTCGGTCCGCGATTTCCGGCTCATCAATTAAAAGATGTAAAAGATTTGTCGGGATCACCATTATTAGAGTTAGGTGGGAGGAAAGCGCAACTATCGAAGAGAGCCCTAACAGGGTTTGGCAGTCCCATCACGTTGAAAAGCTAAGCGAGAAATTCAAGGTCTTGAGGGGGAACGTTTGCCTAATGATGCTTGAAGAGCGTCTCCTGAACATGCAAAGTCACTCGAAGAAAACTTTATAGGGAGTGAGCATACATGAGAGAGTGGAGAACTCTGAGTGGGCAAGAACCAATCAAACATTTCTCAATCCAACATATTTAAGAGGTTACTGTCAGCTGCTAGAGGCGACTGACTCAAAAATCTCAGAAATTGAACCACAGAGGGATCTCGAAGATTCCAAGATCAAGTCTAACGCCAAAACCATGGAGCCCAACACTTCTGGCAACGGAAATCAAGATCACGGCGACGACGACAACGACATCCACAATGCTCAACTCGGGAAAAGAAGACGTCCTCACCAATACTCTCAGGAGGAAACCCAAATGCTGGAAACCCTTTTCAGTAAAAGCCATTACATGAAAAAGAAGTGGAGAATTGAATTGAGCCGGGAGTTGGGGATTAATCAGTCGAGGATCCAGTTTTGGTTTCAAAATAGGAGATCCAAATCGAGGGCTCAACGCAAACGTCAGGTGGTCGAGATTTTAAAGGAAGAAAACCAAAAACTGCGAACAGAAAACATGAGGTATGAAAAAGCTCTCAATATTACCGTTTGCCCTCATTGCGATAACCTCGTCGCCCTCGGTAAGATATTCCCCGATAAGCCTCACGCGATGATTGAAGACGTTCATTTACCACCTTACTCCCTCGGGGCATCTCCCGCTCAACCAGATTTTGCCGGAGTCACACATGAGCAGGATGATCCTACGAAGATGATACAAATGCCTCCTGGGGGATGGGATTTGCATCGCTTTGATTGGAGTTATAGTTTCAAGGAGCTGGATGTTACCGCCGACCAGCTCAAAGCATATCAGCCTCATGCACGACAATTTTCGATAGGGTCGGGTCCTGCTGGAGATGAGTTAATCAGTCGTCAAGCCATCGATGCAATTTTGGGCCACGATAAGAGGAGGTTCGCTTGGCCCCCTGAACTGCATTCCAGATTCCTAGACGTGGTTCACCAAATGGGGATCGACTCAGCAACTCCGACGCGCATATTTAAGGCCATGAATGTACCGGGGCTTAGTAAGGAGCTGGTCAGGAATCACCTTGCTGCCTACAGAAAGCTATTAAAACAACGTCGAGCGGAGCTAAACCGGGAGGAATCCGTCTCGAGCTCAAAAGCTAGAGGCGACCGCCATTGTAATGCTCAGGCATCAAGAGATACCCGGCCAAATCTAAGCATCAATCAAGCTAGCAACCCGACCACCGGCAAACTGAAAGCTGATCAGAATGTCCTCCCAGGCCATTTCAACACTTCTCAAGAGCGCGTGTCACAAGTACAGCGAGTGCGCACTCCTCCATTCGAGCAACAGTCGGCTGGTGCTCTGCCTGCCGCTGGTCAACCCACGACAGACGATTTCTTCGATGAGGGGCTCGACGCCTTGTTCAATCAGTGGGAAGCTGGCATGCTTGGACAGCCATGATCTAGCACCTGGCTCGGGGCACGATGGGTCGGTCACTACGAACACCCATAGGAAGAAGAACATGTTCACGAGTAGATCACTCATTTTATCCGTTGTAAAGTTCCTACGGGAACATTTTTCTTTAATGACTACAGTTAATTCTATATTAAAACCAACGCTATCGACGAACATCGTCATGCTCAGTTGTGATGATCCCTTGTTAGATTAAGTCTGAAATCAGAGACGGTCTTTAAAATTTTGAGTGGCCACGAACTCATTCCTCACCAAGCGCCCGGGATGCTGAAAGGAAGAGTAACAGCATGCACAGGGAAAATGCCACTTTCGTTTGAACGATGAAAAGGGGTTGAGAGAAGATCATAGCGTTAATTCCCATGGGGCTAAATGAATTAAACGGAGTCATTAATTGCGGGTCCACCGCTGCTCCCCACGTTCTCGGGCCTAGCAAATCATAAAAGGCGCCGAAAGATTGTAGACCCACCACTTTGAAGATTGAACTAGGGGACGAGCGCAATACTCGATGAAACCGAATCAATGCAAAAGAGTTTGTGACCCTATCACGGGAAAAAGAAAGGGGAATACAGACGATGAGTAATTACAGGGCCTCGGGAGGAGCGCTTGCTTGCTGGCCTTCATATGCAGCCTGAAGGATGGTTCTAGGACACACACAATCACTTGAGAAAGTTTCTAGAGTGAGCAAACACGTAAGAGCGAATAGAGAAAGCTGAGGGAACTAGATCAGCCCGAGATACTCCGATCCATCATGTTTAAAAGCTATTCCCATCTGCTAGAAACGCCCGACCTGGACATTTCTGAGCACGAACTGCTGGGAGACTTTGAAGATCCTGGAGCTGAATCCTGCCCGAAGACCATGGAGACTGA
Organism: Rhodomyrtus psidioides; assembly: GCA_021437785.1. Classification (NCBI taxonomy): domain Eukaryota; kingdom Viridiplantae; phylum Streptophyta; class Magnoliopsida; order Myrtales; family Myrtaceae; genus Rhodomyrtus; species Rhodomyrtus psidioides. The sequence continues at coordinate 779,579 of JAILYB010000213.1, read as the reverse complement.
CTCCTCCAGCGATGAAATTCTAGGTTTCAGCTACGAAGAAGGAGTATACAATGATGACCGGAGTCGGAAAAGAAAGCAACTACAACGCCACACTCCAGGCCAAATCCGAGAGCTCGAGGCTTTCTTCAACGAATGCCCCACTCCAAGCAGACAACAGAAAATGGAGTTGAGCCGAAAAATAGGATTGGAGCTTTCGAAGGTCAAGTTTTGGTTCGCCAACAAACGAACCCGGGTGAAACAGCAATACGCAGATCATGAGTTATTGGCCCTGAAGGAGGAGAATGAGAAGCTTCAAGCTGAAAGCGCGAGATATAAGGAAGCTCTGACCAAGGCCACCTGCCTTAATTGCGGTAATCCTGTTGTCCTCGGCGAGGTGTTCCTCGATGAACCATCCCTGTTGACGAATAACGCTCAGCTGTTACCGTATTCTCCACAGCATTTTCCGACACAGCCAGATACCGCCGGAGATCTGCATGAGCAAGTCAACACCATAGGATCAACACCAACATCCTCTGAGAAATGGGATATGAATCATCACAGGGGGAGTTCTCTCAATGACGAACTCGCTGTCGCAGCCAGCCAATCCAAAGTCGGTGAGTCCCTCCCTGGACAGCTTTTGAAACGACTAGATCCCGTAGAGAATAGCTACCGAAGTATTGACGATATTTTGGGTGATAAGAGAACAAGGTTTTACTGGACCTATGAACTTCACACCAAATTTGTTGATGCAATTCGAGAGCTGGGAGTTGATTCGGCTAGCCCACTACGCATACTCGAGATTATGAATGTGCCGGGGCTCTCTAGAATTAACGTCGAGTCTCACCTCAAGTACTATAGGAGATTGCTAAGGGATGGAAGGATAGCGTTAAACCATCGTAAAGCCAGTTGGAGCTCAAGTGCCGGGCAGAGTTACAACCACGATGATTGGAGGGCCGAGAGCACCCAACCGCGTTTCAGCAATGACGGGACCAGCAGTCGTGTCAGCGACTCCTCTAACCCAAATCAGAATGCTCCGCCGAGCTATCTCAATACTCCTCAAGAGTATATACCACAGTTCCAGCACATAGGGATTCCTCAGTTTGAGCGCGATTCGGTCATTAATGCTGTCCCTGAACCGGATCTGGCATTGGTAGAGAGTGCACATATAAACCTGCCGGTCATTGGAGGAAGTTCCAATTCGAGGGGTCAAGTTGCTCACGGCGAGAGCAGAGAGAGGAATCCCTCGCCTGTAGTCGACGACAGCCAATCTGGGCACCAAGGGCTAGAAAGAACATGCGATTTCCTTGAGGAGGAGCTGGACACTTGGATCAATACTCTTCAGGAATGTATGTCTCGACCCCAACAGGGCAATGATGAAGGTTCCAGCTCAAAGACTCCAGTTCCTCACAATGAAGGCGATGAAGGAAATCTGCCCCCAACAATTGTTGATACCCAACTTGAGCATCAATGGCTCGAAGACCCGAGCAATTTCCTTGGCGATGAGTTCAATCTTTGGCTCGATCAATTTGGAGCCGGAGGGCCATCGCAGTGGTGACGCAAGGCAGGTGACCAAACGTCTGACGCAAGGCATGGTTACTCGATGAAAAATGCTTAGACGAAAGGGGTGGAACACTCCTATTGAATATGTTGTTGATCGCACTGTAAGGTTCCCACGGGAACATCTTTCATTAATGTCTAGAACTAATTGCGCGTGAGTGTCAACATCACCCTTTGAGCATCTTCAAGCCGAGGGCCGTGGATTAATCACTTAATCCGTGGAGCAAGTTCCATGAACAATGACTATCACCCGCGGATCGTAATAGGATCTACCCCTTCAATACGAAATACGTTTGGCCGCGAGGCCACCCATTTGGTAAAACGATGTATCGTTCCTAAACGATCTTCAATCAAATACCGAAGTAATGTCTCCTTTCTTTTCCTTCTCAGAGGATAAACATGGATAAAGCGCTCAAGGAGCCAGGCGTTCAAATAACAGAACAGACGTTGCCTAACTGGGGGCAGATAAACCATTGATGTTACAAACACTCCAAGCATGGATAGGCGGATTTGATAGACGTGGTTCATATCAATACGCAACATCAGAACGGGATGAGAACCAAGAGTAAAGTTGTATCGTCCCAATCTGTCTTGAATTCGAGGATATGAATTGATACTCGTTGTCTATCCTTGACAGGGGAGTCGCCTTGCAGAGGCACAAGTTTTTACATCCCATGTACTACTCGTCAGAGTACATGACCAATGGTAGGATGTATCGTTTCGATTTTTGAAAAATTTGTGGACCTACATTGATATGCTTTCTTTACATTTGCAGGGGTCTGCAGCCGCGACAGGTAGGTAAGTATCCCTTTCCCAGTTAGCTGGAGATAAAGAATGTTAAAATCCTTTCAGCCGTCATGAAAATTATCCAATGCATCGATGTTCATGATTTAAATCGGGAGGTCGCCCAAAGCATGAATAAAACATGCACGATACATCACAAAATCCCCTCGATGGATAAATTTTGGGAAAGAAAGAAATGAATTTTTCCAAATATGATTATTTGTCAAAACATTCGAAAGGAAGTTTACTCAAAAGAGAGGCAAGCCCAGTCCAAACACATCCTACATACACTTGAGAGACGAGGGGAGTGAATCGGATTGCAAAATATGTACCTACGGAGGTAGGGACCATTCGCAGCGATTACATGGATTGGGACGACGGAGGCGTTCGTTTCATATTCCCAAATACTACAGGTGACCATTGATAACCCCTTTGAACGGAGGTTTTCATTATCAGCCCTGTCGAGAACCACCCCACATCGAGGCAGAATAGAAGTAAGTCCAACAACATCAGGAGAAATGGTTAGAAATTTTGTTGCTCGGACTAACATTAATCTTCGTGTGTTGTTTATATGGTAATCCAAGTGCCATAGGATGATGAGAAGCATTTATTTCTCTATCCCACACACCGAATCCTTTGCGCAGCTAACTTGAGCCTGCAAAATCGTTTCATGAACCCGTTGGTGATCATTGCACATTTCAAGATGGATGCAGCATCACTTTAGAAACGGAAGAGCTCAAGACTAATGGATTACAAAGAAATTCCTGGGTTTATGATAAAAGCATGTTTAGACTTTCGATCATATGTCTCAAGTGATCTCCTGAAGATGAGAAAAATGGGATTTCAAAAGAAAAAAAGAGATGAGAATGAAAAAAATCCCTGGCATCAAGAAAAAGCAAAATGCCTGGTAAAAGCAAGGCTGATGCCCGTGCAAGCTGTTTGATTGACCCACAATAAAGCCTAGATGGGAAAAGAGGAAATCCCCGAAGGAGCCAAATTCCAAAAAGGCTGCTCGCCAAATGGTGTCAAGCGCGGAATAAAGACGCAAAAGAGAAAGGACAGGTAGCAAATCTGCAATGATCACCAATGTCAAACTCTCCAAGAATTTTGGGCCAAAAACAAGCCTTTTTCTACCCCCAATCCTACCAATGTTACGACCCCGAAGGAGTCTTCTCTGACTAAGACACTTGGGTTAACATATAGCTTAGCTCGAAGAAGTACGAGCAAGACTATTTCTTTCTCATTTTGCAGGGTTCTTGACTTGTAAACCCGGAGCAGATGGTGAAGACTTTCATTCAATGGCCTCGACTCCAAAGCGGGTCCCCTTTGAAAGCTAATATCCAAGCCTAACATTACGGACCCGTGGAAGACCTCCCGATCGATCAGAATGTATGCGCTGCGAATGATCCTAAAACCTAGGCACAGGTTAGTAGGAAGTTGAACGCATTCCTTACAAAAGACCATTATCACAGAACGGTGAGGAGCCCTCTTGAATGAGAAATTCTCCAATAGATGTTTTGAACAAACTCTTTTTGAAAATTTCAAATTGTTTGATCCAGATTTTCCGTGCAAGGGATTTGTGATCACACTTGCATGTTGTAAGAATGCTTTGGATAACCTCCAGCATCAAAATGCGCATTTCATGACTAAAACTTAAGTCATAAAGTTTTGTCAATTGGACAATTATTGTCTTCCCAAAGATTATTAACATTTTCTCGGTGAAGAAAAATCTTTCAGGTTTGAACTTCTGCAGGATCCGTTGGAAACACCAATCTCCCAGAATGTCGCCTCAACAGACTCAAGTGAAGCTTTGTCAAGATAAAATCTTTCACTGCTTCAAAATTGAATTCCCGACAAATTTCGGGATCTTTCAAAAGAAGGGATGAGGATAGAACCCCTTTTCAAAAATATCAAACAGTCATAGCTTAACGTGGAGAACCCTCGTCATGAGACCCCTTTTCAAAACAAACAATGGTAGATACCGCCTGAAGGGTCAACTCAAGGTAGATACCGCCTGAAGGGTCAACTCAAGGTAGATACTGCCTGAAGGGTCAACTCAAGGTAGATACCGCCTGAAGGGTCAAATTAAAGGTAGAAACCGCCTGAAGGGTCAACTTAAGGTAGAAACCGCCTGAAGGGTCAACCAAAGGTAGATACCGCCATAAGGGTCGACCCATCAGTAAATACCGCCGTAATGATCAACACGAAGGTCCGGTCCACCATACGGATCAAAATCCTTGGCAAATCCCAAAGCGTGGGAGGCGCTTTTCGCCAATCAAGTCGGTCGAGATTCAGGTGTCATTTTGTCTTTGAAAGCAACCTCTGACGAGCTCACTCTCAAAGAGGGGCAGCTGTTGACACATGGATTTTGATCGGTCTTCTCTAGTTTATTTTCGAAAAATAAAAAAAATAAATAAAAAATAATAATATATTGAAAATCTATAAAAATTAATATGATAAAAAAAGGAGGAAAAAGAAAAAGAAAAGAAAAGATGGCGATGGTGTTATAGAGAGAAGGGAAATAATAATAAAAATTTTGGAAGGAGTAGAGGACAGCAAGTCTGTCGTCCACCATGCAAAAGAGAAAAGAAAGAAAGATTAAAAAAAAAGATGGGAGGTCCATTGGCAAGAAAAGAAAAGGGAAGTTGGCGGTGGAAAATCAGGAGGGGTGGCCGGCCATGAATTCCAGGGACGTTGGCTCAATTTCTCTCTCCGATTTTGGAAACCTTTAACTCTCCTGAGCTTCAAAGTCCAGTTAAAAAAAGATGACGCTCCACTCGATCGTCATCCAGAAGCTCCTGAGCACGAACGCCCACCGCGGCTGCCGCGTCGCTACCCACCATTTCAAGCTCTTCACCTACGGCAGCCGCAATCACATGGCCATCATCGACTCGGACAAGACCCTAATCTGCCTCCGCAACGCCTGCGACTTCATCACCTCCCTCATCCGCCAGAAGGGTCGCTTCATGTTCGTCAGCACCAACCCGCTTTTCGACGAGATCATCGAGCAGATGACGCGGAGGATTGGCTGCTACTCCTCCAGCAGCAACGCCCTGCGGCGGACCGGCGGGTTCCTGACCAACAGCTGCAGCCCCAAGAAGCTCAGGTCGCAGAACAAGAAGATCTGCTTCGGGCCGCCGCAGCCGCCGGACTGCGTCGTGGTGATGGACACCGAGCGGAAGTCATCCGTGATCCAGGAGGCCGGGAAGCTGCAGATCCCGGTGGTGGCGCTGGTGGACTCGAGCATGCCGTGGGAATGTCACAAGAAGATCACGTATACGATTCCGGCGAACGACTCGGTGCAGTTTGTGTACCTCTTCTGTAATATGATCACCAAGACTTTCCCGCTTGAGCAGAAGAAGCTCGCTGCTGTGAAGGATCGGCTCGGTATGGCCTCTGCCTCTGTCCCAAGGACTGAAGCTCGGGAGGAGGTGCCACGCATTGAGGAGAGCAAGAGCGAGAGTGATAGTGGGACCGAGTTTGCAAAGATTCAATTGCCTATAATTCCCTATGAAAGATTAGCTCTTTTTCTGGAAGATGTTGCCGAAACTAAGAAGCTTTTGGACAAACTTGTTGTCTTGAAGTTAAATGGAGCTTTGGGAACAAAAATGGGATTTGATGGTCCCAAGTCTACTATCGAAATCGGAAATGGAATGACAATTCTGGGCTTGATAGCTACTCAGACAGAGCATCTTAACTCAAAGTAACGGGCATGGAGATGGTCGCAGGCTGGGGCTGGGCGATTGAAGGCCGGTGTCCAATTCGGTATGTTTTACGTACCCGATTCGTATATTAAAGTCATTTTCTATATATATGGCCATTATAGACTTGATTTGCATGTATTTACTTCAATCTAGTTGTTAGTTTGTTTATTTGGTTAAGTGTCTTAGGTTGTCGAAGAAAGTATTTTTGGAAAATAAATAAAAAAATTCAATAAAAAAATAGAAAATCATAAGAAATTCCAAAAAAATTCTCAAAAATGGGAAATGGCTACAATCAACTAGCCATGGAATATTTTGGGTAATTCGGTATCCAAGTCTTCCAAAAATTGACGATTTTGCCCTTCGGGCTAAATCGCCTCCAAATCTTCCCATTTTACCCCGGTTCGAAATCACACCTTTCATAAGCCCTTATGGCTATGCTAGGAGGCCATTGACTGGAATTGATGTGCATCGATGAGATGTATTTATGCACTTGATTGCGCTTTCATTTAAATTGATTGTGATTGATAGGAATAGTCTTCCAATCTGTATGAAACCCTGAATCAAACCTACCTCACCTAAGATTGCGCCTGCATGAACTCTTAGCTAGGAAAATCACTCGCGTTAGGTACCGAAAGGGCGTTGGTAATGACACCGACGTAACCAAGTCCCCGAACCCAAAATCTCTGGTTCCGCAGAACTGATCGACCTCTCCCAATCGGTCAGTAAGGTTTCCGGTCTACCCTCCAATAAAGACCGGTGGCGACTCCAAATGCACGCACAATTTGCACATGCCACCACGACCACACTGAAGGTCGAAATCAATCGATTCTTATCATCGAAGAGTACTCCCGCCGCGATTTGGTATGGGCCTGGGAGGGTCCGCGCCGATCCAAGACCCGCGATCGGTAATCCATTAGCCGCGTCCGCTCCCGGACGGGTCGCGACAGGGAGCGTAATGGAGAATGATGTACTAAGTGTGCAATCTCCAATTTGGCGAGGACTTGCCTTGGTTAAATAAAAAAAATGGATATGAGCAATGTAAAAAGAGATGGAGTCAATGAGATCAAATCAAGTATGAGAACTAGTTGATCTTTCGAATGGACACAAAGTCAATGAGAGAAGTGTGTTCTCAAAAGAAAGTGTAAATTGAGAAATATAAGGCTCGTCTTGTGGTGAAATAGTATGATCAGTTCACCTTATTCTGAAAGTGATTGGTGTGGATCTTGCATTACATCAAATGGATGTAAAAATTGGGATTCTCAATGGAGAATTAAAAGAAGAATTTTTCATGAAAAACCTATTGGGTTTGTTACAGAAGGTCAAGAACAAAAAGGTATATCGACTTTTGATATCGATATATGGCCTTAAGCAGTCTTCGAGATAATGATATATACTTTTTCGTAATGCCACTGTGGCATATGTTTTTCTAATGATTAATGAGGATCATTGTATATATATATCAAAAGATCCAAAGATCAATATGTGGTCTTATCATTATATGTTGATGATTTACTAATTGCTTGGAGCAGTATGGAATTAATTGATGCAGTCAGAATTGGTTATGTTCCAATTTTTTGATATATGGATGAATCTGCATTCGTTTAAAGAGATTATGATCTCTTTTACAAGAGACTTATTTGGATAAAGTCCTTGAGTGATTCCGTATGCAAGACTGTAAAATAAAAGATACTCCTATTGTAAGAGGTGAAGGTCTGAGCCGAAGATGTGTCTTGAGACTCCACAAGCAAAATAAAGAAATGAAAAGTGTTCCATGTTCTAGTGTTGTTTGAAGCTTAATGTACACTATGTGTGTAAAAAACCTGATATTTATTTTGTAGTTGGAATGGTGTGTAGATACCAATTCACTGCTGTTGACACCTGATTTTTGACCATCCGTTATTATAGTTTTTTTTATTTCTAAAATTAATTAAAAATAGAAAAAAAGGTCAAAAAATTGCAAAATCAACTTTGGAAGCCTTAGCCTAGCCTTAGGAACCAATTTTGAACAAAAAATATTTTTTGTATTTTTAAATATTTTTTGGAATTTATTTAATTATAAAAATACCCAAAAAATCAGAAAAAATACCATCCGTGGTCAGAAAATTACACAAAAATATTATGAACTTTTATTTTAATTCTATCTTCAATATTTTCACTTTTTATTAGGGAACTTTGGCTTGGTTCATGGGGTTCCTTCACAAACCTAATCCCGAACCGGGCCTAAAAAATCCTTTTCGAGTCTTTTAATTTTCAATTCTCGGTTTTTTATAAGCTATTACATTGGACTCCAAAGTATTGAAATGAAATTGGGTCAATTTGCCCTCCAATTTGATCAATTTTAACCAAAAGGGCTTAATTGCATAAAAATCTTTCAATTTAGTCCCCGGTTTCACAGGTTTTGAAATTAAATTTCACACGGGTACACCCATTAAAATTAAACACCTCTACCCAATATTTTTCATCATGCTGAATCCATTGGTGGGCTCAATTTTGGCTAATTCGATCGTTTAGGCCTTCGATTTGGCGAAATCAAATTTCGGATCCTAGGGACAATTTGGGGTTTTCACAGAATTTCAATAAATTGATTCACGAAAATACCCATATTTGATGGAAAACATGTCAAGGAATCCGATTTTGCCATCAATTTCATGAAAAGAGGTCATTTGGGGGGTCAATTTGACGATTTGGTCGATTAGGCCGAACCGGGTCGGTCGGGTCTGACCCGACCCGACCCGACCCGACCCGGTCCGACCCGGTTCTGCAACAATGCACAGAATGTGCAGCAAGGTGCCCAGAACGTGAAAAAAAAAATAGGGGGGCGGCGAGTCGCGATTTTCTAAGAAAAAAAGGACGACGCATGCGGGGGACACGAACGGGTGGTCGACAATCGTTTGTGCGGGTTAAAGGACCCGAAAAAAGGGTTGGTCGGCCACGAGGAGGGGGATATACTCGGTTTTTTTAACCGACCTCGGAGGGATGAACAAAGGGGGAGCCGAGAGAAAAAGGAGGATTTTTTGAGCTGAGGGGAAGCGCGAAACGGCGTCCTCGGACCTTCAACATACCAAGGCGAACATCACCAAAGGCTCGGCGGTCGTCGGCAAGCTCCGGATAGGTCGGTATCTCGCCGGATCTCCATTTTTTTTTCCGCGCATGCTATGTGTTCGATAAAATGCTCAAATGAATGCTATGTCTTTGGGGGTCTCGGTCGTGTCTTCCCGAGCTCCATTTGCGTATGTCTAGCCTCAAGCATGCATTAGAACCGACTCTAAGCCTCGTTTCCCCTTTATTTTGCATCGAACGCCACCGAAAAACGAGGGCCGGAGGTCGCCGAGCCATACCCGGACCAAGAGCTCACGCCGGCGAAGCCGGAGGTCGCCGACCATCAAAGGACCATAGGTAAGCTTCTAAACCTTCCTTAGATGCCACGTGAATGCCCGGAACCGAGTTTAGACGAATAAAATTTTCTCAAAATTCCTCGCCGGAGCCGGGTTCGGGGAGGTCCGGTATGGCCATTTTTCGAGGTAAAATCTGTCATAATTTGCTTATATGTTGTTGCTGAAGTTGTGAGGAGTTGAATGCCGCAAGAACGGGCGAAAAATACCAAGTTTCGGGCCCGTTTCGCAATTTTCCGGCGACCTCGCCGGAATTATTACTATTCATCGTCTTCTCCGGCGACCCTCCGGCCGGTCAACGGTCAACGGCTGACGTGGCGTGCCACGTAGGCAGCCACGTCAGCCGGGTGGGGTCCGATCCATGTATTTTCAAATAAAACAAACGGACGGCCACGATCGCGACACGTGTCGCGATCCTGGAATTTTTGGAAAATTAAATAAATGATTTTCGAATAATCGATCCGGCGGACGAGGATGTGCCACGTGGCTCACTGAAGGACGTCCGATCTTGTACAAGATCGGACGCACCAGAGGAGGCCACGTGGCACGTTCTAGAGCGTCCGATTTGTGGATTTTTCTAAAAAAGGAAAAGAAATTGATTTTTGATCCGACGGTCGTGATCGAGCCACGTGGCTCTCTGTGAGTCGCCCGATCTAGTGGAAGATCGGGCGCACGAGACGAAGCCACGTGGCACGACGTGGGCCGTTCGATTCAGGAATTTTCGGATAATTAAATAAAATAGATAAAAAAATCAAAAAAATTGTTAAAAAATGGAAAAATGTTTAAAAATATAAAACGACGTCGTTTTAGGCCGGTTTCGACCCCTAGGGTCGGGCCGGGCGCCCGAGAGGCGTGGGCCGGGTTTGACCCGGCCCGGAAAATATTTTTAAATATTAAAAAATTCAGAAAATAATAAAAAAAAAAAATTCAAAAATCAATAAAAAATAGAAAATCATAAAAAACTCAAAAAAATTCGGAAAATTCAGAAAAAAAATTATAAAAAATTCCAGAAAATAGGAAATGGCCACTTTCAACTGGCCACGACCTGTTTCGGGTCTTTTGACCCCTGATCTTTCCAAAAATGACGGTTTTGCCCTTCCGGCAAACCGTCTTCCAAAAAAAATTCTAAAAAAAATTCAGGAAAATCCCAAAAAATAGGAAATGGCCACAATCAACTGGCCAAGGCTCATCCCGGGTGTTTTGAACCCCGACCCCTCTAAAATGACGATTTCGCCCTTTGGGCGAATCGTCCTCCAAAAATTGAAGAAAAATCAAGAAATTCCAAAAAATTCTCAAAAATGGGAAATGGCCACAATCAACTGGCCATGGAATATTTTGAGTAATTCGGTATCCAAATCTTCCAAAAATTGACGATTTTGCCCTTCGGGTTAATCGTTCCCAAATCTTCCCATTTTGCCCCTGGTCCTAAATCACGCCTTCCTTAAACCTTTATGGTTATACTAGGAAGCCATTGATTTGAATTGATGTGAATTGATGTGATTTATTTATACACTGGATTGCGCTTTCACTTAAATTGATTGTGATTGATAGGAACAGTCTGCCAATCTGCATGAAATCCTGAATCAAACCTACCCCACCCAAAATTGCGCCTGCATGAATTCTTAGCTAGGAAAATCACTCGCGTTAGGTACCGAAAGGGCGTTGGCAATGACACCAGCGTAACCAAGTCCCCGAACCCAAAATCTCTAGTTCCGCAGAATTGATCGATCTCTCCCAATCGGTCAATAAGGTTTCCGGTCTACCCTCCAAGAAAGACCGGTGGCGACTCCAAATGCATGCACAAGTTGCACATGCCACCACGACCACACTAAGGTCGAAATCGATCGGCTCTTATCGCCGAACCCTTTAAAAATATACTCCCGCCGCGATTTGGTATGGGCCTGGGAGGGCCCGCGCCGATCCAAGGCCCGCGATCGGTAATCCATTAGCCGCGTCCGCCTTTCGGACGGGTCGCGACAACTGCAGATCAAGTGCTTTGAATTGCCGTCAAGAAAATTATGAGATATTTGAAAAGTGCTGCTGATTTTTATTGAGTTATCAAGGTAGAGATTTATACCTTGAAGGCTATATTGATGTTGACTAAGGAAAATGTCTAGATTTGCGTTCTTACTTAGAAATGGCGCCCTGTCTTAGAGTAATAAGAAGCAAAGGTGTATAGCCTTATCCACGATGGAAATTGATCACGTGGTGTTAAGCAAATGTGTATAGCCTTATCCACGATGGAAGATGATCTCGTGGTATTATCAACAGCAGTACAAGAGAATGCTTGGCTTAAAGAGATGTTTGGATCAATGAGGTGTTGCTAAAGATGCTGTAGGTACAATTATTAGTTGATTGTGACAGTCAAGCAATAAGAGCTTACACTAAGGATCCATTGCCAGACCAAGCAAATAGACATGCAATACGTTTTTTGTGAAACGTGGTTGTAAGAAAAGATGTGAACATACAGTACACATACATGCACAGAATGATAGCAGCTCTTCTGTGAAGTGAGTACCTAGAGATATTGCTCATCAGTCATGTGTTAGCAAATGGATTAGTTTCATATATTGAAATCTCTAGAAGTGCATAAAAGTGAGAGTACTGGACATTTATATTTCTCAATGTTCACAGTTAATGGTATTTGTTATCATTATTGATGCCTATGAGATTGTATGATATTTATGCTTATTAATGCTTAGTGCATTATGTTGAGAATGTATGTCGGACAGATGAGATTAGCCTACTCACACGGGTAATCGCCTTTATTTACTGCATGTTAAATAGAGATGAGACGATTTCAAGCTTATTATCTATGTGATAATTGAGAGCTGAAGCTTGAATTTTTTTTATGTCCCCTTAACAAAAGTGTTAAGATGAGGTCATAATATTTATTATGTCCGAAAGTGAAATACCGAAAATGATATAACCCACATATTTCACTTTATCTGTCTTAATGTCAGATATGAGTTCTGAAAGATTATATTAAAAAGAGTAGATTTGTGAACTCAAGCTAGACATTGAGTATGTCTGAGCTGTCATCTGTACGGTATTAAAAGTGAAAAGACATACGCTCCATGGGAAATGAGAGAATACCGTAATACGTACTTCATATTACGTATGCATGAATCGACCAAGAAGAGTTGGCAATGGTTTTGATCTCAACTCTATAGCCGTGTGAGACTCTTGAGGACAAAAGTTCCTCAAATTAAGTCCCCTCATGACTCTTACTTATTCTCAAGATTTCTTTTTGGTGTTTGCTATCTTAGGGTGTTACCAATGGTCATGAGATTGATTCGACCTAATGGGACATTTCTAGAAAAGCGAGCTGGACTGAGATTGAGAGGTTTAAGGGAAGAGGAAGATCAAATTTGTTTGGATGTCACATTCAATCTTTGTGTTCACAGGTTGACCGATTGTGATTATTTGAGTTAATCATGATTGTGAATACAATGTATTGTGTTTGAGCGCTCAAAGAGATCAAAGAGATCAAGAGAGATATGATGTAAATGTGACTGATTGATCTAGGGTACTGCATACTGAATCTACTCTGAGTTAACATGCCATTTAAGAGCTGATATATACTCCCAACGGATGTATGGCAACGAGCTCTCGCAGTATGCTGGTCGCACGGATTATTTATCGATATAAACTTTGCAGAAAAGAGAGAGAGTTATATTTAACCCTTCATGAGTGAATGGGAGTTGTTGATTCTTAGTGGACAAATGACAGTTATGAATAGCCCTTCATGGGCGAGTGGGAGATGTTGGAAAATAAGGGTGCATGGGAAGGACCGCAGTCCGCCCATGTAGGCTATCATAGCCCTTCACCCATTATAGATAACTGCCAAAGGGCAGTTACAATATGTTAATAAACACGTTCGTAAAAAACGTCATCGTTTGACAGACGTTCTTCCAATGAAGAACAGTGAAGACGAACGGCGATTCTCCATTCTCCTTTCCAGAACATCAAATGGGCGATGGATTCTCTCAATTGCATTATAGACATTTAATCTGTGAACAACGAGGTATGTCCGTTCTGTGTTGTATTTCTCCGATCAGTGATACAAGACGATTCTATGGCTAGTTAATTCGTGTAATTCCGCTGTATGTAAAAGGGATCGGTTCCCTTCACTTTTCAATTGGCAATTTGTGCTTGTTTCGGCACATCATGATTTGTGATTAGGATGATTGATTTACTGTGAGAATGAAGTAGTAATCTGTGTTTTTTGGTTTAGAAGGATGTCAAGTCGAGTTTGTCTTGATGATGCTTTACAATCGCCGGTTAGAAGGATGTCAAGAAACGTGGTTTTGGTGGACGATTGATACGTATGAACTTCAGTCGATTGACAAAGTTCGTCTTCATCAGGAAAATTTACCAGATATATGGATGTGATCGAGCCTGGTCACCTCCAGATGCATCTTTCTGGAAAGGTTTTCTGCAATTTTTGCTCTTCCTCTCTTTCTGTTTCTCCCTCTGAAACCTTTGCAACTTGCCGTCCCTCATGAGCACACATTTCGTACGTAATGTGTCCTGTTCTTGGGTTACACATAATTAACAACGGATCCAATAGAAAGGTTGTTTTTTTATATTCAGTTGCCAATATTTCCTTTCCTTTTCTGGAGCACGTTCAAGAAATTTATGTCATTCTCTGACATTGTTGAGTGGATTCCTTGCTGTTATATCAGTCAATGCTGTGATTGGATTCTATATATATACTTGGCAATGAAGGAGCCCTCGGATAAGTATGAACCAGATCGCGCCTTTCTTGCGCAGGCGAGAGCTATCGTCCAAAAGGCTATAGAGTCGACCGAAGGTCCCTCTCAACCACGTTAGAAAGACAAGTAGGATCATCCTGAAGCTCGTACATCTCTCTACTTGCTATCAAGATTTCTCCAGGTTAGCATGATAATTCCGTACCTAAATGCAGGCCAAGAATGAAGTTCTCTAGCATACTGATGGTCTAGCAAGTACCCTTTGGAATGGTTTTTGGTTACGTCCTTTCTTACATCTAGCTGAAACATGGCGGAATGAATGTATATCCTTGCTCTAGATACACATCGACCTTTGCGCTTCGGCGCTATTGGGATCATTGCATTTGCAAACAATAGCGCTCTATTGGCAAAATAATCCGACGCCGAGGTCCTGGAGATCACTCTTTGCTAAAGTCTGCTTTTGGTCCGTTGTTGACTTCACTCTTAAATGTCCGAGTGCTTAGATGTAAGCTGTTCCAATGTATTGGCCTTGCTTTAACTAACTAATATTTGGTTTAGTTTGCGATTATGTCCTCTTCAATATTTCGATGTCCGATGTATCACCATTAAAACTCCATGAGAGATTTGCCATCGCAGATTTCTTTCTCTCTGAGTCGCCCGTTTTTGCTTGATTCGAACTCACCATCGTTGGTATTTTTTAGGTCCTCTCCTTATATGTTCCTACATTTTGGCCGAGCTATAAGCATGAGCACGATCCCGTTGTGTCTCTACGCTCTCCCCAGGAAGCGATGTACCATAGCGTGACCCGAGCAGCAAAAAGGTATGGAGGCGTTGCAACCTCGGGCTCAAAAGTCAATTGTCTGGAGACAGAATTACAGCAAGAGTAATAATCAGATGCGTTCGATGTGCGCTCTCCCCCGTCGAAAGCCAGTATACATTGAACATCGATTTCTCGAGCACTCTGCTCACAAATATAGTCAAAACATGTGGGATTAGCTTTCAAGGTATGCAAGGTAGATTTCAAGGTCCAAAAAGTGAGGAATCTAGTGCGCCGGATAGGTTCCAGATTTTAAATAGGTGGACCTGAAATCTATAACTTGTGACAAGTTTTGTGTTTGCCCGGCGCTTTTTTCACTCCCTTTCTGGCTTAGACTCTCATTTTTGTGTGTGTTTTAACCATCATATTCTTTGTGTGTGGCCCACCAAATCAGATATAATTTTATAAGATACTTCTTTTTTGTTGATTCTTTTATTTGGTTTCTTTTCTTCCTTGATGGTCCCACCTTTCTCCTTTTCTTCTTCCTTTTTCTTCCCACGCCTCCCACTTGTCTCTCTCTGTTTTCTCTCATGCACACGACGTTCGCTTCGACGCCTCCCTCCCCTTCCAAAAACCTCAAATAGATTCGATACTTTACCATGTTCCCCACAAAATAGGATAAAGGGAACGAACAAACGCAGAAAATAACACGTGTTTCACTAGTTTTCAACAAAAGTGCTATTCGGACCCAAAAAAAAAAAACAAACAAACAAAAGTGCGATTACGAAATGTTCGTTGAGAAATCAAGTTCAGCTACGCACAACTATAATTTAGGGCTAAAAGTAGCAGCTGTAACGCAAACGAAAGAACAAACACGGGATTGTACATTATTCTCCAAGAAGTTAATTCTATAAAAGCACATATTTTGTTTCAACACTCGCATATGACACTAAAAACTGAAATAAGATTAAATCACTAATTCAAATCTCGCTTCCTATTACTTGTCAGAACACAACTCGCCTAATATTACCTTAGTGCTTCTCAATTTTAACTTCGTGCGGAGAAAAGGGGATCGTTGGTGGTCATTGGTGAGCCCAATGTCGATGCCGGCGAAATTATGGAGAAGGACAAGATTGACATAATAAAGCCGGCATTTTTGGAAGGAAAGGGAGGCGTTGGAAGTGAAAAGAGATGAGTGGAAGGCATAAGAAGGAGGAAGGTGAGACCCACAAGGAAAAAAATAAACAAAATAAAAGAATTAACAAAAAAAATTATATAAAATTGTATTAGATTTGATGGGCTACACAAAGGATATGATGTCAAAACACACACGAATGTCAAAGCCATAAGTGAAGTGAAAAAAGCGCGAGCATTGTGTTTTTCTATAGTATGTATGTTTATGCGATCTTGCAATATTTCATGGCATCCGATGATAAGTGTGATTATGAAACTACTAGTCTAAATTTCCATTTCCAATTATATGAGTTGTGACGAGTGAATTATGTAGCAATAAATTATGGTCATTACATGTGATGATTCACTTCAACAATCGTCCAATTAAGAATACAAGTGAAACATGGGTAGGCCATAAAATTGACTCTGAAACGTGTGACAGGATATGTTATACGTTTCGAACTATGCAAGGTAGATTTCAAGTTCTAAAAATTAAGGAATTTGTTTCGACTGATGATAGATTACGGAACCTGAATCCGCTCACCCCTACTACTAATGAATATAGTCGAAACGATTGGGATTTATCTATTACTCACGAATATAGCCAAAATTGGTGGGATTTATATATCAGACGGTGTCCAAGTGACCGATGCACCAGATCGATTCAATCAAGCATTGCTTATGCTAATAAAGTACAGAGGTCGAGGCTATCTAATTCTCATGACCTACACGCATGCTCGAAAGTGTGTCCATTTTCAACATCATTCGAGAACCGAGACAACTCAAAAACAAATTCACCGTCGCCGCAACCTTTGACCTCACCTGGAGTGTGAACATACATACATAACCATCATTGAAATGAAAGCCAAATCGGGGAACTTAATCATTAACTAATCCTTGTGCTCGTGCTTGTGGGGCTTCCTGGCCAACCCATCGCCGAAACGTGCCGCTAAATTCCAAGACCAAATGGCAAGCAAAGAAGGAAGAACTCCCAAGGCACCTGACACTTTTTTTTTAACAGCAACGAGACAAGCAAAGCCCACTTTTACACAGCAACTCCTGACTGGCAAAGTTCGGCCTTATGTTCGCACTGTCTTCCACGATCCCATTGCACTCGCGTGCCTCTTTGCCTGACTAGATTAATTACTCTTGCTTTTGCTTGTTTTTGAAGGCAAAGCAAAGAGAACACGCAATTGTGCAAAGCGAATCTTCCAATGTGTATTACCCAGAATTTCCAATTTTGATGTCCGGCTCAGAGCTTTCATATGTGTTGCTCAGCATAAATTTGTGCTTTCGATAAGGATCAGATGCGACTCGGACCCATTCGAATGCGTCGCCGTCTCGTACACATGTAAGATGAATGGCATTATTGAGCGGGTGGAGGTTAGTACTTTCGAACCTCTTCCTTAGAGCGGTAAGATGACGATACATTACGGATTATACCGGACGTTATGTGCAGGTAAGTCGGCAAGAAATAAGCTGACACCCGGAGAATTTCATTGTGATAGATCAAGCAATCAATTAACAGAAGGACAGAGGAGATTTAGACTCTTGAACTAGGGGATAGACGTTAGCCGACGCATGCATTAGTCGCTTGTGCTTCATCGAACCCTCATGATCCGAATGCTTATGTTTCATGAGAAAAATTTGCAGCATATAAGCCAGAAGAAGAAACATTTTGCTTGAAAGAAAAATGTTAACATCGCAATGTGGGCAAAAGAAGCCAAAAAAAAAGGAGAAGTCTCGTCGAGTTTGCCGACGAATGAAGGACCTACAGACGACCCACATTGTCTGCTTCGTTCAGTTTACTAGGGATCCAACTTTTTCCATCGATCGAGAACAGATAAAACGGCAACGAGTTCAACTCACAACAGTTTTTTGGGTACGTGACATGAGAAGAAAGAATCAGAAGCATGAAGGAGAAACTGATTGGCTACCAGCAATGAAAGAACAACAAACTAGCTGATCGACGAAGCTGGATGTATCCAATCTCTTACAGATTAAGTAAAACATCCATCCCCGATCTCACTTGAAAAAGACTATGTACTAAAAACTTACCAAATGGGACATCATTATTTTCTTAAATTCTGCAGCAAGGTCAATGAGTAATTCGCCGGCACTATGATCCGCACCAAACTAGTAACACCATCAAAAGATGCGAAGCATGAAAGACTGCTCAAACATGCTGTTGTCGCATTGAAAACTTTCTGGATTGCGAAGAAGAAGAATACATACATGAAGCCATGATCGAGTTCTCGACCAAGTAACTCTCTTCTCGTCTGTTAGAAACACAAGTGTTGAGTCTACATAACAAATCAGAAATTCAACAAGGGTGACAAAGACTGAAAAATTTTGCCTGGCTCCATACTGTCTGCCTTTCCTTTCACTATTCTATTAGGAAACTGGCTCCCACCGCAAACCCTGGGTTCACATTGTGATTGTGCTCTCACCTGACAATCGGACAACAATGACCTTCTAGCTGCAACTGGAGATCCAACCGGAAGGCTTCCCGCCGGAGGGCGTTTCGGTCATTCCAACCTTCTCGGGAGAGTAAAACATGAGGAACTGCTTTTCCTCTGCGTTCACCCTTTTCTGATGACCTGGATGAAAGGCCGATACCCCACCAGTAGCACCCCTCTCCTCTCTCTCCATCTCTATAACAGGAGATGAAGAGAGAGAGAACAGAGAGGTCATTGAGAGAGGGGAGAGACAGAGAGATGGGATTATAAAGAGGGTGCCGGGGGCAAAAGGGCATTTGTCGATTTATATGGATTTCTCATTTGGCAAGCAGTTGGTGCAGGGTTTAATTTCCACGTGTCTTCCCAAGCTTATGACACGTGCTATCTCGAGTTCAATTTGGAAAGCAAAATACAGCTTTTCTTGAATGACATACTTGCAGTCGCAATTTACCCTTGTAAGGTTAGTGGAGTGATGAAACATTTGATCTTTAACTTGATATATTTCAAATTCAAATCACAGCGTCTTTCACTTGAAATGACCTTGAGAGCTGTGCCGACCACATCGTGATCACTGTCTTGTACGATGCGGGCGGAGGGCGGACGGAGCGATTTACGTACGCCCACAAGGATCAGTCGAACCGAAAGATTGGATCCTTGTGTTAATAAACTAATACAGAAATTGAGTACAGAATTATCTTGAGAGAGAGAGAGAGAGAGAGAGAGAGAGATGGTCGTCATCATTTTTGGCAAGGCACTGTGAATTGGCACTGAGCGGCCGGTGAAAAGCCCCTTTCAACTTTATCTTTGGTCCGTTTTTCTGGTAAAAGACACAAAGCTCTCCCTTTCGCTCTCTGGCCCCACCGCCAATGCGTTTCAAACCCACTAATCATCATCACACTAATCTCACCTCACGCAACACGCCTTTTCTGTGCAACTTCCCCTCATTCGGTTTCATTTTGTACCCACCATCACACCAACTTTGCACTCCGCCGGTTATTATTATTATTATTATTTTTTTCTGCTTCTCCTGCATTTGTCTTTTCTCCTGGATTAACCCCTCATTCAACCCAGCAAAACCCCGAATCTCGATTTGATTAAGTAGGTCTTTTTGTCTGTGATTAGATTAGTGACCTCAAAGTTGTAAGTTTTCTCTGTTTCTAGCTTGTTTGATCTTTCTGTAAGTTCCTGCTTCGAGGTCGACATGAAGTGACGAAGAACACGCGAGATCCAACTGATGTCTGAATCTAAAAATAAAATAAAATAAGGGGACATGAAAGAAGCTCTGGAACTGCACAAGTTTAGGATGTGAAAGTTGGTACATCATTGGAATGTCCACTCATTTCAGGACCCATCCTGTTAGATCAGTGACAAGACAAAAATTCCTGAGAAGAGTTTGTCATGTTCATTGACTAATTCATGGGTTTATGGGGATGGTAGGTACCATTATTGTTTTTTTCGCTCATACCATAAGTTTTAATAAATTCATCACTTAAATGTCATTGGCGATTTGCCTCATCGAAAATCCGACGTGGGCGCCGGAAAATCAGAATTAGACAATTTTTATAATTATATTTAACTTTTTTATTCTTTTTCTTTATTCTTTTTTTTTTGTGTTGGCAAGGGTTGCCGACGACTCTCGCTGACCGCAAAGGTCTCACGCATATTGGGCGAAGGGTGAGGGCATCGCTGGCTTGTTGGCTACAGGCGAAGCGGCCTCATCTAGATCTAGTAAGGCCGTGATTGCCTAAGGCCCTTGCCCCGCGACCAGCTGGGTGGCAATGGCTTTGCCCTGGGCCATCGCTGCCCTATTAGCCGAGGGCGAGGCCTTCATTGCCGACCCTCGCCAGCATAGAAAAAAAGGAAAATTAAATACAAAATGTACATTAGATGAGTTGTCAAAAATGGCACTCAAATGATATGTTTTACCATGATGTGGCTCTTAAGTGAGCGCCGTATGAAAGTTACGGCACTTGTGCTATTCTCATTACATGTTTTATTTATGGTTAGTTTATTATTTTGGTAATGAAAAATGATTAATTTCGAGTTTATTATGTGATTAGAAATATACACGAGGGTTGCAAATGTTTGAGGTATTCTTACTACGTTGTACCCTTAGGAAACACCTTAATTTCTCTCGTAATTCCTATTGGACTTATTATCTCATCAAACCCTCTTGACGTATCATCGGCAATCAACAAAGGACATTGAAAATTGTTCCTTATTGGAAAACTACAACTTTTGGTCTCGGAACTATCAAGCGCTTGAACTTTCAATTCGTTAAACCGAGTCTTTGTTCTTACATACATTTTGATTAGCGAGTCGCAATCTTGACGTGTATAGTTTTCAGTATATAACTTACGACTATGCAATGAGCCGTACTGAATTTAACGCGTCTTGTATAACAAGCAAATTACAAACCGAACTTAGAAAATGGATCTAGCATTTGTCTATGGAGGATCGGCTTCGATCGTCGCATCATTATCATCTCCGCGATTTGTTATGTATCAAAATCCAAGATATAACTATCCAAAACTCTTTCAAATGCATTAACATATCCAAGAAGCGTGTCAACTTCACCAAGCTTGATCGACTTTCATATCACATGCTTGCCTTGAGCCAAGCTTATTTTAGAATACACAAAGATTTATCTAGCATCTAAGGTGCCGGGGATTCGACTTCCCCTGGAGGTAGGGTACTAAGAAAGGAAGTTGATCATGGATTATCAATAAGCATAGAATTGATTCTTCATGGGTCGATGCCCAAAGCAATGGCGGGAGTACTCCAATTTCACTAGCATAAAGAGCTGCAAGGTTGTGTAAAATTCTATTGGCATGCTCCCACCTTTTATACATGCAAAAAATAAATTTGTTTGGTAAGTCTATAGATGAAAAATGAAAGCACTAGCAAAATTGATTGTTTACGTGAACAAAATGTTTTATCAGTGTTATTGTTTTCTCTGTAATTATGTTCGGTAACATCATTCAATAGACATGCACTTATTGATATAGCAAATGACATTAATGGCCATTAAACTTTTCTTTTAATATTCAATATAGGATATAACTTTTGTTTTTTTCAATTTTGTGACGCCCTGAAAATTCGTCTTTTGGTAAATCGACTAAATTCGATAAAAAGGAGTGAAAGTGAATTTTAGTCGCATTGAAATTTTGGACCGTAAGGTGTTAAGATACGGATTATAGACGATTCTCGAAATATCAGTCAGTTTAGATTAGGCTCCGGAATTCTTAGTTGCCATGAATTAGGATTCAAATCCTCGCGCCCAAACCTAGCCTGTAAAATTGACAAAAATGCCCTTTATCAAGTGTACCAAATTTCGTTCAGTCCTAAAATGCCAAATGACCATTTTGCTCCTCAATAATTCATGCACAAGAGACCAAAAAAAAAAAAAAATCAAACCCCAAGGTGGGCCCCACAAGTCAAAGTCTCACCCACCATTGATCAAATCCCACCTACTAGTCAACTCTCCAACAACCCCCCCCCCTCTCTCTCTCTCTCTCTCTCTCTCTCTCTCTCTCTCTCTCTCTGCGTTTCCCCCTCCTGCCGTGGACACCCCTTCATCGAGACCTCATCATCCTTCTTCTTCTTCTTCTTCTTGTTCGAACCCCCCCCCCCACCGATGTTGTCCTCCGCCCGGCGACGCCACCTCCTACCTTAGCCATGACCCCGCCACAGTTCTGTGTCTGCCTCATCCATCCATCGAGTCCGAGATAGCCAAGCCGAGCCTCCCTCTCCTTGCTCTGTTTTCAGGGCAGAGGGCTGTTCAAGCTTCGTTTGCCCTCGCCATTGCTCCCGTCGACCACCAGCCCTTGCCTCGTCGTCCTCCACCTCCCCCACGACCCCCTTGACCTCCTCTCGCCGCTCAGAGCTGCCTTGGAGGCCCTGTAACCCGAGAACAGACTCGATGCCTGTTTCTGGCCCAGGACTGTTCTATCGCCTTCACCGTAACACCGCCGCTCACCGTCTCCCCCTTGGGTCATTCTTCAACCCATCGTCGTCCCTCTAACCTTGTGGAAGTCACTCGCCGTCCGTTGAGCTCAAAATCAGACCCGAGAGGCTATCGTCCCATGTTTTCGCCGTTCCTCCCCTGTTTCTTCCTCAGAACCTGCTCAATTCTTCGTTTCGCCGCCTCCGGCCATCGTCCGCCGCCCTTCTCCAGTCCCGAAGGTCGCCATCGACATGCTGGTGAGTCCCCCAGTCCTTCCAGCCTTGCCTTGGCCTTTGAGGCCTAGAACCACCTCGAACAGTCCGATTTTCCCCTATTTTTGTGGCTGACCTGTTTCATTTTTAGCCCTTCGCCGATCCTTGGAGCTCCGCTGTCGCCGTCAGCCTCTTGCCGGACCTTCGCCTCGAGTCCTAGTCGTTGTAGGGTAGTGTCGCCGCCTAAAGAGCCGCAATACCTGAGATTTTGAAAGGAAAATCGAGAACCGCCGTCTCGCTGCCAGCGTCGCCGAGGCGAGTCGTTGTTGCCGTGACTGCCCGAGCTAGTTAATTCGTGATTTAACCCCTAATCCTTGGTTAGGGCGCTAATTGCGCCTAGAATTAGCTAATTAGTTGTCGTGGTGGTTAATTAGATTAATCGTGGTAGATTTAGATAGAAATTGGGTTTTAAGGTAAATGGCCGCGATTGATTAAGCTAATCATATTAGTTAGGTCGTCTGTGGCTAGTTGACTACTAAAATTGTCTGATTGATTGATTGGGCAATTGATTGCCATTGTTTGATCGCGAGCGAGCGATAGTTCAGAGCCAAGCAATTGATCAATAATTTAATGAAGCTGGAATTAATCATTGTCGTTTGATTAATTGAATTGGTTAATCAATCCTGTAATTGACTTCTTGATTGACTGCAGTGGATTGATTGTCATGCGATATGATCATGATTTGATGAGTTCATCGTCCGTGTCAAGCGCAAGCCTAGTTATGGAATTGTGCATTCATATGACCTGTGTGGGATCAAACTGCATGATTTAGCATGAAAATGGCCTTGGGCCAAGTCTTTGAGCACGTCTGTATGAGCATCCGGCTTAAATCAAAGATGATAAAATTGATTGATTGTCAGATGAGATGTGTAGTCATATGATGGGACGATGAAATTCCTGCCAAGGTCCTGACAAGATTGTACCGTGACTATAGGAAGAATGCAACTTGTCGAAAGCACGTCATTCCGGGGCACCAGTTTGATGGATGCCGGTCGCAATTTGTGACGAACCAAAGCCCGAAAGGGATTCTTGGTAGTTTTGTACCGTGACAGCCGAATATCGCATGAACTACTGGATGCAGTCGTCGGAAGTAAGGGACGATGTTTGGTGCCGCCAAAAGGGTACCAATTGACCAGTGTACTAGGCACCATTGACCAGCGTGTCGGGGTGACAGACCCCATCTCTTAATAAATGGCTTCGCATGGTGTCCTGCATGTGTAAGCTTGTGATGTCTTGCATTGATTGGGTTGTTTGACTGTCATGTTGTGACCGTGTGATGTTTTACCTTGATTGGGCTATTTGACTGTCATGTCGTGTCTGCATCGCATTATGTGTGACTTCCTGGGGGGTAAGTTGCATGTGACTGTATATTCGTGCTGGTTGATATGCCATGTTGATTGGCTAGGGTATCCTGGGTGAATCAACGTCCTAACCGAGCTTAGGCGTTGACTTCACTCAGATATATTTCTCACTCCGTCGTGGGATAATATTTTCAGGTCCCAAGCGACAGAGCCTCGAGGACACTAAGACGTGGACTTAATGGAGTAGTCCCGGAGATCGTATTAAACCGAACCTGATAGTCTAGGAGTTGTAAATCAGGAGCCGAAAAATGGCTTGTGACTATTGTCTAAACAAGATAGTTAAATAAAAAAGGTTGACTTTTTAGGCTGTCATGATTTGATTGATATGACTAGCTGTTTAACTATCCATGTTGTTTGATTTAGTGTTGGGAGTTGCACGTTTCCGCATGTTTAATCAAAGATAAAATAAATGGGACGATAATGTGCTTGTGACGTTATCTCTTATGACCTAAGGTGACATGGTAGGAATGGCGCGTACTCGAGGATCGAGGCGTGACAAATTTACTCATTAAACTTTTATGTAGTCTTTCCATTAAGCGTACACCATGCCATGTGCATATATTTTTTTACGAGGGTTGACATGTCAGCTTTAGTTGGGCCAAAACAATGATGTGGATTGACACATCATTTTTCAAGTCAGGAATTTTTTTTCGAGATTATAGCTTTACCATGGGATTCTTTCCGACCGAAGGAATCAAGGCTTGGAATTCTTACAAAGTGCTTCGAACGATGTCGGTTTCGCATGTCAAGGTGAACATGTCTTGCTGAATACCATGCTGTTATATTCTGACTTCCAAATTTGTGATAAGGTTATTTTGGACCATTCACTTTGTATTAGGGTTTCTTAGATGTGGGCTATAAAAAAGATATCTTGGATATCTCATGGGGATGCTTACTTTAGCTTCTGCCCCGAAACCCTTTATTTTTACTTTCTTCTTGTCAGATCTTTCGATCTTTGATTGTACGCTTATACTCGTTATTGGAGATAGTGAAACCCCTCTCTCCCCGTGGTTTTCCCATTTTGGGTTTTCCACGTATATCGTGTGTCGTGTTTTATTTTGCTTTCATCCTTGTTATTACGGGCTTGAATTTGCACATCTCTTGGGTTTTGCATTGTCTGTTCTGAGACGCTTTATCTTCTTACCAGTTTGATTTTCAATCAATATCTTTCACTTCTTGAACGTATCAAAGACATCACTTTTACGCTTCAAGAAATAAACCCAGACTTTCGTAGAAAAGTCATCAATAAATGTCACAAGATAAACTGCACCACCTTTAGATGTAACATGTGCAGGTCCCCACAAATCGGAGCCAATATAATCAATTGTGCCCTTCGTCGAGTGCACCCTAGTACTGAAACTAACTCTACGCTGTTTCCCATAAACACAATGCTCACAAAAATCAAGTGGAACTGTATGCTCCCCACAGAGTAATCCATGCTTGCTCAGGATAGTCATTCCTCTTTTGCTCATGTGGCCCAACCGTATATGCCGCAACCTTGATGTATCAGAATCTGAAGATGATGATATATTTAAAGAACCCACAACGGTACTTCCCTGCTGTCGCAACTTAGAATAAAATTAGGCTAATGGATTATTAGGTTAATCGAATGAACTAACTAACCTAATACGGATTCTCCCAAGCCCTATCAAATCGCAACTTAAATTTTATCGAAATGATTTAGAATTTGGAGTCGCCGCTAATCATTTTTGGTAGGTTGATTAGAAACCTAAATAAAATAGCGGGAGAACTATTTTATTCCTGCGAACCAGAGATTATGGATTCGGAGACTTGATTACACTAGTTAATTAAAACTAATGCCCTTTCGGTACCTTAATTCCATATGGGATGTCCTAAAATCGAAGACTCAGATTGAATCAATTTGAAGTTCAGAAAAAGTAATTCTTTTTGGATTTTCACTTTTTATATGCAATGCATGAATGAAAATGAATACAATGACATGAAATTATCTAAATGGTGCAATGACATGCAAGATTAGGGTCATCTCATCCTATATGCAAAATTAACTAATTAATTAAGACGGGCAGAAATATATAACATCAGGGCATAACACAAGTCCATTAGTTTAAACATGCGAGGATCTTTGGTGAAAACACAATTCGTCACACAAATGGTTAATTAGCATGCAAACTATTATGCAATTGATTAAATTGAACGTGCAAACTACATGCACACAATAACCCATGCAGCACGAGATTTTTACCTAAATAATTTAATCATGCAATCGAGCTAACCTAGTATGAAAACCCTAAACATTGTACTAAAGACATGACTAAACAGAATAAGACACATGCATATAAATATTGGACATGCGAATGTATGACATATTATGCATGATTTTCGAAAATGATAATGATGCATGAATAAGCAATTGTCAAAAAATGTATGATAATATAATGAGCAATTTTCTATCTTTTAATTTTTTTATACTTTATGATGCTGATGCAACCTAACTACATGACATGTGATGTGGCAAGATGACATGGCAAGATGATGTGGCAAAATGACATGGCAAAATGACATGGCAAGATGACGTGGTAAGATGTCGTGGCAAAATGACGTGGCTAAATGACATGACATTTATGCATGGATGACGTGTATGAATGACATGGCAAGATGACGTGACAAGCTGACGTGCAATTATTTTTTATTTATTTTTGGATTTTTTTTTTAAGAAAAGGAAACTGTTCTATTCCCGGCAACCGAACTTCTAGATATGGTAAAACCCAATCAGTCAGTCAATCAACCAATCAATTAGACAATCAATCAAACATGTCAATCAGTCAATCAGACAATCAATGAATTGATCAATCAATCAATCAATCAATCTATCTGGCAGCTAACATTCAAATAGAATCACGATCGCCAACAACCCGACCATCATATTTTCGAATTTTTCTAAAAAAAATCAAATCTCGGATCTTGAATTAAAGGTTGATTTTTATTCGGAGACAGAAAATCAGACCTAAACGGTGATAGGTCGGATTAGCTATCTCCGAGATTTTCTGGACAAAATTATGTTCCAATGGTTCTTATTAAAAATCCATTACCTTGAATTTCCGAAAAAAGATCCGCGGTTCGTTTAATGTCGGCATCATGAAGAACGACGTTAGAACATTCAACGATTGTTAAGGCATGCATAACGTGGCATTTTTTACGAAAGCAACATTCGAATCATGCGAGGACAGCGAGCAAACCATAAAAAAACATTAAATCATCCAAAAAAGATATGCCCAGATTAACCCATAATGTGTTTGACGTTACCTTAGCCTACGGGATGAAAAAGTGGTCGATTTGATACGAGAGCTTCACCGGACAGCAACGTCATTCGAGGGCGAGCTTAGGTGACGTCAAAGAACCGTGGTTTTCGGATGATTGAGCAACGACGCTGGAGCAGCGATCTCTTAATCTGCAGGATAAAAAAAATAGGCTGATTTCACGCGAAAAAAAAGCTAGACAGCAACGCTGATGTGAGCAGAATGGCGGCGGCAGCAGTCTTCGAGTAGAATCGAGACAGCAACAAGCTAGGGCGACGGCGAGGGAGCACGATGATGCGCAAGCGGCTGCAGCAACAGAAGCGGCGTTAGCCGCAAGCAGAGGCGGTGAAACGATGGGAAACAGGGCGGCTACGGTGTGGTGGTGATTGAGGGCGAGAGAGAGTCGTGTGAGAGAGAGGCGTGAGAGAGAATGAGTATGTGTTTGTCAGAAAAAAATTTGTCGTCCCTTCCTCTTTAAAAATCTGAAAAATGCCCCTCTCCATGTAAGCTCGTGATCCTTATATACTAAAAAATTAGGTCAAACCTACTCTTGCAGGGCCAAGTTTCGGCTATAAGGGTGAAGTAATTTGGTGCAGGCCGAAAGTTTACCGTATCATCAGCCCAATTGAAATTAAAGCCTCTTTAATTAAAGATTGAAATGATGGCATGGGCTTAGCTAATGAAATTCCAGCCTTAATAATATGAAGTCAGCCTAGCTCATTAAATATGAAAGCTCTCCATGCCTTGGTCAAATTTTCGGCCCGTGCCGGTCCGATCGCTTATCAAACTAAATGAATTCGCCCATGCGGATGAGCGCTAATGCAATGCATGATTTTTTTTTGCGAGAATTATAAACAACTCTCATTTTATCCTTAAATGAATGAATTTTTAAAAGTCAAAATTTAGGTGTCAATAGCTGCTCCTCTTTGAGTGGAAGCTTGCAGAGATTTTGCTCAAAGACTAAAATTGAAACCTAAATTCTGCAAAATGCAAATGATGATGATTTTTTTTTTGTGTGTGGGAATTTTAAATCCCATTTTCTGATGCAAGTAGAATGATGCATGGAATGCGGTGCTATAAATAACATGTGCTAAAATTTCTCTTTTCACCGTTTTAAAGAAACATGCACATGGATCGCATATGAAGATATTTGTTTTATCAAATATTTCATAATGCTGGTGATTCCCTTAATCTCCAAGCTTCCTCTTTGCAAATGCTAGGATTTTAAGGTACTGAGCCCGTCTGTTATCAGAAACCTCTTTTCCACGTGAAACGGTGCAAGATTTGTGTAGATTTGAAAATGTGCTCGAGTTATGGTTCGAGCTGGCCACTTGTCTTTTTGAAATCACAAGAACGCATACATTGTGAAATTGAAAGATGAATCAAGATCACACGAGGATCTTAGATTTTGGGGGCCTTATCCGTTACCAAAGGTTTCCCTTTGATGCGGGACAGCGCAAGATATGTGTAGGGTTTGAAAATGTGCTCGAGTTATGGTTCGAGCTGGCCATTTGTCTCTTGGGGACCACCTCCACAGGTCACTATGAGTCGGTAAAGTGTCTCTTGCGACCTCCTCAACGGGTCAGCATGAGTCGGCAAAGTGTCTTTTGGGGGCCACCTCCACAGGTCACCATGAGTCGGTAAAGTGTCTCTTGGGGACCACCTCCATAGGTCACCATGAGTCGGTAAAGTGTCTCTTGGAGACCACCTCCATAGGTCACCATGAGTCGATAAAGTGTCTCTCGCGACATTCTCAAGCAAGTCTCATCGTATCAAGACGAGAGATGATGTATCATCTGAATTGAATCAGTATGAATACCAAATGAGTATTATACCTGAAAAATTGTCAGTGCAAGCATCAAGTGGATTACGACTGAAGTCGACTTTGAAAGGGTTTAGAAAACTTACCTGGGTTTTCTGAGTGACAAATGAATGATGGGTAGACTGACTGCATCATACCTGTCTAATCTCTAAAAAAAATGATGACATGCATAAGCTCAATGCAAATGCGACATCATATGTTGGAAAAAGTTCATGAGCTTTTGCTTGCATTATAAAGCTCCACTGGAGAATTTGTCAATAGGAAAGTCTATATGATCTTTCTGACAAAATTAATCAAATTGAATGAGGAATTTTAATCAGAAAGGACTTTTCACTCTTTCTCCCGAAAAAGGCTTTTAAGACCCATCCATTAATGTGGGTAAGAAAAACGCTCAGAGCTGTCATCATCAAGCCTGACAAGGGTCTGGGTATTCTCGCAATTAATATGACCATATCAATCCATGAGGTATTTCACAGGGACTGTAATGAGGATGGGACTCCAATTGAGTCATTTAAGTCATAAAATGAAATCTTCATCAGCTACATTGGGATTACAAGCCAGGAACCCTGCAAAATGAGATAAAATGATCTTGCTCGCACTTCTTCGAGCGACATTCATAAGCATTTGAAACTCTGCATTAACCCAAGTACCCAAATCTGAGGAGAATTTCGGTGAGGGTTGTAATGTAGGTTCAGGGTAGGCTTGAAAATGAAAGGCTTACTTTCAACAATGGGTTGTATGAGAGAATCAGTGATCATCCGTCTCTGTCACTCTATGCTTCAAAAATGATTTTTCTTTGAGGAACCCACTCAGGTAAGACCCTTCCTTCCTTCTGGAGTTTCTTCGAGAGAGCTTTTTATTTTCTCCCTTTTAATGGGAGTGGACGATTTTGCCCCTCTTTTTTGTATGGTAAGCTTCACCATTTTTTTTTCTTTTTTGCACATCGACTTTTTTTTAGGAATGAAGTGTCTTATCTGAATTGTCTGTTTATTGCGTGAGCCGATCTTTCAGATTTCAGCCGACCCCAAGACATTTCGCTCATTTTTTCAGATATTTTGAAATGATTTCTTGCTCAAGATGATCACCAATTTGGTTTGGAGAAGTGAATCCGCCGCTCAAATTAGCTTAGCAAAGGATTAGTGTATATGGTTGTAGAAATGAAATGCTCTTCGTCATGTCTAAAGCACTTGAGCTAACACCGAATCCGCATGCAACAAATATACTCAAAGATTGATGCAAGTGAAAGTAAGAAAATTCAACTCATCTTTTGACTATCTGAAATTTGCCCCGATATGGGATTGTTCCTGACAGGGTTATGAAATGAAACCACCGTTCAAAGGGTCGAGCAATGGGCAACCTGTAGTGTTTGGGATGGATGAACTGAATGCCTCATATTGTTTTGACCGTCATACTTTTCGCGAGATAACCTTTTATCTTGCAAGCATGGAAATTCTCACATTGCTCACTGAGAATTTGTGATATAGGACATGTATGGAAATAGCTTGCCTTTCATCATCCCGATGTTCCTCATTCAACATGGTCAATTCAATTGGATCAGAGAAACTTCCTGATTGAGACTACATCACAGTGGAACTTAATAATGTGTATAAAACAGCATGATGAGGTGAAATGAGCATTGGATGAGTATTATAACTTGATCAAAAGGTGTCAAGGGAATTCAAGTATAATACTTCTTTACAGCATCAGAATTAACAGGACTGGTGAAAACACGACCATCCATTTCCGCAAGGATTAAAGCACCTCCTGGGAGTACTTTCTTCACGACATATGGACCGCCATAGTTCGGAGCGAACTTCCCCTCTGGAAGAGGGACAATAGGCAATAATTTTCGCAGAACAAGATCTCCTACCTGAAAATGCCGAGGTCGGACTTTCTTGTTAAAGGACTTAGCAACCCACTGTTGGTAGCATTGGCCGTGGCATAAAGCTTTAACCCATTTTTCATCGATCAGGTATAACTGGTCCATCCTCTGCTGGATCCAATCCGCTTCAGTCAGCTTGACCTGAGATAATATACGCAAAGAAGGGATTTCTACCTCAACTGGTAACACTGCTTCCATTTCGTACACAAGGGAATATGGGGTTGCCCCCGTAGAAGTTCGGATCGAAGTCCGATATGCCATAAGTGCAAAAGGCAACCTCTCGTGCCAATCGCGATAATTCTCAGTAGTCATGGCAAGGATCTTCTTGATATTTTTGTTGGCCGCCTCTACTGCACCATTCATCTGAGGACGATACGGGGAAGAATTTAGATGCTTGATCTTGAATTTTGTGAACAAATCATCGATCAGCTTGTTGTTCAAATTTGAGCCATTATCAGTGATTATGACTTCGGGTGAACCATATCGGGCGATGATGTCTCGGCTAATAAACTTCACCACATTTCGTGCCGTGATTGCCAGATACAATGCTGCTTCAATCCATTTCGAGAAATAATCCATGGCAACTAGAATGAAACGATGTCCATTAGATGCCTTGGGGTTGATTGGACCGATCACATCAATCCCCCACATAGAGAAAGGCCATGGCTCAGATAACTGATGTAGCTCGTTCGGAGGAACGTTTATCTTGTCACCATGAATTTGGCATTTGTGGCAGCTACGAACATGTTGGATGCAGTCATTTTCCAAAGTGAGCCAGTAATAGCCTAAACTCATAATCTTCTTGGCGAGCATGCGGCCATTCATGTGTGGACCGCAAATTCCTTCATGTACTCTATCATCAGACGGAGAGCTTCAGTAGAGTCAATGCATCTCAAAAGAACTGAATCAAAGGATCTTTTATAGAGACTCTCTCCGCTCAGGAAAAACTTCGAGGCCATCTTCCTTATGTACTTCCGAGCCCATCGGTGACTTGCAACATCGAAGATAGAGTAGCCAATGCATCAGCAAATTGATTGTGAGTTCTGGATAAATACTCGAACGAAATATCATCAAATCTCTCCACCAACTGATCTAGATATTCATGATAGGGCATTAACTTAGCATCTCTTGTTTTCCACTTTCCAACCGTTTGGAGAATGATTAAGGCTGGGTCTCCAAATACTTTAAGCAGAGCGACGCCCATTTCGATTGCGGCATGAAGGCCGAGAATACATGCTTCATATTCTGCAATATTGTTAGAACAGGGAAATACTAACTTTGCCGCCACAGGATAATGTTGACCTTCTAGAGATATTAGGACTACTCCTGTACCCGATCCTGATAAATTCACAGCTCCATCAAAATACATCATCCAGAAATAATCTTCCACCGCCATGACTCTATCTCCGGGTTGATATGGATCTTCATCTTGTCCCGAATTTTCGGCCAGGACGTCGGCTATGGCTCGTCCTTTTACCGACTTTTGAGATAAATACTGCACATCGAACTCAGAAATGAGGATATGCCATTTAGCAAGCTTGCCAATCAGGGCAGGTTGATTTAGCAGGTACTTGATGGGATGGCATTCTGTCACCAAGGAGATTTGATAATGCAAAGTGTATTGCCGCAATCTGTGTAGCACCCAAACTAGAGCCGCACATGTCTTCTCAGCTTCAGAGTAATTCATCTCGGAGGCTGTGAACTTCTTGATAAAATAATAAATGGTGCGTTCCTTCCCATCATCTTGTCTTATCTGTGCCAACATAGCTCCCAAGGATTCACTATGGATCGTGAGATAAAGTATCAAAGGTTACCCCGGCACTGGCGGAACAAGCACATGCTGATTCATGAGATGTTGTTTTATTTTCTCAAAGGCTTCATCACAATCATCATCCCACTCGACCAGTGCATTCTTCTTTAACAACTTGAAGAAAGGTTTAGCCGTTTCAGATAGCTGAGAAATGAATCGGGCAATATAATTCAACCTGCCTATGAGGCTTCGAACTTCTTTACCGTCGTTGGCGGCTTGAGCTCACATATGGCTTTCACCTTGGACAGGTCTATCTCAATACCCTTGTTGCTGACAATGAGCCCGAGCAATTTGCCCGAGCTGGCGTCGAAGACACATTTTGCGGGATTAAGCCATAGCTTGAACTTCCGGAGTCTGTCGAATAGCTTTGTCAAGGTTTCAATATGATCTTTCCCACGCCTTGTTTTTACAATCATGTCATCGACATAGGCTTCAATCTCGTTGTGCATCATGTCATGAAATAAAGTAACCATGGCCCGTTGATAAGTTGCGCCAACGTTCCTGAGACCGAAAGGCATCACCTTATAATGGAACATCCCCCACGGAGTGGTGAATGTAGCCTTCAGTTTATCATCTACGTTCATCAGGATTTGATTGTAACCTGAGAAACCGTCCATAAATGAAAACATTTCGAATCCTGCCGTGCTATCTACAAGCACATCAATGTGCGGGAGTGGGAAATTATCCTTAGGACTAGCTTTGTTTAGATCACGATAGTCAACACAGACTCGAATTCGACTGTCTTTCTTCAGCACCGGGACAATGTTAGCAACCCAGTCAAAATATTGGGTAGCCTCAATAAATCCCACATCAAAAAGCTTCATGACTTCTTCCCTGATTTTCTTTGCTAGTTCTGGCTTAGCTCTTCATGATCCCTGCACTACTCGCTTGAATGAGGGATCGGTCGGTAAGAAATGCTCAACAATTGATCGATCGAGACCGGGCATATCCGCATAGGACCAGGCGAAGATATCCTGGTAATCCTTCAGGAGCTTGGTGAGACGTTCGACCATTTCGGTGGACAAGTTTGCCCCAATTTTCACCTCTCTTGGATTATCTTCATCGCCTAAGTTGATTGATATAGTCTCATCGCTGGTCATAGGCTTAATCATCTCATGCTGTTCAAACTCTTGACGTATTTCTTCATAATCGGGGGTGAATTCGTCTAAATCATACACTTCAGACTCCAATGGATCACCCTCCTCATATTTGCCCCTGAAACATAAAATGGCGGAGTCAGAGAAATAAACATGGTTTAATTATGCATGCTTTGCAATTTCCGAAATCCGATGTGTATTTTTGAAAATTTTGATCTTGATTTTAAGACTGTGGGATGAGAACTCTTGAGGAAGTCCGACCCTCAGTGTTTACCATGGATGACAGATTGTTCACTCATTGATTATCGTCATCGGGTCAGTTTGGGATGCATCATCAAGATTCCAAAATTTAATGAACAACATCTATAATTTTATTGATATGAAGATCAACGAATTACATCTTATTGAGTGCAATGCTGAACTGAAAAATGAAATCCTAACATGCGACATTATAAAAGAATTAAAGAGAGCCGGAAAGATCCCACGCAGGGGATTGCAAAAACTCAAAAAAAAAATGTTACTCTGAACCCTCCATTGGATCTTCGACTACCGCATCATCAGACGAACTTATAGATGTAGACGCCGAGCATAAGTCTTCTTCTGGCACTTTATCAACCTGTACAGGGTCCTCAGATATGGCTCCGATGATGAGGTCATCAAAACAAACAGTAAGATCGAGGAATCCACTGTCTAATGCACCTTCATCCAGCATCATCGGTACAGCCACGATATCTTGACCATGTGGAGAATTTGGGAATACAATCCCTAGGTCGTCTTCGAGTTGGGTCAACTCATCATATCCACCGACCACACCAGCTGATTGGAAAGTAGTGTAGAGCGGGGGTGGTAAAGGACTAGTTTCGGACCTTTCACGGCCTCTTCCGTATTGCCCACCATGCCTAGACTGGCTACGTCCTCGGTGTCCCAAAACAGCTGTATGGGATTGTCCATTAAGCATGATTGGGGTATGGATTCCCTGACCATGTCGGCCTAGGCCTGTGCCAGGTTTGAAATCATTGCCAACCATTACTTTGGCCACCATGATAGAAGCATCAGATACCTCAGGAATGACTAGAGGACTTTCTGGTGATGCATGAATAGTCTGTACCAGTTCAAAAGCATGGTACGAGTCTTCCTCGTTCTGAGCTGGCTCAATGTAGGGAATAGCCGTTTCATTGAAGATCTTATGATCCTCTTCACCATGGATGATCACTAGCTTTCCCTCAACCACAAGCTTGATCTTCTGATGAAGACTTGATGGCACAGCTCCCGCGTTGTGAATCCACGGACGACCAAGTAGGAGGTTGAAAGCCGATGGAATATCCAATACCTAGAACAAAATATCGAACACTGAAGGCCCAATCAGGATGTCTAAATTGATCTGTCCCATGACATCTTTCTTCACACCGTCAAAAGCTCTTACTAAGGTCTTGTCAGCCTGCATCCTAGCCAAATCTACCCCTAGCTGATTCAGAGTGGCTAAAGGGCAGATGTTCAATGCCGAACCATTGTCAACAAGCACTCGCGCCACCAGGGTTTGCTTGTGCTTCACTGTTATGTGTAGGGCTTTGTTGTGACCACGTCCCTCAGTAGGGATTTCATCATCAGCGAACGCCACTTGATCCTTCAGAAGGATGGTCCCGACAAAATTTTCCAGCTTGTCTTGGTCGATATCTTCTAGGACGTGTACTTGCTCCCAACACCTTCATGAGGGATTCTCTATGCTTTTCGGATGACTGCAAGAGCTCTAGTAAAGAAACGTGAGCGGGCAACTTTCGCAACTGATCAACGATATTGTATTCACTCGTCTTGATCACTGCTAAAAACTCATTTGCATCCTTTTTTGTGACCTGCTTGGTTGGGTGATCTTCATTGTACGCACGCCCGGATCTCGTCACCAAGGCCAGATCATACAACCAAGGGACAGCCTTATCGTTTTTGTAAGGAAACGGTTAAGGCGAGCTGATCACCAGAGTTTCGGGTACGACAATTCCTAACTCATCATCCAATGCATCTTGAAGGGGTGGCATGTCAGCCAAATCCAAGTCAAATTTGATCATGCTCTCTATATCAGCTTCGCTTACTCCAAGTTCTGAAAAATGCTCATACTGAGTCATGGTCAAAGCAGCAAGCTCCTGGTCCCAATCAATGATGATCTGAGAAGTAGTGGCAATTGTCTCCGTGTGATTGACCTTAACTATCAACCCATTCTTCATAAGGGTTGAAATTGTCTTCTTTAACTCGTCCAGCGACAGTAGCTCTCCAGTCCGGTAATACCCTGCTCTAACCAGAGCATCAAGAACATCTGCTAACTGGACTTTAAACCTTCCTGCCGGTTGGGTATCGTAATCAAACACAGCGTTAACTTTGCCAGAATGGTCGGGCAAAGGATTATTCTGGACATTTGGCTGGGCGTTGCCCTGGAACGAAAACGCCTTTGACTCGAGCAAGTCTTGGATGCGATTTTTGAGTATAAAGCAATTGTTCGTGTCGTGGCCAACCTCACCACGATGGTAATCGCATTTCTTGGATGGGTCATAACCTGCATATGATGTATAGTTTAGCCTCAAAGGTTTAGTTGACAACAGGTCTTTCTTACGGAGGATAGCCAGAACTTGAGAAAGCGTTCCAAGCAAAGGTGTGTATTGTCGAGGTGGGCGTGGATTTCTCCTCTGCTTTTGTTCGTCAAAATTCCCTTGCTGCTTGACGGGAACTTGTACAGCCGGCGCGGAACTCGTCATGTTGATCTGAGGAGCGACTTCCTTGTCCTTCTTCATTCCGAATCGTTTTACGGGTGTGCTAGCATCTCCGTACTAGCCCTTCTTCATGCCACCTTCCACTTCCTCAGCCATCGCTATGAGATGAGCAAATGATATCACAGAGGTGCTAATGACTCGTGTTCGCATAGTCAGTGGAAGAGTAGAGACAAATAGCTTCATGAGTTCTCTCTCAGGAGGAACGGGCTTGAGTTGGGATGTGGTGTTCCTCCATCTGGTAGCTGTTGACACATAAATTTTGATCAACTTTTTTATTTTTATTTTTATTTTTTTTGAAAATTCATAGAAAATCCATAAAAAGTTGAAAAATTAAAAAATCAATTTTGGTGACCTTAGCCAAGCTAAATGAACCATTTTGACCAAAAAAATAATTTTCATAATTTTCATTTTTTTTAATATATTTTCGAAAAATACAAAAAAAAAGAAAAAAAGAAAAAGAAAATCAAGAAAATCAAGAAAAATAATATTTGAGGTCACAAAAATATATAAAAATATTCGGTATTTTTATTTTTATTTTATCCATTTTCTGACCTCATAAATAGTAAAATTCAGGTTTGATTTTAGGTATTCTTTGATCATCATAAAATTGAATTTGGCAAAAATATTAGTAATGATTAAAAAGAAAAGGAGTGAAAACATCATCATTTAAAAGAAAAGGGGACTAATCATTTTGTCTTCGCTTTTGATTATTTTATTATTATTTTTACTTTTTAGTATTTTATTTTATTATTATTTTATTATTTTATTATTTTATTTTTAGGCACCTCCCCCCATTATCCGTGGCCTCCTCTCCTCCTCCTCCTCCTTCTTCTTCTTCTTCTTCTTCTTCTTCTTCTTCCTCTCCCACGCTCATTTTTTTTCCCATATTCTCTCTTCCATTTTTTTTTTGTCATCACACTACCACCCTCCACATTTCTTGCGTTGCCGGCCGATTGCACCGTCCGATCAATTCGACCATCCGATCGAGGTAAAATTTTGTGTATAATCTCATCTCAATTCTTTCTTCATCTTCACCGTTCGGATTTATGAAAATAGTTCAACGTCCTCCTCATCCGAGTTCGGATTATTGTTTATTTTGTATTTTTTCGTGTTTACTATGTATTTATCTTATATCATAGCATTTCATGCATCATATAATTAATTTTCATTGTATTGCATCTAATAAAAGTGTGCATTTTCTACATTTTACTTATTAGACCCAGAATCGGAAGGCCAAGCCTCCTGTTGGTGTCTAAATATTTGATGTATATTTACTTTATGTTATTTCGCCTATCAGACCCAGAATCGGAAGGCCAAGCCTCTTATTGGTGTCCAAGGCATTTTATTCATTTATTTTATGCAAATTATATTGTGCTACCCCAGAATCGGAAGGCCGAGCTTCCTGCTGGTGGTTTATACCCCCACACATTGTTGCACGAGCACCGACGGACTCCGACGTCGTAAAATTCACTGGATCCCATCTCCTTTGCTTATGTTTATGTTGTATAATGACTTAATATCTTCTTTATTTTTTTACATTGTGTTGCGTCCTATAAAAACAAAAACAAAAAAAAATGCTAGATTGGATGGCTGCAGATGAGCCACGTGTCGTGATTCGGTGATTTTCAGAATAAAAAATATTTTTAACATTAAAAGAAATGAATTTCGAATTTTACAAAAATTAAAATGATTCGATTGTCATCGAGACGCCACGTGGCGCATTCTAGATCGTCCGATTGGGGTTTTTCATAATAAAAAAATCCAAAAAAATGAATTATTAAGGAAAAATTCAAAAAAAAATTGAGAAAAATTGCAGAAAATTCCTAAAAAAATTCTAAAACTTTTCCAAGGCTGAAAATGACAAAAAATTGATTTGTTTTCATTTTTGGGATTTTCTCCCCTTTAATCCAAAATGACGATTTCACCCCTCAAAGGGTAAATCGTCTTTGATATTTCGATGAATTGTGGAAATTGCTTAGAATTTGGCGATGGGTCAGATAGGTGACTAAACCTTATGTCTAAGATTTCCACATTTCATTCCCATTTTTAGAAAATGACGATTTTACCCTTCGAATGGTAAATCGGTTTCTAAAATTCCAGAAAATCATGAAAATTGCAAAAAATAGGAAATATGTCAATTGAGTGACCAAACCTATTTTTGACATTGTTTTACTCCGAATTCATTCCGAAATGATGATTTTGCCCTTTTTGGGCAAATCGTCCCTTTTGTCTCAAAATTACGACTTTACCCCTTATGGGTAAAATCATGTCTAAATCATTCCTAAGCTTGATTGATACTTATTTAGGCTAATAGAGCCTTATTAGAAGTGTCATGTTGATTTGATGTGTTTATTTTGCATATTTGGATTCATTGATTTGCGCATTTTATTATTGATTGTGATTGCTAGGATAGTCATTCCTATTTGCATGAATTCCTAGATTTATGATTCGTACTCCACTCACTACTCATCTGCATGAAATCTTAGGTCAGAGAATTCAGTCAACTTAGGTACCGAAAGGGCGTCAACTCTGACAGTTGACGTAACTAAGTCCCCGAACCCATTTCTCTGGTTATCGCAGAATTGAATAGAAACTCCCAACTATTCAATAGGGTGGTCTAATCATACCCTCCAAAAAATGATTGGTGGCGACTCCATGGCATGCACACTTAGCACATATCACTAGACCACACTGAAGGTCGACTACGCATACCTCCGTTGCGATTTGGGTAACGGGCCTTGGGAGAGGCCCGCGTCCGACCAGACTGGACGGCCCATTAACCCTCGAGAGCCCACGGCGAACCTCGAGAGGGTCGCGACAGTAGCGTACTGCTTGACCGTCTCACCCTTCCTCATCTCAACTGGTTCCGTGTCCTCTCTAGATACAAGGACGTCTATGTTGAAGCTGAAGTGGTTGATAAAAGCGGTTGCCGCTTGTTTCCAATTCCCCATGCTATATACTTCATAGTCAGTGTACCATCGCATAGCAGCATCCTTCAGACTGGCTTGAAAAGTCTAAACCAGTAAAGGGCCATTGTCAGCGTAGTTGCTCATTCTTGTTTGGTACATCTGAACATATTGCACCGAGTTGGACGTGCCGTCGTATTTCTCAAAATCAGACACCTTAAACTTCTCTGGCACATCAACTTTTGTGAAAGAAGAAAAGTCGACATGAGGAATGCTGTGCGTTCCATGAATCTCTTGGAGTCTTTCTTCCATCTTCATCTCCATCTTTTGCTCCATCTGTTTCTCCATTTGAGCCATCAGCTTAACTGCATCGTAAGTCTGTTCTGGGGCCACAGGACTGGCTTGGTGAACTGGAATTATCGGCGGAGCATTCATACTAGAGCATGGGATAAACATGTCCTCTAGTGAAAAAAACTGCTCTTGGTTCTTGCCTGGACCATCAGCTGTCGGAGGTGGAGGATGCGCCAGAGTTTGAGGTGTTTGGCTAGGCAGCTGCATCCTAGTCATAAGACTTGCCAGCACCTTGTCTGCCATTTGAGAGACCATGTTGTCCATTCTGTTGTTCATGGCATCTATATGCTCCTGAAGGGCCTCTTGGATCGCGGCGTTCATTTCAGCTTTGTCAGCCATTTTCTTCGTGACTGATCTGGTGCTGTGTGGATGACCCGTGATAAATTACCTTAAAAGAAAGACCACACGAAGATTAGTAAAGTGAGTGAGAATAGTGGGTCAATCCATGACAACTCTCTAGACTCAATAAACAAAGCAAAAAACTGAAACATGCAGTCTTTCAGTTCCATCGGCCTTCACGATGAAATTATCCATAATTCGTACGTTGATAAAAAAAATTCCCAAATATTATGGGCTGATTTAGAACTTTATGAGGAACAACTTTGATGTTCGGACTTAAGGCTAAAGGTGGACCGATCAGTATAGTTTAATATTTATTTCGAAAAATTCTTCCTAGAAAAACTGTTCTGTCCCGTTTTTGTCGAATGAGCGAAAGACTCCCTTAAAGTGTGAATTAAGGTCTGGAATTTTGTAGATTATTAGTTTAGACATCAATCTAAAACTTTCGTTTTGCATGGTCCAACAAAGGATATCATTTTAAGAATGTAATCTACAGAACAAGGCAAGTGTGCGTGAGCTGCCGAAATTCCAACCTACATCGTCTTTGATGAAAATTCGCCCAATAAAAGGAAAACATCACGAATTATTCTCTAAATTTTACAGATGATAGTCCCAGATGTTTCGAACATTTTCTGTTTAGACATCAAAATCCAAAAATGAACATATAAAGTTCTAAAAAATCGGATCGTACGGAGCAACAACTCAGAAATAACAACAACCAGAACAAAATTCAATGAAACAATGAATAGGACTAGCAAATAAAGACTCTAGCTATCTCGAGCTGCAGACTTCTGGGTGACAACTTGAGCCTTGAGCTTCTTGTACTTATCCTCATTCCTCCGGGCTTCTTCCTTAGCTTTGGCGAGCTTCCGCTTGAGGCGATTGATTTCGAAACGCTTGGTATCTTGAACAGCTACTTGAGGTATCACTGGAAGCCATTCTTTCGGGATGATATGCCCTTCGATGTAACTGATTGTGGCATGGTATGTCTTGACATTCCCTGAAAGGATCTCCTTAGGAAACATTAGTCTGGTTGGCCGGCAGCGCTTCCACATGGCATGAGCAAGGGCGGTGTGTTCCTCGAACTTCTGGTCCTTCAAATTAAAGTGTATGTGAATCTCTATACTCTTCGGCTTTAGAGGGATTGACTATACTACGCCGTATTGCCGAACAACTCTGACTGGATAGTACTCTGTGATGCCAGAAATTCCCAGGAGAGAGACAGGTGCCTCGTCTCGTCCCATGATCCTAGCTTCCTCCACTTTGAACCAAAGAGCATGCCACAGGAAAGTCACAGGACTCGGGTTTGTTAACAAGACAGTTAGTCGGGAATAGTGATACCCAGGAACCCGACCTTGCTCATTCTTAAACTTTAAGAGAGGGTGCTCAAGTTCTGAAATTTTAGGTATTTCAAGGTATTTTCCAAATTCAGAAAAATGAGAGAGAAACCAAACTTGGAGAATTTCAGGCGAAGCTCTAAGTGTCTTATCCTGATCAGTCTTAAACTTGGTAAGCGAGATGAAGGTTTCAGCCAAGATAGCATTAACAAAAAATTTTCCATTATTGACCTGTCTTGCAAAATACGCTATCATGGGGTCAATAGAATTCTGCTTATGTGGAAAAATGATCGAGCCAAAGAACAACAGGATAAAAATTTTGGCCTTATCATATGCACATGGAGCTTTTGCAAAACATGTTTCCAGGAATGAAAGAGGACAACTCCCACGGCTCCCTTTTAAAGGTTTTGCTACTTCATCTCGATTGACATTCAGGTATTCAGATAAAACAAAGACAGGATCTTCACCAATTGGTGGAGTAACTAAGCTCGAGTCCAGTGACTTTCCAACGAGAACATTATACTCTTCTAGAGTTGGAGTTAGCTCATGCTTACCGAATATGAAGGTAGTGGCCTGTGGACTCCAGAAATTCGTCAACGCATGAATGAGACCAAACCGCATACGGATATGAATCAAAGGCAGCATTCGGCCAATACGGAATCTGACTATCTCTCGGCTATCCTCATGCAAATCGCTCCACCACTGCTTCAGTTGATCCTTTGCTGGAGTTAGGACTCGAATCATCCCTATAATCTACAGCTCGAGACTATGACTCACCTAAAAAATTGCCATGGACCGACCCGAAAATATAAGTAAACATGAAAGCATGAGTAAAGGGTTGAAGAGAATGCCGCCTTTATATAGGTGAAATAAACAAACACATAGACACGCACATGAAAAT
Source organism: Rhodomyrtus psidioides (assembly GCA_021437785.1). Lineage (NCBI taxonomy): Eukaryota > Viridiplantae > Streptophyta > Magnoliopsida > Myrtales > Myrtaceae > Rhodomyrtus > Rhodomyrtus psidioides. Next base: position 737,002 of record JAILYB010000213.1, on the reverse strand, counting down.
GCGACGTGAAGTTCGATTTCTATCTAATAAGGCTTAACAAAGGTGGAGCCCTAAGGATATCCAAATTGAACCACCCTGATTTGTGATTGTATCAGGATCCCCCGTAGACATCCGGCTCAGCCAAGTATAGACCCGTATCACATGGCGAAAGACAGGGGTGATGAATCATGGCACTGATTTGAAAGAGTTCGGGACTTGAAGAGGGAGACTCAGGCCAGGTGGTGATGGCCAGAGTGTCCCAAATCAAATACCATCTTAAGCCTAGCCATTCAGGTCCAATGGCGGGTTGTGTGTGCTATGTGAAAATGCAAGAGTAGATGACGTGCACAAGAGTTTATATCAAAACAACGCTTCAATATAACCTTCAAACATACATTTCTACTCCGACCCGCAAAAAAGGGGTTAGCAAAGCACTTCACCCCTTATCACTCCAATTTGCAATAACATTTAACACCTTATAAATGAGATTCAACCAAGATCGCTAAGAGCGAGACATCCATGGAATTTTCATTAGGCCTAAATCCACTTAAGCTTTTAATTTTTCGAAAAAATTCAAGTGAACCAATTAAGTTTTAATTTTTTCAAAAAATTAAAAACAACAATTCCCCAATGGAGTCGCCAAGCTGTCGCGACCTAGAATAAAATTAGGCTAATGGATTATTAGGTTAATCGAATGAACTAACTAACCTAATACGGACTCTCCCAAGCCTTACCAAATCGCAACTTAAATTTTATCGAAATGATTTAGAATTTGGAGTCGTCACTAATCATTTTTGGTAGGTTGATTAGAAACCTAAATAAAATAGTGGGAGAACTATTTTATTCCTGCGAACCAGAGATTATGGATTCGGGGACTTGATTACACTAGTTAATTAAAACTAATGCCCTTTCGGTACCTTAATTCCATATGGGATGTCTTAAAATCGACGACTCAGATTGAATCAATTTGAAGCTCAGAAAAAGTAATTCTTTTTGGATTTTCACTTTAATATGCAATGCATGAATGAAAATGAATACAATGACATGAAATTTTCTAAATGGTGCAATGACATGTAAGATTAGGGTCATCTCATCCTATAGGCAAAATTAACTAATTAATTAAGACGGACAGAAATATATAACATCAGGGCATAACGCAAGTCCATTAGTTTAAACATGCGAGGATCTTAGGTGAAAACACAATCCGTCACACAAATGGTTAATTAGCATGCAAACTATTATGCAATTGATTAAATTGAACGTGCAAACTACATGCACACAATAACCCATGCAGCACGAGATTTTTACCTAAATAATTTAATCATGCAGTCGAGCTAACCTAGTATGAAAACCCTAAACATGGTACTAAAGACATGACTAAACAGAATAAGACACATGCATATAAATATTGGACATGCGAATGTATGACATATTATGCATGATTTTCGAAAATGATAATGATGCATGAATAAGCAATTGTCAAAAAATGTATGATAATATAATGAGCAATTTTCTATCTTTTAATTTTTTTATACTTTATGATGCTGATGCAACCTAACTACATGACATGTGATGTGGCAAGATGACATGGCAAGATGACGTGGCAAAATGATATGGCAAAATGATGTGGCAAAATGACATGGCAAGATAACGTGGCAAAATGACGTGGAAAGATGACATGGCAAAATGACGTGGCAAGATAACGTGGCTAAATGATGTGGCAAGATAACGTGGCTAAATGACATGGTGAGATGACGTGGCAAAATGACATGGCAAGATGACGTGGCTAAATGACGTGGCATTTATGCAAGGATGACGTGTACGAATGACATGGCAAGATGACGTGACAAGCTGACGTGCAATTATTTTTTATTTATTTTTGGATTTTTTTAAAGAAAAGGAAACTGTCCTATTCCCGGCAACCGAACTTCTAGATATGGTAAAACCCAATCAGTCAGTCAATCAACCAATCAATTAGATAATCAATCAAACATGTCAGTCAATCAATCAGACAATCAATGAATTGATCAATCAATCAATCAATCAATCAATCTGGCAGCTAACATTCAAACAGAATCACGATCGCCAACAACCCGACCATCATATTTTCGAATTTTTCTAAAAAAAATCAGATCTCATATCTTGAATTAAAGGTTGATTTTTATTCGGAGACAGCAAATCAGACCTAAACGGTGATAGGTCGGATTAGCTTTCTCCGAGATTTTCTTGACAAAATTATGTTCCAACGGTTCTGATTAAAAATCCATTACCTTGAATTTCCCAAAAAAGATCCGCGGTTCATTTAATGTCGGCATCATGAAGAATGACGTTAGAACATTCAACGATTGTTAAGGCATGCATAACGTAGCATTTTTTACGAAAGCAACATACGAATCATGTGAGGACAGCGAGCAAACCATAAAAAAAAAACATTAAATCATCCAAAAAAGACATGCCCAGATTAACCCATAATGTGTTTGACGTTACCTTAGCCTACGGGATGAAAAAGGGATCGATTTGATACGAGAGGTTCACCGGACAGCAGCGTCAGTCGAGGGTGAGCTTAGGTGACGTCAAAGAACCGTGGTCTTCGGATGATTGAGCAACGACGCTGGAGCAGCGATCTCTTAATCTGCAGGATAAAAAAAACAGGCTGGTTTCACGCGAAAAAAAATGGCTGGACAGCAACGTTGATGTGAGCAGAATGGCGGCGGCAACGATCTGCGAGTAGAACCGGGACAGCAACAAGCTAGGGCGGCGGCGAGGGAGCATGATGATGCGCGAGCGGCTACAGCAACAGAAGCGGCGTTAGCCGCAAGCAGAGGCGGTGAAACGATGGGAAACAGGGCGGCTACGGTGTAGTGGTGATTGAGGGCGAGAGAGAGTCGTGTGAGAGAGAGGCGTTGTCGCGACCCTCTTGAGGTTGTCGGGCTCTCGAGGGCTAATGGGCCGTCCTGTCTGGTCGGACGCGGGCCTCTCCCAAGGCCCATTACCCAAATCGCAACGGAGGTATGCGTGATCGACTTTCAGTGTGGTCTAGTGACATGTGTTAAGTGTGCATGCCATGGAGTCGCCACCAATCATTTTTTTAGGGTATGATTGGACCACCCAATCGAATAGTTGGGAGTTTCTATTCAATTCTGCGAGAACCAGAGAAATGGTTTCGGGGACTTAGTTACACCAACTGTCAGAGTTGATGCCCTTTCGGTACCTAAGTTGACTGAATTTTCTAGCCTGAGATTCATGCGGATGAGTAAGGTATGAACCCTAAATCTAGAAATTCATGTAGATAGGAGTGATTATCCTAGCAATCACAATCAGTAATAAAATGCCCAACTCAAGGAATCTAGATATGCAAATAAATCACATGGCATTCCTAGTAAGGTCCTATTTATCAATCACAGCTCAAGAATGATTTAGCTGTCCTAGCCATTCTACACACGATCTAACCTAAGAAAAGCATTAGGAAGCATCGAAGGAGTTCGAGAGTACTCACATGGGGTTCGCCGTGCCCTGGTTTGGTCTTGGACGAGCTATCGAGCTCATGCCGACCCGATTATATTTGGGGATCCACTCGGCGTTTTACACCATGAAATCATGTGAAACAAAAACGAAAATATTCAGTAAGGGGCATTTATTGTAGATGGTGGTCGATCTAATTGGACGTCAAGACTAAAAAAGATGTAGAAATTTACAAATTAAAATACTCGAATGACATTTTTTTGCTAAATTCAACTCTATGCGTCGTGAAGAAACACATGCAATTGAACTTGAATTTTGACTATTTATGAGTTCAAAATGTAAAAGAAATTAAAATAAAAATATTGACTATTTTTCTATATTTTTACGACAGCGAACGCTAATTTTCTTCATTTTTCATGTATTTTTCTATTTTTGGAAAATATTAAAAAATATGAAAAATTATTTTTTTATCAAAAATGGTTCCTTTAGCTTGGTCAAGGCTACCAAAGATGATTTTTTAATTTTTTAACTTTTTATAGATTTTTTATGAATTTTTTAAAAATAAACTATGAAAGACTGATCAAAAATCAGGTGTCAACAGGCGTGAGAGAGAATGAGTATGTGTCTGCCATAAAAAATTTGTCGTCCCTTCCTCTTTAAAAATCTGAAAAATGCCCCTCTCCATGTAAACTCGTGATCCTTATATACTAAAAATTTAGGTCAAACCTACTCTTGCAGGGCCAAGTTTCGGCTATAAGGGTGAAGTAATTTGGTGCAGGCCGAAAGTTTACCGTATCATGAGCCCAATTGAAATTAAAGCCTCTTTAATTAAAGATTGAAATGATGGCATGGGCTTAGCTAATGAAATTCCAACCTTAATAATATGAAGTCGGCCTAGCTCATTAAATATGAAAGCTCTCCATGCCTTGGTCATATTTTCGGCCCGTGCCGGTCCGATCGCTTATCAAACTAAATGAATTCGCCCATACGGATGAACGCTAATGCAATGCATGATTTTTTTTTTTGGCGAGAATTATAAACAACTCTCATTTTATCCTTAAATGAATGAATTTTTAAAAGTCAAAATTTTGGTGTCACCACCTGCAGAATATAAAGACTATTCTTTTTGTTACATCTCATCACAATCAAGGAGCCCTCTCTTCCATCTCCTCGATTTCTGCCGTCGTCATGTCATCGGGATACTTCCCATCCAAGGCTCTAACCGAACCTTCCCGACACATCAAAGCTTTCATCTTTATCCTTCATAGCCCGAAATTATTTTTGCCATCAAAAGGTGCCACTTCAAACTTGATAGATGTCATCTCGAACAATTGTTTTGGCCATCAAAAGTGCTCTTTTGTTTGAGATGGCATCTATCAAGTTTGAAGTGGCACCTTTTGATGGCCAAAACAATTTCGAGCTATGGAGGATAAAGATGAAAGATTTGCTGCATCGGAAAAGTTCGGTTAGAGCCTTGGATAGGAAGTATCCCGATGACATGATGACGGCAGAAATCGAGGAGATGGAAGAGAGGGCTCCTTGATTGTGATGAGAGGTAACAAAAAGAATAGTCTTTATGTTCTACAGGGAAGTACCATTGTGGGTTCTTTAAATATATCATCCTCTTCAAATTATGATACATCAAGGTTGTGGCATATGCGGTTGGGCCACATGAGCGAAAGAGGAATGACTATCCTGAGTAAGCGTGGTTTACTCTATGGGAAGCATACAGTTCCACTTGATTTTTGTGAGCATTGTGTTTACGGGAAATAGCGCAGAGTTAGTTTCAGTACTGGGATGCACTCAACAAAGGACACAGTTGATTATATTCACTTTGGTTTGTGGGGACCTGCACAGGTTACATCTAAAGGTGGTGCAGTTTATCTTCTGACATTTATTGATGACTTTTCTAGGAAGTCTGGGTTTATTTCTTGAAGCATAAAAGTGACGTCTTTGATACGTTCAAGAAGTGGAAGATATTGATTGAAAATCAAACTGGTAAGAAGTTAAAGCGTCTCAGAACAGACAATGGTCTTGAGTTTTGCGGATGTGATTTTAATAAGTACTGTGAAAATTCAGGGATTGTTCGACATCGAACAGTCAGGTATACGCCTCAACAGAATGAGGTGGCAGAGCGCATGAACCGAACACTTTTAGAAAGAGCTAGATGTATGTTTTCTAATGTTGGACTTGATAAAGATTTTTGGGCTGAAACCGTGAACACGGCATGTTATTTGGTGAATCATTCTCCTTCTACTGCAATTGAATGTAAGACTCCAAACGAGGTATGATCTGGTAAACCTTCTGATTATTCTGTATTGAAAGTATTTGGATGTTCCGCTTATTATCATGTAAAAGATGGTAAGCTTGAACCTAGAGCCAAGAAATGTATTTTTATTGGTTATGCAGATGGAGTTAAGGGATATAGATTGTGGTGTTTTGACCCTCAGTCACCAAAGTTTATAATTAGTATGGATGTTACTTTTGATGAAAATTTTATATTAGATCAAAGAAAAGTTGTTGAGTCTATAGATATTTAGTGTAAAGCATCCACAAAGAACCTCTGAAGACATCTTTATTTAGCTAGAAAGTGACAGTGAGCAACAAGACTCAGATTCGATTAAAGAAGAAGTAGAAGAAGTTGAACAACCTCAGACTTTAGTTGTAGGGAAAGCTAAAAGACAAATTAAGCCTCCTCAAAGGTATGATTTTGCTGATTTGGTGGCATATGCTCTTACAGTTGCTGAAGAGCTTGGTATTGAAGAACCTTCTACATTTCATGAAGCTACTATTTGTTCTAAATCTAAAAAGTGGCTTGTTGCGATGAATGAAGAGATGGAGTCTCTTCATAAGAACCAAACTTGGGATTTTATGAAATTGCCTAAGGGCAAAGGAGCAGTTGGATGAAAGTGGATTTTCAAAAGACAAGAAGCAATCTAGTGATTGTTAGGATGCATGTGTGAGTTGTGTTAAAGAAGTCTCACATAGGAGAATTGATGTGGTACTGAGCAGTTAATATACCCAAATTGGCCCATAACTCATTGGATTAAATTTTTTAGTAAAGGTGGGTCCAACTGGATATATTGACGGGCTCGGACTTGGGATCCCTCTTGGTGATCTCCCTAGGTTAAAGTATCAAACTTCCGCTACGCACTCCCAACAAATAGTATCAGAGCCGATGATTGATTTGTGGGCCTCCAATCTGTTCCGGCGAATATCTTAAGAATGAATCTGGTGATCGCGTCTCAAAAAAGAATTTGGTGCCAAAACAGTTTCCGGACCGGTGGACGCTATGATGTAGCAATGCGAGCCCGATGGGCGATGATGAAGATTCAGGTTGAGATGGAGGCAACGCGGTTTTCGGGCCGGGTGGACGTTGTAGTGTAGCAACGTGAGCCCGATGGCCATTGATGAAGATTCAAGTTGAGGTAAGTGTTGACATCTAATTTTGGATCAGCCATTTCTAGTTATTTCTTAGAAAATTCATAAAAAATTTATAAAAAATAAAAAATTGCAAAATCAACTTTGGTGGCCTTGGCCAAGCCTAAGGAACCATTTTTGACAAAAATAATAATAATTTTTCATAGTTTCACATTTTTTAATATTTTCAGAAATTAGGAAAATACTAGAAAAATCAAGAAAAATAGCATTTGAGGTCACAAAAATATAGAAAAATAGCCAATATTTTTATTTTAAATCCCTTGTATTTTTTACCTCACAAAAAGTCTAAAATCAGATTCAATTTTACGTGTTCCTTTGTAACACATATGATTGAATTTGGTAAAAAAAATGTCAATTGAGTCTTTTAATTTACAATTTTGGCATTTTTTAGGATCTTGACATTCAATCTAATTGTCCCTTATTATAATTTAACCCAATTGTCCTCACAGAATGTTTAATTGCATAAATTGGACAAAATTGAATACTAAATTGCATTTTAGTCCTTGAGATTGGGCATAATTGAAATTACTTTCAATTCAAGGACCACCATTGCAAATTGAACACAATGCCCAATGGTTTTCATCATTTTGAATCAATTGGCATAGGTAATTTGGTTCAATGTGATCATTTGAACCCTCAATTGCACAATTCCCCGATTTGCAATTAAATGAAAATTTGGGGTTTTTGTTGAAATTGACATGAACTTTTGGGCAAAATTATATTTTTAGATAAAATCCATGCTCTAAGTTTGATTCTGAGATTCAATTGCAAAAATTCCCAATTGAATTGCGTTTAATTTTAAAAATTGGGTCAGAACCGGTTCTGACCGGCCAAACCGCCCGGTCAGACCGGTCGAATCGGTCTGAAACAGTGTCATCGTCTTCCTCAGACTCCCGCGCAGGTGAATAGTGAAAGGCCGAATTTCAATGGCAAAATTGACTAAGCAATCGACTACAATTGAAGAAGCATTAGTGGGTGTTTGATTCTTCGAACCATTCCCCGTCGATTGATGCTGGAATCACGACCAATAGTCGCCGGAGAAAGGAGTAATCGGCCGGTCAATCCTGCAGACCTGCAAAAGTCAACACTTCCCAAACTTAGAACAAATTCATGTGCGAATTAAGACCTGCCGGAGAATTAGACGGACATGGATGGAACACCCATCGTCTCCGGCATCGTTTGGATCAAATGGCACATGCAATCACGTGCCATTTCAAGTCTGTTAGTCCCCTCAAAATTGGCGCTAAAAATCGAAAATGATATATAGTCTTGAGAGCCTTTCAGAAGGTAGGGGTGGTTGATTCAGTTGGCGGACGAAAAACTGAATCGAGAGAGAGAGAGAGAGAGAGAAAAGCGAGAGAGAGCTCGCCCTCCAACCGCCATTGTCGAGGGCTCGAGCTCAAACTGTGAGGCACAGGTTGGGCCACTTTCAGGCCAAACCAAAGCCATTGAGTGTTGTTGGAAGGTCGCCGGAGCTTCAAGGCAGCGATCGCTGCCAACCGGGCAGCCTGAAACCGCAGAACAAGGTGAAACGCAGTTCCAACCTTCTCACTGTGCATCAATGGCGACTCGCCTGTTTCACGTTTATTCTTGCACTTAGCGTGTGCGTTTCGCTCCTTAGACATTACTGACCATCGTCAAATCTTCGTTTTGCATTGATTTCGCCTAAATACCCCAAATCAAGTCTTCGAACTTAGCTTCCATCGCTGACCACTGTTCAAAGTCGCCCAGCCAAATCTGGGCCGAGCGAGCTCAATCGAAGCTCGAGGTAAGTCTTCTGAACATTGATTGATGCTATTCCGTGATTGAATTGCCATGATTTAATGTGAATCGAGCAATTGAACTTCCATGGCCGTACTCGGCATCTCACATGGCGATCGTGATCTGGTGAATGAAATCATGTGATTCTTAGATATGTTGAACTAGAGACGATCGTGAGTCGATTGGCGTTGGTTTCGCGTGATTCCGTTAAGATCCCAACGTCGGATCATCGTCAGAGAAGCTCGGCCGTTCGTTCCATTGGAGTCGAGAGGTTGAAGACGAAGCTGACGTGGCGTAGTCAGTGGGTCAAAGTTCCTAGGTGGCATTCGGCCATTGGTCCACGTGTGGTCCAGTCAGCACAGCCGTTGGGGTTGTTATTCGAATAAGTAGATCGGACGGCTCAGATAAATCGAGCCTAAATTTTAGTGGCCGTCCTAGTAGCAATTAGGTTTATTCGAAAATATTTTAAATCGAAAAATCAAATTGAATCGAAACGGTGTCGTATGGGTTAGTGAGTAGGCGACGTCGTTTAGGATAGTAGGGGTGAACGTCCCAAATCAAGTCTCAGGTTCTAATCATGGCCGTAGATTTTAGTAGGTCGATCAGACGGCCCTGATCGAGTCTCCGCTCAATCTAGACCGTGGGTTTTAGTAATCAGATCCGACGGCCGTGGATTAGCCACACGGTTCAATAGGAACCGTCGGATCAAGCTTGGATAATCCAGAAATTAGAAAAAAAGAAGAAGAAGAAAGAAACGGCGTCATTTAGGTGTGTGGGTCATGCGAATCCGGGTCTGGGCCGGGTTCCGACTCGAGTGGGTCGAGTTGACCCAGTCCGAAACATTTTTTTAAATAAAAAAATCAGAAAATGATTTTTAAAAATAAAAAAAAATCAGAAAAATCCTAGAAAACCCAAAAAATGCTAGAAAATTCTAGAAAATCCAAAAAAATGTAAGAAAATTGTGGGAAAATCCTAGACACTCCAGAAATCTCCAAAAATCGAGGATTGAACACAGACAACTGGTCAACCCTATTTTTGGGGTTTCTTATCCGTTCTTCTGAGACTCAACCATATTACCCTTTAGGGGTAAGTCGCATCTGCTGTATATGCGAGATAAGGCCGATAATGCCAAGGTAAGAATTAGGGTCGGTTAGGCGACCAATCCTTAGGCTTGGGTTTTCGAATCCCGTCCCTTTTCTCAAAATGACGATTTTGCCCCTCAATGGGATAATCATCTTTTTTATTCCAATCGAGTCCTGAAAATTGCTTAAAGTTAGGGTTTGGGTCAGGTGAGTGACCAACCCTAATATTTGAGATTTTCAGTTCTCATCTTTGTCCAAAATGACGATTTTACCTCTCCAAAGGTAAAATCACTTTTAAATTCCAGAAAAATTCTGGAAATTCCCGAAAAATAGGAAATGGAAGGATTTTATTGTCAATCTCATTTCCACCATCTTTTGACTGCATATTTCATCTGAAATGACGATTTCGTCCTTTTGAGGTAAATTGTCCCCAAATTTCTCAAAATTACGATTTTGCCCCTCATGGGTGAATCATATCCAAATTATTCATAAGCCTTGATTGATATTTCTCTAGGCCAATAGGGCCTCATTAGGGATGCCATGCTTCCTTCATGTGTTTTATCCGCATGTTTTGGATCCTTGATTTGCGCATTTATTTTTACTGACTATGAGTGTTAGAATAATCACTCTCACCTGCATGAACTCCTAGATTTAGGATCCGTACCTCCACTCGTCTGCTTGAAATCTCAAGACTAGATAAATCATTCAACTTATGTGCCGAAAGGGCGTCAACTCTGACAGTTGGCGTAACAAAGTCCCCGATCCCATTTCTCTAGCTTATGCAAAATCGAATAGATCGCTCCCAACTATTGATAATGTTTCCGATCATACCCTCCACGAAACGATTGATGGCGACTCATTGGCATGTACACATATCACATGTCACCAGACTGCACCGAAAGTCGATCACGTATATCCAGCCGTTGCGATTTGGGTAATGGACCTTAGGAGAGGCCCGTGTCCGATCAGGCGAAGATCGGGCGGCCCATTAGCCCCCTCCGACAGCCACTCAAGGAGAGGGTCGCGACAATAAGTTGGTGCGGAAAGATACTTGGATTAAGGAGGAGCAAACCTAACACTAGAACTCACACATGAGAGGGAGATTGTTAGGATGCATGTGTTAGTTGTGTTAGAGAAGTCTCACATAGGAGAATTGATGTGGTACTGAGCAGTTAATATACCCAAGTTGGCCCATAACTTATTGGCTTAAGTTTTTGAGTAAAGGTGGGTCCAACTGGATATATTGACGGGTTCGGACTTGGGCTCCCTCTTGGGGATCTCCCTAGGCGAAAAGTGTTAGACTTCCGTTGCATGTGCACCCAACACATGCGGTGTTTTTAAATCTATTTTTTTAATAACATAGTCAACCTTGTCATTCAGAAACGGGTAAGTATTGAGTCGAAATTTTGTTTCTTTTCGGCAAGTTTAGAGTGGGGAGATGGGGTCAATAAGTGCAAGGGGTTGCTTCTTTTTATATTTTTTGAGTTCTTTCTCGGCATCTTTCATTGATAGATGTAGTTTTATATGACTTTGTGCTCGTAAATTGTGGATTACCTACTTAGAATTTACCTTTTCTGTCACGCTCCGATCCACGGGAACATAATATCCCTACATTAATCGCCTGAGGTCATAATGACAACGTCCCAGGTACGCTATCGACCCTCGATAACATATCGCATATGCGGAAACGATTAAACTCCCATACAGACAAAACATCAGGGATAGTCAACTATAAATATCTGTAACAGTAGGATATCAACATACATGATCGCCTATATAGAATACAGCAGATGATCACTAACCCTACGGAGCTACAGTCAACTCACTAGGATCCACTATAGAACAAAAAGGGATCTTGCAGGGTTAGGTCCTCATCTACTCCAAAAAGAACCAAAAATCTCCAAAAGTCCAGGTGACAAGTAGGTCATAACTGGAAGCCAAGGAATGCTCGCCAGGGGCTCAGCATCACTTCGGACCTGAAAAGTGTTCCCACTACGGGGTGAGATAAAATCCCAATGAAGTCAACGCCTAAGCCTCGGTTAGGGCGATGACTCGTCCAGACATCCTATTAGACGATCACATGCAACTTACCAAATGACATCTCATGCATTATACGCCATGAATGAAACATCGGTCGTGTCAACTCAACTATCATCAAGTCATTCAATGATCATAATGCATCTAGGCAAATAGCATGTATTAGACATCATTTTTACAATGATGATCCGCGACGTTTCAAAATAGCGACACTACCACATGCCTATGGCACTCCAGGTAATGTCATCTGTAAACAAGCTCCATCCCATATCCTATCAGCGACGGCATCTACAAGTTGTGACCCCATGCCCACGGCACTCCAGGCACAACAAGTAGGCTTCCCAAAATGGGGTCCGATCCGTCACAAGCTGCGATCGGCTACCGACAGTCTCTCCATGCTCCATGCCAGCTTCGCACCACACCAAGACTGCCGGGCATCCAACAAGTGGTGTGATTAGTCCCCAGTGCCACTGGCACCTCCAAGCACACCGAACTTGTTAGGAGTCGCCTCATTGTTACTTTTATGTCCACTCAATCCAATCCACAATCAACTCAATCACATCTTTGGTCATAGCCGATAACCAAGCATAATCTCAACTTGGGCAATCAACTAAGAAACGATAGAAATTTCAATCAGGATTATCAAAATCAATCCACGCCATGCCTTAACCATAGCCAATTTAATTCACATCAATCGTAGGCCAAGTATTTATCATTCGAGAAATCATAAATCGACTAAGCTAACCGATTAGGGCCATTTAACCTAACCTGAATTTCTAACTTATATCGACCCTAATCGTCTACTTAAACACCTATTAGTCTAAGCAAACTAATCCGAACATATTTAACGACCTAATCGAGAATTCGATGTCAACTCACCGCTAATTCCCTGAAAATTCCTTCGATCCGAACTTCGAACGCGAACGCAACCGCAACGCGAACCGTAAATATCGTCCAACGAGCCCAAAACTCCAATTTCCTTAATCCACGGGCCCAAAACTCTTGGCCCAATAGCCCAGTACACGGCCCAACTCAGAATGGGCTTCGGCCCAACTCAGCAGCCCTAAAATCCAAGCCCACAGAACCTGAGCTTCTCCGGCGACTGGTAGCGGTCTGCGACGACGGAGGGGTGTCGAAGGAAGAGTGAGGAAGTCATGTGAGGTGGTGGTGGTGGTGGTCGGAAGCCACCGTGCAGCAAGATGAAGCTGCTGCAACACCCTGCTCGAGCAGAGGAGCAGAGCTGCTCGAGCAACTTCCAGCCGGCTTTCCAGCGGCCCTGGACGGCGGCGACGGTACTGGAGGGTGGCGGCGGACTGAGGGGGAAGTGGTGGTCAGTTGGTGATGGCCGGGTAGTGGCTCGATGGGGTGTGATCGCATGAAACAGAAGAGAAAGAAGAGAGAGTCAGTCGGTGCAGTAGAAAATGAAGAAGAAGAAAACGTGTCTGCAGGGGAAGGTTGTTGTGGAAAAATAAATGGAGGAGAGAGAGAATGCAGCTGTCCACCTTTGACCATCTTGAGTGTTCTAAAGATAAGGTGGGGGCCACTTCTATTATTAAACTTGTCCTTTGCTCATCAAAATATCCAAGGGCATTTTAGTATTTTCCATTCTTGGCCGGGGCAATTCCGTAATTTTCTTGCGAGGGTAAATCGGACATTGGCAATCCAATCGGGATAATGAATCCTTCGAAGTCGGCTTGGTTACGACGAGGCTCAAACTCGAAAATTCAAATCCTAAGGCGAATCGACAAATCGATTGAAATCCAACTCGATTCGAACGTCGATTACGGAAATCATCCAATTTCAAATTCTAAATCCTCGAAATAACTTAAGCGACCAAAATGAAATTCTTATTCATACTGTCGTCTGGATTCCACTATTTACAGAAGTCGGAATTTTGGGCGTTACATTCTCCCCACCTTAGGAAATTTCGTCCCCGAAATTACACTACTACTGAAAATCGTCAAAAAGATCAGGATATTTCTGCCTCATAATCTCCTCGTTTTCCAACGTAGCACCTTCCGTACCGTGATACCACCTTTACTAGAGGAATAATCTTATTCCGCAGAATATGCTCCTTTCGATCCACGATCCTAATTGGGCGCTCCACATATGTCGCTCGCTCGTCCATTTCGATTTCCTCATAGCTCAAAATATGTGCGGGATCAGGCTCATATTTTCTTAACATCGAAACTTGGAACACATTATGTACTTGAGATAGGTTCGGCGGCAAAGCAAGGCGATAGGCTAAACTTCCAATCTTTTCCAAAATCTCAAACGGTCCCACATATCTTGGACTTAATTTTCCCTTTTTACCAAATCGAGACGTGCCTCTCATTGGCGATACTTTCAAGAACACATGATCGCCAACTTGAAATTCCAAAGGTCTTCGTCTTTTGTCCGCATAACTCTTTAGTCGATCCCTGATAATTCCAACTGCTTCCATTGACTGCTGAATCAATTTCGGACCGGTAATTTTTCTCTCGCCAACTTCATCCCAACATAATGGCGTTCTACAAGGTCTCCTATAGAGGGCCTCAAATGGTGCCATCTGAATACTCTGTTGATAACTGTTTTTATAAGCAAACTCAACCAGATGTAATTGCTCCTCCCAGCTACCTTTAAAGTCCAGAACGCAAGCCCGTAACATATCCTCAAGTATCTGTATCGTCCTTTCAGATTGACCATCAGTCTGAGGGTGGTAAGCTGTACTAAACTGCAACTTCGTTCCTAGAGCAGTTTGCAGGCTTTTCCAAAATGTCGCAGTGAATTTAGGATCACGATCTGAGGTGATTGTCACTGGAACTCCATGCAGTCTCACGACATGCCTCACATAGAGATCTGCATATCTGTCTAAAGCAAAATCCTTTCTTACCAGAATAAAGTGAGCTGACTTCGTCAGTCTATCTACTATAATCCAAATTGAGTCGTGGCCTCTTTGACTTCTCGGTAACCCTATTACGAAATCCATCGTGATATGCTCCCATTTCCATTCAGGAATTTCTAAAGGCTGTAATAGTCCTCCAGGCTTACAATACTGTGCCTTAACCTGCTGACAGGTTAAACATTTAGCCACATGTCTAGCTATATCACCTTTCATGCCACTCCACCAATAATGCTGCTTCAAATTCTGATACATTTTTGTACTTCCAGGGTGGATGCTATAATTAATGCGATGTGCTTCTGAAAAAATATCTTCCTTTAATTTCTCATCATCAGGCACAACTAAACGTCCGCGAAACTTTAGAATTCCATCGTCGGTTACCTGAAAGTCTGCACTTCTTTTGGCTGAATCGTCTTGAAGAATCTTTTGGACGGTGGGGTCAGTTGACTGTAAAGTCTTAATTCTTGTTTGCACCTCTGGTTCAATCCTCAATGTAGCAATTAGGCTCGCCAAGTGACTAACTTCAAACTTAAAATCAGAGTCTCTCATCTCTTCTAGTAACCGCCACTGACTGGCACGTAATTGAGCAATCACTGATTTTCTACTCAGGGCATCTACAACTCTATTCGCCTTACCTGGATGGTAAAGAATCTCACAATCATAATCTTTAAGCAACTCCATCCATCGACGTTGTCTCATATTTAGCTCCTTTTGTGAGAATAAATACTTTAGGCTTTGATGATCAGTATACACTTGAAATTTCTCCCCAATCAAGTAATGTCTCCAAATCTTCAAGGCGAATACAACTGCCGCCAATTCTAAATCATGTGTCGGGTAATTTACTTCATGAGGTCTCAACTGGTGAGAGGCATAAGCGATTACTCTTCCATGCTGCATCAAAACGCAACTCAATCCCCTGAGTGAAGCGTCACTATAGATTTCAAATCCTCCAAGACCCGATGGAATCGTTAAAACAGGAGCCGTAGTTAGCTTATGCTTAAGCTCTTGAAAACTACGTTCACATTTCTCCGTCCATTCGAATCTTACATCCTTCTTTAATAGCCGAGTCAAAGGCGAGGCTATAGCAGAGAATCTTTCCACAAATCTTCTATAATAGCCTGCCAATCCTAGGAAGCTCCTGATCTCAGTCACTGTCGTCGGTCTTGGCCAATTTATAACTGCTTCAATCTTTGCAGGATCAATGGCAATGCCATCCCCAGAAACCACATGACCGAGAAATGCCACACGAGCTAACCAAAATTCACACTTACTAAATTTGGCATACAACTGATGTACTCTAAGGGTTTCTAACACCATCCTTAAGTGTTGGTCATGCTCCTCAAAACTTCTTGAGTATACCAGGATGTCATCTATGAACACAATCACAAATTGATCCAGAAACTCCTTAAATACCTTATTCATCATATCCATAAAAGCAGCAGGAGCATTCGTCAATTCAAACGGCATTACGGTAAATTCATAATGTCCATATCGCGTCCTAAATGCCGTCTTCGGAATATCCTCATTCCTTATTCTTAACTGATGGTAACCCGTTCTTAGATCAATTTTAGAAAATACCGCAGCTCCCTGCAACTGATCGAATAAATCATCAATCCTTGGTAGAGGGTACTTATTCTTGATCGTTACCTGATTTAATTGTCTATAATCAATGCACAAGCGTAACGATCCATCTTTCTTCTTCACAAATAAAACAGGCGCTCCCCAAGGCGATGCACTAGGGCGAATAAATCTTTTATCCAGTAACTCCTGCATCTGAACCTTGGGCTCCTTAAGTTCAGACAATGACATCCTATATGGCGCCTTAGAAATTGGTTCCGTTCCAGGAATCAATTCAATCATAAATTCAATTTCTCTTTCTGGGGGTAAACCAGGCAATTCCTTAGGAAAGACATCAGGGAACTCATGTATGACTGGTATGTCCTTCAACTTAGGCTCTTCAACAGAAGTATCAACCACAGACGCCAGATAACCATAACAGCCGTCTTCTAATAGTCTAGTCGCCTCAAGTGACGAGATCATCGTCGTCGAGGTTCCACCTCGACTTCCCACGAACTCAAAGCTGACGTCATCCACTAGGCTAAACCGAATCACTTTACTATGACAGTCCATTACGGCCCTTTGTTTCTTCAACCAATCCATTCCAACTATCAAGTCAAAATCATACATCTCTATGATAATCAAATCAATCCTATCTTCATGGCCACTTACTACGAGTTTACAGTCAGGACATCCTACCGCGACTCTCACATTATCCTGTAAGGGCGTAGAAATCCTATATACCACATCTAACCATCTCGATTCCAATCCTACTAACTTAACGAATTGCTCAGCCACAAAAGAATGTGTCGCACCAGGATCAAATAAAGCATAGGCGGCTTGATCATGTAAGAGAACCGTACCTGTTACGATCGGCGAATCCTTCGCCATATCTCGAGTGACTGCATACACCCTTCCCTGAGCTGGTGGTCGACCCTAAGTATTCTGATGTGTACTTCCTCCAGTCTGTCCTCCTTGTGGCCTATTCCTTTGGCGTTGAGGGCAATCCCTTGCCAAATGGCCAAACTGACCACATCCGCAGCATGCTCCAGTCCTCATTGAGCATTGTCCAGGTCCATGCCTTCGACAACACATGCGACATTCTTCGCCTTGACGATAAGTCGGCTTGCTAATGGCGCCAGACCGATTTGGTGGAATATAAGCTCTACCACTAGGCATCGGCCTCTTGCCTTGTCTGACATCTCTTCTGGTATGAGCAAACCGTGAACTAGCAGCGGCAGCCCTCTCATTCAGATTCCTTTCTATCAATTGAGCTCTCTCATACAGTTCATCATAATCCTTCAGGTTAAACGGTATCAGGATGTCCTTGATTTCGGGTCTCAATCCATCTCGGAATCTCTTCGTCCTATCCTGAGGATTCTCAACCATTATGGGGGCATACCGAGACAGTTCAGCGAATCGGGCCTCATATTGATCCACAGTCATCTGATTCTGCCGCAGGCTCATGAATTTATTCAGCTTCCGTTCTCGAGCCACATCTGAGAAATACTTATTATTAAAAGCTTCTACGAACTTACCCCAATTCCAGGTTGTACCTTCCGGAAAAATCCGATGCTTAGTTGCATCCCACAAAGAACCAGCGTTACCCTGCAACTGGTAGATAGCCAAAGTAACCTTGTCTTCCTCTGAGCACTTTAACAAATTAAACGTTTTCTCCATTTCCTTGACCCACTGAGTGGCAGCTTCAAGATCCCCATCGCCTGTGAACTTAGGCGGCACCAACTTCATAAAGGATTCTGCCAACTTATGCATCGGCCTATCTTCAATGTTCCTAGCTGAAGGACCAGCCTGTGACGTCTCTGCAGCATTCTGATTTCTTGTTCGTTGGCCAATCAGTTCTCCCAGTGCGGCAAGGATTTCATTTGTCATCCTTGGGTCTCTTTCAGGAGGCCTCTGAGGTGGTGATTCACTTTCCATGGTCTGTTCAATCTTGGGTTCCTGCCCTTCAGACTCAACTCGAGACGGCCTTCCAGCTCCCGATGCTTCACCGATCTCGTTAATCCTCAGTCGTCTCGCAGGCCTAGTTTGAGGTGCTCTTCTACCGCGTTCACTCATTATGCAGGTATAATATGGAGTCCTGCTCACCCCATGTTGACACCTGATTTTTGACCATCTATTATTACGATTTTTATTTTTAAAATTAATTAAAAATATAAAAAAAAAAGAGTTTAAAAAAAATCACAAAATCAACTTTGGTAACATTGGCCAAGCTAAAGGGACCATTTTGGATAAAAAATAATAATTTTTCGTATTTTTCGTATTATATATATTTCAGAAAAATAGAAAAAGGAGAAGCGACGTTGTACTAAAATGATAAAAATGGCACAGTTGGCCTACCAAAGGAGAACGATACATAGTGGGAGAGAAAGCGGACGGTGTTGGGGAGCATTACAGAACAAAAATATCCGTCGACAAGAGAAGAAATCGAAAGACACCACCAAAGCAGAAGAAAAGAGGAATGGACAATAAAAAAATAATAAAGATGATGAATGAGTGCATTCTGGTGGGGGCTCCCAAGCAAAGAGGAGGAAACCTTGTCGGTGAAAGAAGAAAGAAGACCACGAAGAATGAATTAAAAAAGGGAAAGAAGAAAGAAGACCATGAAGAATGAATAAAAAAAGGGGGGAAAGAAATACCAAAAGGGTATAGCATCTTCTCAAAAGAAATCTTTTTCCTTTCGGTGAGTTTTTTTTCTTCTTCTTCTTCTTTAGAAAGAAGGTCGTTCTCCCGGGAGATGCAAAAAAAAAAAAGAAGAAAGAGAAAACAGAGAGAGCTTGGGTTTTTTTTTCGTCCGCCATTGAAGAAGAGGTCTAAAGGCGGCGAGCTCGCTCCCCGGTGGATTGTGGAGACCGGTTCTCAGAGCCATCTAGCGAACACGTCGAACCACTCCATTCGTCATTTCAACCGGAAGAGGTAGGGGTCGTTAATTTTGTTTCTATCTCAGCTATGAACGGTGATTTAAGCGCCAGAGTAGTTCTCTTCAATATTTTTTTAGCAGAATGATTCCTACGCTCCTACTGACCACGTGCCTTCATTTTGTTTGCGTTTCCTTGCATAAAAACACCTCGAGTCAGCCTAAGTAAACCAAACCACCTTCGAGCTCCGTGGCCCATTCTGGACGCTTACAAGCTGGTGCAAGGCTCAGGATCGGAAGCTAGATGGAGTTTTCGTCAAGATGCAGCTCAAGACCACCGCAGAAGTTTAACTCGCCGTCGACACCATCTCCATAGCTGCATGTGGTGGTAACGCAGGCTTTTTTTTTTTTTCGCTCAGGCTTGTCCACGGCACAACGGTCATCGCCAAATTGCAGCCCGTGGTTAGAGGCCATTCTGGTAAGCTTCCCGATCTTCATTGATAGTTGTTGCGTGTTCGGAGTTGGAAAGCCGAACAAGAAAACGAACAAAAATCAACGGTCAAGGTATTTGATGCGTGCGAGCATGAATGGTTATTTCGGTAGGCTTCTGTGTTGTTGCGTGGAGAAGATGATGCAAATGACAAATCCGTGAAATAATAAAAAAATGAAAAGCTGAGGGAAGCTAAAGGGGGGGGGGGGGGCACGGCATTTTTTTTTGGTGTTGTCACGTGGGTTTCTTTCAAGATTGGGCTAGCTAATGAAATTTTCGGCTTGGGCCTCTAATGGAAAGAATTGAAAGAAATTGGGCCATGTCCAAATTAAGTCAAGTTGATCTTGATAAAATAATGGGCCTTTCTCATTTTAGGTTTTATTTGGGCGTTTGGTTGGCATTTGGTCATGAAAGGAGTTGGGTTTAGGGGTCCAAATCAGATCACTATTTTCGAAATTTTAAAAAAAAAATTAAAAAAATTATTATTAGAAAAATCCCCAAAAAAATAGAAAATCATAAAAAAAATTCAAAAAAATTCTAAAAATTCTAAAAAATTATAAAAAATTCCAGAAAATAGGAAATGGCCACATTCAACTGGTCATGACCTGTTCCGGGTCTTTCGACACCCGATCTTTTCCGAAATGACGGTTTTGCCCTTCCGGCAAACTGTCTTCCAAAAAAATTCTAAAAAATTCAGAAAAATCCCAAAAAATAGGAAATGGCCACAAACAACTGGTCAAGACTCATTCCGGGTGTTTTGAACCCCGACCCTTCTTAAAATGACGATTTCGCCCTTTGGGCGAATTGTCTTCCAAAAATATAAGAAAAATCAAGAAATTTCAAAACAATTCTCAAAAATGGGAAATGGCCACAATCAACTGGCCATGGAATATTTTGGGTAATTCGGTATCCAAGTCTTCCAAAAATTGACGATTTTGCCTTTCGGGCTAAATCGCCTCCAAATCTTCCCATTTTACCCCGGTCCGAAATCATACCTTACCTAAGCCCTTTATGGCTATACTAGGAAGCCATTGATCTGAATTGATGTGCATTGATATGATTTATTTATGCATTTGATTGCGCTTTCATTTAAATTGATTGCGATTGATAGGAATAGTCTTCCAATCTGCATGAAACCCTGAATCAAGCCTACCTCACCTAAAATTGCGCCTGCATGAAATCTTGAATAGGAAAATCACTCGCGTTAGGTACCGAAAGGGCGTTGGTAATGACACCGACGTAACCAAGTCCCCGAACCCAAAATCTCTGGTTCCGCAGAACTGATCGATCTCTCCCAATTGGTCAGTAAGGTTTCCGGTCTACCCTCCAAGAAAGACCGGGTGGCGACTTCAAATGCATGCACAAGTTGCACATGCCACCACGACCACACTGAAGGTCAAAAGCGATCGACTCTTATCGTCGAATCCCTCTAAAAAAATACTCCCGCCGCGATTTGGTATGAGCCTAGGAGGGCCCGCGCCGATCCAAAGCCTGCGATCCGCACTCCGGTGCGGCAGAAAGGCCCGCGATCGGTAATCCATTAGCCGCGTCCTCTTTCGGACGGGTCGCGACACCCCAGAGCAAAGCACGATAAGAAAACAACTCAAACAGTCAGACTAACAACCAGCAAACACAAGCAGATACCGTATAATCCTACTAACTATCCCATTTTCCCATCGCTCCTTATCACTCCAAACCTATGACCGGGTAATCAGGCCAACCTTGCTCTGATACCACTTCGAGCGGGGATGTCACGCCCCGATCCCCGGGAACGTAATATCCCTACCTTAATCGCCTGAGGTCATAATGACAACGTCCCAAGTACGCTATCGACCCTCGATAACATATCGCATATGCGGAAACGATTAAACTCCCATACAGACAAAACATCAGGGATAGTCAAATATAAATTCCGTAACAGTAGGATATCAACATACATGATCGCCTATATAGAATACAGCAGATGATCACAAACCCTACGGAGCTACAGTCGACTCACTAGGATCCACTATAGAACAAAAAGGGATCTGGCAGGATTAGGCCCTCATCTACTCCAAAAAGAACCAAAAATCTCCAAAAGTCCAAGTGACAAGTAGGTCATAACTGGAAGCCAAGGAACGCTCGCCAGGGGCTCAGCATCACTTCGGACCTGAAAAGTGTTCCCACTACGGGGTGAGATAAAATCCCAGTGAAGTCAACGCCTAAGCCTCGGTTAGGGCGATGACTCGTCCAGACATCCTATTAGACGATCACATGCAACTTACCAAATGACATCTCATGCATTATACGCCATGAATGAAACATCGGTCGTGTCAACTCAACTATCATCAAGTCATTCAATGATCATAATGCATCTAGGCAAATAGCATGTATTAGACATCACACCATGTCCATTTTTACAATGATGATTCGCGACGTTTCAAAATAGCTACACTACCCCATGCCTATGGCACTCCAGGTAATGTCATCTGTAAACAGGCTCCATCCCATATCCTATCAGCGACGGCATCTACAAGTTGTGACCCCATGCCCACGGCACTCCAGGCACAACAAGTAGGCTTCCCAAAATGGGGTCCGATCCGTCACAAGCTGCGATCGGCTATCGATAGTCTCTCCATGCTCCATGCCAGCTTCGCACCACACCAAGACTGCCGGGCATCCAACAAGTGGTGTGATTAGTCCCCAGTGCCACTGGCACCTCCAGGCACACAGAACTTGTTAGGAGTCGCCTCATTGTTACTTTTATTTCCACTCAATCCACTCCACAATCAACTCAATCACATCTTTGGTCATAGCCGATAACCAAGCATAATCTCAACTTGGGCAATCAACTAAGAAACGATAGAAATTTCGGTGTGGATTGATTATCAAAATCAATCCACGCCATGCCTTAACCATAGCCAATTTAATTCACATCAATCGTAGGCCAAGTATTTATCATTCGAGAAATCATAAATCGACTAAGCTAACCGATTAGGGTCATTTAACCTAACCCGAATTTCTAACCTATATCGACCCTAATCGTCTACTTAAACACCTCTTAGTCTAAGCAAACTAATCCGAACATAGTTAACGACCTAATCGAGAATTAGATGTCAACTCACCGCTAATTCCCTGAAAAATCCTTCAATCCGAACTTCGAACGCAACCACAACGCGAACCGTAAATATCATCCAACGGGCCCAAAACTCCAATTTCCTTAGTCCACGGGCCCACAACAAGGCCCAAAACTCTTGGCCCAATAGCCAGTACACGGCCCAACTCAAAATGGGCTTCGGCCCAACTCAGCAGCCCTAAAATCCAAGCCCACAGAACCTGAACTTCTCCGGCGACTGGTAGCGGTCTGCGACGACGGAGAGGTGTCGAAGGAAGAGTGAGGAAGTCATGTGAGGTGGTGGTGGTGGTGGTCGGAAGCCACCGTGCAGCAAGATGAAGCTGCTGCAGCACCCTGCTCGAGCAGAGCTGCCCGAGCAGCTTCCAGCCGGCTTTCCGGCGACCCTGGACGGCAGCGACGGTACTGGAGGGTGGCGACGGACTGAGGGGGAAGTGGTGGTCAGTTGGTGATGGCCCGGTAGTGGCTCGATGAGGTGTGATCGCGCGAAACAAAAGAGAAAGAAGAGAGAGTCAGTCGGTGCAGCAGAAAATGAAGAAGAAGAAAACGTGTCTGCAGGGGAAGGTTGTCGTGGAAAAATAAATAGAGGAGAGAGAGAATGTAGCTGTCCACCTTTGACCATCTTGAGTGTTCTAAAGATAAGGTGGGGGCCACTTCTATTATTAAACTTGTCCTTTGCTCATCAAAATATCCAAGGGCATTTTAGTATTTTCCATTCTTGGCCGGGGCAATTCCGTAATTTTCTTGCGAGGGTAAATCGGACATTGGCCATCCAATCGGGATAATGAATCCTTCGAAGTCGGCTTGGTTACGACGAGGCTCAAACTCGAAAATTCAAATCCTAAGGCGAATCGACAAATCGATTGAAATCCAACTCGATTCGAACGTCGATTATGGAAATCATCCAATTTCAAATTCTAAATCCTCGAAATAACTTAAGTGACCAAAATGAAATTCTTATTCATACTTTCGTCTGGATTCCACTGTTTACAGAAGTCGAAATTTCGGGCGTTACATTCTCTTTCTCCTTTTCGAGAGAGTTTTACATGGTATTGGTGCAAGTTTCCCATGCATCCATATCAATTGCCCAACGGAAGTGTTACCATTTCAGAAGCAAATGGTTAGAAAATTACATTATAATTCGATAAATGATTATCTGTTTAAATGATAGGGATGTTGCGTTCCAAAAGAACATGAATCGTTGAGAAAATTGTCCAAAAAGTCCTAAATTCATTGCACCTTTGCTAATTCAGACTTAAAATTTTTAATTTTGTCAACTGAGTCCTAAACCTTTCAACTTTTTGCCAATTGAGTCCAGCTGGCCAATTTTGACCGAAAATCACTGAGATGGACATCGGTTGTCCTATGTGTCAAGATCGGTACTAACGCGGGCGCTTTTTAATAGTATTTCAAGATTTTCTGAATTTTATGTTTTTCTATTATTTTCTGTCTTTTTTCCTTTTTCTTTTCTTTGCTTTGTTTTTTTTATTATATATAACTCATGGGCTAGCAACTCTCAGTTGGTTTGTGCAGGGCGTCGGGCCCTTACCCAGATCCAAGTGAGGGCCGACCTTTCGCCAGCCACAACTGAGGGCCTCCGCGTGTTGCCAACATCTAGGCGAGGGTGTCGCTGCCCTCACCTAGACCTCCGCACCCTTGCCTAGATCTGGTGACAGCTCAACACCCTCATCTATGGTCGGCACGAGCCTTTTCATTTAAGTGGATCTTGTTATCGTGAAGATTACTAACCATTGAATAGTTTCCTTAGAGAGACTTTTCATTTACTCTTTTGCCACCTCCTATGCTACCATTGAACGGCAGAGAAAGGAAGCTATTGGAGCAGTCTGCTTAGATGGAAATGCACCAGGAATCAAAACGAGCGATGTCTTCCAAACATTAGGTTCCTCAAATTAGCTAGGGGACATTTTGTTGGACGCTTTAAGATTCAGCTTTCAAGGTTAAGATCCTTGTCCTGGAGTAGGTGTCTCATGAACTCTTGGCCATCAATATCCATACAAGCGATGTTGTAGTTCTGTCTTATATTTCTATCACGGAGGACTCTGCTGGATGGAGTCAATTTAAGGTACCATCCCTCACTATCTGTTTATCTCTATCTGTATTGAATTGTCTCCTACAAAGTTTAAGTTCTGGTTTCCTTTTTTAACTCCTAATGACTATGCATAACTATATAGGCAATAAGCCCTTGCAAATAAAGTGGGTCATGAACGTTGTGATCGAGGCCATTGGCAAGTAAGACTAAGCTGGTATCGTGAACAAGGCCATTTTCGATTTTGATTGTGTCAAATAATTAACATATCCTGGGGAAGAAGTTGAGTTGATATGTAGGTGGATATGTGGATCCGATTGGACTAGTATCGGTACCAAATTGTATGGATTATATGGGGAAAACGAGGAATGCAATTGCAGTTCAGTTCCAACACAACCATTTAGAGCCTCGAAATTCACATTTGATTCTCCCTTTACTCTCTTTTAGCTATTGTAGCAGGTTCACGATGTTGAAAGTTCTGGATTTCGCAAATTGCAACAATAAGACCAGGACTGCAAACTTCTCTAATTATTTAGTGCCTCTAAACTTTTCTCTCTCTCTCTCTCTCTCTCTCTCTGAAAGAAAATTTTCATTTCACTTGAAAGAGAGGTACATCACTTTAATATAAACATGAAAATCAAACAAAACAAGTAAATCTGAAAGATAAATCAACTTGATACAGCATGCAGAGACTCGCTCATACCACAAAATCGGATGAGCGAGTCTGTGATAGCATCAAAGCACAACCGATGACTGATCGCTGAATCTCGTATCAACATCAGTGATAAGCACGCACTGAGATTTTCTTCTCTAGTAGCTACAATTTTGCCAAAAATCGGTGCGCCCCTAGATTTGACCTTCCAAGCACCATCACCAAATAAGGACAACAACAACAACAACACCAATAGGTTGGAAGAGCACCCAAAATGACTTATAAATTTCAGATCTATTTCTAGAGCAGAATAGAAGGACATACAAATCTAAATCTAACTTTAGATGTTAGATTGATAGAGAAAACCTGCAAAGAAGATACCAGCTGATCACAAAATCACTTTCAAATAAGCCGACTGCTGAAGCAGTAGAAAACTGCCCTAGATTATAGGAGCAAGCACCGGAGCTGAAGCAAACGAGCAGATCCGGAATAGCAGATTCTTTCGAGATACTCACGCTTCGAACGCTGATCTCACTGAACAAAACTCTTCATGTAAAAGAAGAAGTCGACGAGATCGTATGCAAAATCAAGAAGCAGCCTTTAAGAAAAATTTAAGGATACAAAGGAGTAGATAAGCAAGAAGAAAAAGGGAGAGTTTGGGCGGCAGCTTGGAGAGGGAATTTGACTATTACAAAAGCTCAAGTACTTGTATGTAGGTGTTAGAATAATTAAATATTAAACTACGCATTCTTCTAATAGCTTAAACTTTTAGAAGAATGCGTAGTTTAATATTTAATTATTCTAACACAATGTAACTTTTGGGGATTGATTGTCTTGAAATCATGTATTTCTCTTTTACGCGAAACGATAATTTTCCTTTAAACAGGAAAAAAAAAACTCAAAAGACCCGAAAATTCCTCGAGAGGAGTTCGAATCCTTCCTATTCGAATTCAATTAAACATTCAAGCTCACCGAGTTGCATTTCCTTCCAATGACATTTAAGAAACAAAAATGCACAAACGTGTCAATATATCAGGCTGCGATGAAAGGACAAATTGGTTATTGATTCATGATATCCTAGTGACAATGTCGGCAGAAACGGTGGAAGGAACATGAGGGATTGTTGCCATGGACCATCTAGGGCAAGCGAACAAAGGACAACAGTTCTGATCGGGTACGCCATAGCTCAAATCTGCCAACTTAGTTAGGTTTCAGAGATCCAGGATTTTAGAGATCTTGAATCGGAGCTTAGGCTTACAGAACTTGTGGGAAACTGAAGCAATACTTCCGAGTCTGCCGCAACCTCATAAGCTCGATTTCTCTAGGTGAGAGAGTCGTTTGATCATTCTGGGGACTTGGCCATTTCAGATACAGGCAATTCCCCCCCACGTAGCTCTTCTAACTCTCTAAGCGTGACAGTACTTCTCGGTAGGTTGCTTATCCTAGAATTTGAAATCTTGATGACTTTTAATCTACTTAAAGTCCCCAATAAATCTGGATAACCGCAGGCATCGTGTTCCGGAGACATTCAACTCAAGTAGAGAGCGAGACCGTAAGTTTATTTATTTTAGTACGTGATAGAGGGGTACTTAAATTCCCCATGAATTCCCAACAGAACTAGAAGTTCATCGATTTCCGTATAACTCAGTGTAATTACTAACAAGGAGTCGGATAATCAAGTATGATGACCTCCGATGCCACTCTTGCAATGATTCAGGTAACTTCCTCAACTTTGTGCAATTGCCTACTGTTAGAATAATTAAATATTAAACTGCGTCTTCTTCTAATAGCTTTTAGAAGAAGGCGTAGTTTAATATTTAATTATTCTAACACAATGCAATGCAAATCTGAAAAATTAATGAACTTAGTAAAGCCTACGATTCGCTTATCCCACAAGAATGGATTTGTCATAGCATCATAATACCATCGGCAACCAATCACCCAAACTTGCATCATCATCATCTATGAGGGGCATACGCTGAGGCTTTGCCAAAAGGTGGTGCGCGCCTAGAAGAATGAAAATGTATAAATAACGCATTGTAAATCCCACATCTATATCTAGATCGAGATAGAAGAATACTCAGATTGAGAACTGCCTTTAGATTGAGAGCGAAGAGCTGCAAAGCATACCAGTTGATTAGAAAATTTCAAATAAGCCCATCGTTAAACACCGCGGGAGAGGAGCTTCGGAGACTTGCGGATGCTCGACTTTCGAGAGAAGACACCTAAAGCCAAAACAAGCGAGCAGCTCTGGAGAAAGCAAATTCTTTGGGGACGCTCGCGCTTCGATATCAAAACTTATAGGGGACAAAATTTTCCACGTCGGTGGAGGAAGTCGACAATGTTACCACGAAATCAACGAACAAGCTTGAAGTTTTGAAGGAGTCTTGAAAATGTTGAAGCTGATCTATTGCCCAATCTAACAATTGCAAACAAGAGGATGTCCTCAGAACGTCCTCGGATTTGTAAAAGCTGGAGTCCTCGGTAATTCAAGGATCCGAAGGCCTTCCGGTGGTTAATGGCCTAGATGAACTTGAGACTCTCGGAAGATTGGATTCGAACCGTCGCAGATCATTGGAAAGTTCCGCTAACTTGTACAATTGGAAAAGTACCAAATTGAGTGCTGCATGAGCCTTTTAAGCTGCTCAAAGTTAGAAGGAGATGGCCCATCGTATCTAGACCAAGGCATCACCTCGTACATGCTTTGTTGTCCCGGAACTGTACAACAGGCAAGCAACGAGTGGCCAAGATGGCTCCGTCACTCCAATTAAAAGTAACTTAGCGGTCATAAAATCAATTCTCTTAGGTTAATTCCTCACCGTTGATTCTCTTATTTGATCTATACCCTTGACAATCACATAACAATTGCAAGAATTTTCAGCTACCCCAAAATTCCGGCGTGCTGTCCTTCTTTGCAGTTCCCACTCCAGGCATATTAGGTCAGCCATGTCGACCAATTTATCATGGTATGTGTTGACATTTTTCGTTATGAAGTTATCATATATTCCATTGCATGTGTTTGTCTTTATTATTAAAACTTCCGTGGTGCTTAGGAAAATTATCAAAAAAGTATTAAACATATTTCAACTGTGTCAATTCAATACTATTTTTTTTTCCAATTGAGTTTTAAAATTTTTGCATTTGTGTCAATTCGGTCCATCCGGCAATTTTGACTAGAAATTGTCGAAGTGAATACCGGCTATCCTATATAGCATGACCAATGTGAATAATTTTTTTTTCAATTTTTATTAACATTTTTCTTTTCTTTTCCTTTTTTCTTTTCTTTTATTGTGGGCACAGCCCTCGCCGACTGCTGGCACTGGTGCTGCAGCCCTAGTCGGGTTTGGGCCAAGGCCGCGATGCCCTCACCTAGTTCCGGCGAACTGGCTAGCTCTTAGCCTTACACCATAATAAAATGGAAATTTAAAAACCTCAAAAAATTATTAAAGTACTATTGAAAATAAATCACTCAACGCCAACTATGACATATAAGACGGCTGGTGTGCATGTTCGCGATTTCCTACCAAAATTGATTAAATGGATTGAATTGGCACCAATACAAAAGGTTTAATACTCAATTGGTGAAAAAAAGATTAAGACTAAATTGCCACAATTACATTTGATTTAAGACTTTTTTGGTAACTTTCCATAGTGCTTTCATTTCATAAATGAAAAGGCATGCATTATTATATGTTTCCGTATCCGTAGAATTGTTTTTTTTTTCCTTTAGAATCCAGATGATTGTGCTGATCTTTTTAAAGGCCAAACATGAAATATCTAATTGATGAGCTATTTTGCAGTTGAGGGGGAGAAGGAGATATCAACTGCATTATGTCCCCCTCTTTGATTGATATTGACCTTAGTGGGTAATGTCAAATTGGTGTTATTATAGCTAACACCCTTTCACGTTGAATTTATACAGTAGACACGAACTTGAGGAGTCGATTCCTATTTCGAATCAATTGATTGTTGATTTATATGTTCACTTGTCTTTTCCAATAAATGACTTCACCAGGGGTATGATAGCAAAAACAAGGTCAACATCAGTTCTGTCGGTCTTCCTATCGAGTTCATAACTTTTTAGCTATCACAGCATGGTGAAACGGACCTCTAATTGTACTCGCATGCCTGTCCGATCTCCAAACCATTAAAGGGAAAGTTTTCCTTATCAGTCGAAGGGGAAATTAATGGTTGGTTTGGGGGACACCTCTGACTCAAACTTGGGCGACATAAGGACGAACAATACTAGGACGCAACTCACACCTTGTCTAATCCGTGCGTGGCCTTAATCAAGAGATCCGAACCGGCGAATTTGGTACTAAGGGCCCCGAATGAGTCTACCAAGTAATGCTAAATTGTGGAGCTCGTATCCGGAAGTGACCTCAGCTCATGGGCCCTTTGGAATTCAATCGAAGAGTGCAAGAGTCCTTCGGCTTAGCTGAAAGATGAAACAGTGATTTATTGTCCACGAGGGGGGTATCATTGAGTGGATTAGATTGCTAAAGCCTATAGATGTCAAATGGGTGGATCGGGTCGAATATGGTCCAACCCATATTAACCCATATCATGCCATGAAAATTCAATGGCACACACCCGATCCGACCCGACCCACACTGGACTCAAACTCATAGGATTCAACTTTCTACAACTTTGGGGTCTTTCTATTTTCCCTCTTCTGCAGCGATTGTTATTTTTCTGATTCTATTTTTCTGGGTACGAAATGTTGTTCAGCCGCCGCAGGTGATCACGGTGGAGCTCAGCGTTCATATGCACTGCGAGGCCTGTGCTCAGGCAATCGAGAAAGGCATTCTCAGAATGAAAGATGTGAGCTTTTTCACCTCGGATGTCATTTACTGTCGTGCTGTCTTCGTATTTGATGATTTCGTAATGTGGTAGTTGAAAAAAGAAAGAAAAACTTTTCCTTTTCAGATAGAAGTTTCACGCTTTACTTTGAATCTCTATAGAAAAGGAGTTCATGAGTTCAGATTCTGGGGAATGCCGTTGGACTGGATTGAATAATTAATGCATTCTCATATGACCGAATCCGTTGAATTAATATCTCAACCGGAAATTCCACCAGTCGACTTGTATCGACCCTTCTCTTGGCATTCACCAAGCCAAAGCCCGATCCTGACAATAACAAACGGATGTTGGTCGTTTCAAGGTTGGAATCAGCTGAGCCAGATCAGAAGAGCTCACTGGTGACGTTGAAGGGGGTTGTCGAGCCCCACGAGCAGTGGCAGCAATTAGACGGCAACCGTTGGCGGGCGGTGGCAGCGGGTGGATGGCAACGGTGGGTGGGCGGGCGGCGGCTGTAACGGGCTGGCTGTGGGGGCTGGTGGCGGGCAGCTGCAGTGAGCGGCGGCGGTGGGAGGTAGTGGGCAAGGCAGCCATTAGGAGGGGGCAGGCGGCGGCGATATTTGCTTGAAAGCAGGCAAGTTGTCAATGTCATCAGGCTCATCACATTCTCTTTGGGATTCACCCCACTTTATGCTTCTAACAAGACAGATGTGTCTTATGACTCAAATCATATTTTGGGAGATTTATAACAGAAATTCATTGTTTTTAAAAAATAACATCTTTAAGTGAAAGTGAATATTTTCACAGGTGCCTTGATGGAGGCAGTTCTTGTGTATGATTAAAGAAAGAATCCATTCATTGATCAAAATAATACTCGAGATGTATATAGAAAACTTAAACATAACAAATCCCAGATAACTGTAAATTAAAGTTAATGCAAAAAAGCAAATAACAAAGCAAAGTTTGCAGCTAGAAGTAAACTCTCATCCATCAAGAACAAATTTGTCACCACAAATAATGACGGCCAATCACTAGATTCAATGATGAACACACGACAAGATCTCCCACTCCATTTGCAACAGACTTATGGTGCGTGCTTAGGTTCAATGTCCTCATCACCATGACTGCGTAGAGATACAAACATCAATACATTAAAAGAATACAAATCAAATACCTATAAGGAACTTCTAAATTTATATCTAAATCTAGTTTGGAAAGGTAAAATCCTCAAATCTTGACCTAAATTTAGATTGAGATGGGAGAGAGGCCTATTTCGAAAAGGTTGTGGAGTTACGTCACATCACGAACATCCTGACCAAACTGGTCTCCATGTTCACCCATAATCAACTGCAGAAATTTATTCTCACTCACAAACTCCCAAAACAGACTGGAAGAGAAAGTAAAAGATAATCAAGCAAAGAAAAAGAAAATCAGAGCCTACATGAGAGGTTCAAAAGAAGGAAGGGTCTTTGGGAAATGATGGTGTTGAGAGAGAGAGAGAGAGAGAGAGAGAGAGAGAGAGAGAGAGAGAGAGAGAGAGGGGGAGGGGGAGGGGGGGAAACTAGGCATGCACAATGTGCATTCGATCGACAATGAACTACCTATCTTTAACACCATAAGTACTATGTGACAACATAATTTTATAAGCACACGAGACTTCTATAACTATAAAATTCCAACCTAGAATGCGCCTTAAACACACATTAAACTTGGCTCGCCAAACACTTGCGACAATGTTACAATGCATCATGATATATGATATCGAAATTTCCAAACACATTACAGTAATTGTGGTTGAAATATTATTACACAGTGTGAAATCACTACGCTCATATGTTGTCTTTCTTGCTCAAAATCAAAATTCAAAATTACATGGCGTCATACATTGTCTTGAATCACTCCTACACCATAGACCTAAGGCTGCATTTGATCGTTCAAATAAAATTCGGGATGTGATATTTTTTTTTTTAATAGTTGTCCAAGACATGATAAGAGTATATATGTGAGATAAAATTATCCCAAGGGAAGGGGTGGGATAGAGCTGGATAGGATTTTCTTATTCATTGCTCAAGCCACCCCCTCTCCGTAACGACCCATCGACCTCTCCTCCACGTAGACATGCACGGTTCGACGGAACCGCCGGTTCCGGTTCAGGAACCGGCGGTTCCGGTTCCTAAAAAAGCTGGAACCGGAACCGGCCCTTAAAGAGGCGGTTCCGGTTCCGGTTCGGAACCGGCGGTTCCAGTTCCGGTTCAAGGAACCGCCGGTTCCCGTCGGTTCAATTTGTCCATATATATTTTTTATAATTTATTTGCAATATGAACAATCAAATTGAAGGTAGTTGAGTGGTTTAGGGTGCTTATTTCAACTAAAAGATCAAAGGTTCGAATCCCACTTCAAGCAATTATCATTTTCTCTATTTTTTTATTTTATTTTTTTTCCGGGCCGGTTCCGAAAAAATAGGAACCGGAACCGGCCCGTGAAGGTCCGGTTCCGGTTCGGAACCGCGGACCCGGTCAACGGGCCGGTTCCGGGCCGGTCAAGGGCCGATTCCGGGCCGGTTTCGGGTCCGGGTCCAATTTGGCCATGTCTACCTCCACGCCCAGTTGCCTCACCGGCAGTGGACCGCCACTTCGGCGGCACCGAAAATACTCGAGCACCGAAAATACTCGAGAAAGAAAGGTTGAAGCCCCACAAAGACGACGAGCCGACGAAGCTCCCTGACGAAGCTACTTTCCTTGGGCGAGCCCCTAAGCCACCGCAATGATGACAAAATTTTGCTTTATCTGTCCCAACGACGTCACTGCCCTAATCCGCGAAGTCCCACAGCGACCACGGTGATCTCAGTCCTTTTTCGCTACAAAGTCAGCTCCTTGTTCCTCACTTTATTTCATCTCTTCTACATTGTCTGACATATCTTCCGTTTTCTTGGATCATGTTGCTCACTCAACGGGACATTTACACACACCTCTTTCGTTGAGGGGTCAATACTGAGTCTGACCATGATAATCATTTCGTGGTCTTTAAGGGTCCATTTACTCCTTTTTACTGGGCACAAACTGCTCATTTCGAACTTCTTGTGGTTGATCGGGATCTCTCTTGCTGGGCAATAATAGAGTACGTTGATTTGTGCCTCCAAAGCTTCCTGCGAAGATCGATTTCTTCTTCGCCATTAACATGTAGGATCACAATTCATTTGTTGGGAAAAAGACTGCGTCCGTATGTAATAAACAATGCAATGGATTGGAATATTGCAACTTTAGTAAGATAAAAATTTAAACTTTTTTCCAATCTACAATGTACAAGAATGGAACTACAAGGATTAAGTTCAACGATTAAATTCTATACTACACCACAACGACACTTAATTAATTTTTTGTTCTTTCACGAATTCACAATGTAGCTGTACAGTGGGGACCTGCAAAAGAGAGGGAGCTTAACCGCGGGCATATGCATCCCGATCCAGAACAAGCCGGAGAAGAATAGCGAGTGCTACGAGGCCATCTTCAGCTTCTACTTCGGGGACTACGGCCACATCACGGTCCAAGGCCCTTACCTCAATTACAAGGATAGGTACTTGTCCGTGATCCGGCGGGTCTGGTGGCGGTTTTCAAAGTGCAACACGAACTCCAACCCGGCGAGCGGCTGGAGATCCGTTGTGCCGACTCCGGAGAAAAGCCTTTAAATTATACAAGTCAAGAACCATTATACTGATATACATCTTCTATCAAACAATGAATATGACATGACTTATAGTATTCGACTTTAAATCCGCAGTTCACCAAACTAGAGATAGGATATAATCAAATCTCGGGATTTCTTATCTTATCATATCCTGATTAGAAATCCGAACGTCCAAAACGGAGTATAAGTGTTTCTAGTGACTCATGATTTGTGGTACATGCAAAATTAATTAGAGGCGATAATGACATTTGGCCTTTTCTTCAACATTTAGAAAGAAAAATAATAATAAATATCACTCAAAATCCCAAGGTGATAGGTCCATATGGTATTGAGCCTCGAATTGATTTACATGTCACAAAAGATCTCAAACTAGTGCACCCATGCTACATTTACTCCAAATTAAATTTTGGCATAGCAGAAATGCATAAATTGATACGTCCGTTAATAAATCAAATTCACAAAATTGAGGCAAATGTAGTACGAATGTACCGGTTTGAGATTATTATTTGTGACATGAGTTTAGTTTAGAGTAAATGTAACATGATTGTACCAGTTTAAGATTTTCGATCAAATAAAAGCTGATGTGAGTAAATAAAATATTAATTTGAATTTTTTGGCGATATTAACTTCGATAAAGAAAAAACCATGAAAAAGCTAATTACAATTTTGAGATTGGTCATGGACCTCCACAAGCACTGCACCGCGGAAAACCGACAGCCAAATTCTTGAAGATATAACCCAAAAAACAAAACAAAACAAGAAAAAAGACAAAAAAGAAGGGGAAAGAAAAGGGGAAGAGAAGCAAACAAAGAAGGGACGAAGGAGACGGTGGAGAATCGGATAGTCGAAGGAGAGGCAGAGGAGCGAGTGCATCGAACACCACAACCATTATCGTTGTTAGCAGAGGATAAGATTTAATCTTTTGCCTTCTCTTTTCTTCCACACTTCCCAATCCTTCGACCCACGCTCTCCCTCGCGTCATCTTCATCCTCAATTCTCGATCCCGATCTCAACCTCTGCTTCTTGTTCTTGTATTTATTCGCTTCCCTAGCGTTCTTTCCCTCTCTCTCTCTGGTTACTATACTAAACTTGCCCTTTGCCACTACCGAGTCCCTCCAACTGGAATTCAGGATGCAGCCCACTTCCGAAGCCAACCAACGCATCGCAAGAATCTCTGCTCACCTTCACCCGCCTAATTTCCAGGTAACTCCGTTGAAATTGAGCTCTTCCTTGATCATGGGTCATGCCCTTTTTTCTCTTTATTCTCTCACTTTCTCGGTGATGGCACGGGATTCTCTGTAGTTTGTGGATTGGCGAGTCGTCTCTGTTACTCTAAAATGACCAAATTGAAATGGGTACTTGTTAAATTTCTTGAAAGGTTATGCGATTTGTAAGCTTTAATTGAATCGTGAGCTGCGGCTATCGACGCTGGTGGTACTTTTTTTTTTATACATGTGCGCGGCAGATTATGATACTTACTTTCTTGGGTTGAAGTGCTTACGAGGAGTGATTGTGCATTGTGGTTGATTCTTAGATGGAGGAGAGCTCGGGCTTAAGGCGTGCGAATTGCCGGGCAAAGGGCGCAGCTCCTGGATTTAAAGTCGCGATCTTGGGAGCGGCTGGAGGGATTGGGCAGCCTCTGGCAATGTTGATGAAGATGAACCCGCTCGTCTCTGTTCTTCATCTGTATGATGTTGTGAACACTCCTGGCGTCACCGCTGATATCAGCCACATGGACACAGGTGCCGTGGTGAGTTTCCGCTCCCATCGATGACTCGCTTGCTATTTGCTGAATTTAGGATGAACAGAATTGTTGATCTGTATATGGTGATCGAAATTGATATGGTTGATCGTTTTCTGGGGTCAGTGTTTGTCTTACCTTTTCAGATGAGTGAGATCGATATCATCATTGAGTTTCTAACACGTCGGACTTATTTGTTGCTTCTATAATCAGGTCCGTGGATTTCTGGGACAGCAACAACTGGAGGAGGCCCTTGTAGGAATGGACCTCGTCATCATCCCTGCCGGAGTTCCTAGGAAACCGGGAATGACAAGAGATGACCTGTTCAAAATAAATGCTGGAATCGTCAGAACCCTTTGTGAAGGAATTGCCAAATGTTGCCCGAAAGCCATCGTCAACCTGATTAGTAACCCTGTTAACTCCACGGTTCCCATTGCAGCTGAAGTTTTCAAGAGTGCTGGCACTTATGATCCAAAGAGACTGTTGGGTGTGACCATGCTCGACGTAGTTAGAGCAAATACTTTTGTGGTAGGTTCCACTCCTGCTTCAATTGTCCTACTTCAATTGTCCTGCTTATATTTTCTAGAAGCATGAAGTATCTTCATAGAGTTCAGATTATCACATTATCACTTTGTATGAGCCTACAAAGTTAGAATCGTAGTTCACCTTGTTTAGGACACTCTTTTGTCTAAAACTTTAAATCTAGAATCGGAGTTCACCTTGTTTAGCACACTCTTTTGTCTAAAATGCTAAATCTAGCGTACCTGCAATTAATAACTTGCTCCAAGGGCTTCTAACATTTTCCTGGCTTGCGAGTAGACAGATTAGTGCACCCGGTATTTTATTTAATAGGCTGATGCCTCATGTATGGGATCAGGTGGACGGTGTACAAGTAAAGTTAATAAAACTAGTCTATTTGCAAGTCTAGCAGTACAGTCCAGATTCCCCATGTATTTTATTGGTTTGGGTGAAGTAATCATGTAACTGTTGTTGTGTTTTAGTAAGTGTTATTTGGTTCTCTTCTCATGATCATGAGTTTGTTTATTGTCACACATACTTCATCCTAATGCTCATGCAGCAAAATTGTACTAGATATCAGGTTTTAGACAATGCCATGAAAGCCAACAGCTTTGTCCCTTTCCCAGAATATTGCAGATGTTTGCTAAAATATCTCATGAGATTTCTGGTCTATTATGTTTCTTGCAGGCAGAAGTACTGGGTCTTGACCCTAGAGAAGTCGATGTTCCAGTTGTTGGGGGTCATGCTGGAGTGACGATTTTACCTCTTTTATCTCAGGTTTGTGATGCATTCTTTTTAATAAGAACTTGTATGTGTTCGACAGGGATGCCGTCAGATATTTTGCTTTACTGTGGAATGCTAAATGTCAGTTAGCATTTTGAAATATGTAGGTTAAACCACCTTGTTCTTTCACTCCTCAAGAAATTGATTACTTGACATCACGCATCCAAAATGGCGGGACAGAAGTTGTTGAGGTAAATAAATTTGAAGGTGTTATGAATTTAGACATTAATTAGGCGGTGTTGCTGTCATATTCCATTCCATTAGTCTTTTCATTTTTGGGTTTTCAGGTCATAATATAGTGCTTTAGCTGTTCTAGTATGCTCTTTGTTATGGGTTTGTGACAAGCTCTGGACTACTGAGGCTGCCTAAGTAGTACACTGTTACGAGCAAGCATTTTTTCCCCCGACACACAACTGCATGAGTCCCTAATTTCTTTAAACTACAAGCTCTTTCGAAGATGTACTCTTGAGAACTTACTTTATGAGAAGGATGAGATTTTCGCAAGAATCACATCTTAGGTCCATGTGGGCATATGTCTTTTTTGAGTTAACTCTTTGGTGCGAAGCCTTTGCCAATACACTGTGATGAACATAGAATAGTTTGTTGTTATCTGTCGGAATTAAGGGGACACGTAGCGTGTGGAAGTATTTATAAGGTGATTATTTTGTCTTGGGCTATAGGCAGAAGCAAGCAGTTGTGGAAAATATCTTAGTTTCTCATTATTTTGTGTGGTCCTCTTTAAGGAAAACATAGGTAACATAAGGAATGTAGAAACAGAGCTCCAGATATCTTTTGTTGTTAAGGCTAGGAGAATGACTTGCATTTTGATGATAAGTGGAGAAGTCGAGCAATGACAGAATTGTTAAATAGATCAGATCTTCTTAATGTGATTTTCAATTTCTACTTGAAACTGGATCTTTCTGTATATTTTCCCACAGTGAAATTAACATGATGTCTTAGTTTTCAGTTCTCTGCTTCCTTCCTTTGTGTCGTGAAGCCAACTGAAATGTGTACGTCTGTGGTTTGACCACTTTCAGGCTAAAGCTGGAACTGGCTCAGCAACCCTCTCGATGGTCAGTCCTTTTAGTTGGCCCTTGAGATGTACTCTGATCTCTTTCATGAACACGAAATCTGATGGCTATTTGATATGTGGACTCTATTTGCTTGCTAAAACAATGTGTAAATGGAATATGCAGGCATATGCTGCTGTGAAGTTCGCCGATGTATGCCTGCGTGGATTGAGGGGTGACGCTGGCATTGTCGAGTGTGCATTTGTTTCTTCCCAGGTTTGGTGCCTTGAAAAAACTTACCGACATCCATTTTTTTTTTCCTTCTCTCTAGTTCAAACTGAAACGACAAATGATTTTCTTTTAATTGTTGTCCCCATTTTTCAGGTGACTGAGCTTCCGTTCTTTGCATCCAAAGTGCGCCTCGGCCGTACTGGGGCTGAGGAGGTTCTTCCTCTTGGCCCGCTGAACGAGTATGAAAGGTCTGGAATTTTAATAATCGTGAGATTTTTAGGTCAGGCTTTGATTACACATCAAGGAAGATGAAATTTTCTAATTTCGACCTTTGTTTGTTAACTTGTAGAGCTGGCTTGGTAAAGGCAAAGAAAGAGTTAGCGGAGAGTATTCAGAAGGGCGTTTCATTTATCAAGAAGTGAGCTGGTTGAAGACGTTTCTTTTCCGTGCGAAAGAGATGGCCTCTTCATAGTTGCTGGTTATTTTATACACAGAATTGGTTCTTGGGAATAAGTGGTTCAGACCTAGGAAGATGTCAAAGTTTATTCTGCATATCTGACGTAGCAAAAACACGAGTTTTTTATTTTTATTTTTCCTTTTCTTGAATGTAGCGTACCGGAATGAATGGTAATTTGTGTAATAACAAGGTGGACGGATGTTTGTACTTTGTATATTATAGTTCTATGTCCATCTTTCTCGTCTTCATGGTTGCCCGCGTTTTCGACTTTCGTATGCAGCTGTGGTGTTTGTCTCCAAGTGGCACTTCAATTGTGCAATGCCGCCATCAGCAAATGATAGACAGAGGGTGCTGAGCCGAATAAGCTGAAGCTCGCCTTTGGCCCTTGGGCTTGAAGTTTAAGAGATTCAAAGTTCATCTTCTCACGGCTTTGTCTAGAAGATTTAAGACACAAATGAGCAAAGAGAGCCGGTACAAAGGTGATGCGGATTCTATTAGTAGTGCGTTTCTGGATCGATTGGACCTGCAGAAATCCAATTGGAAGTTGAAGTGATGATACGTCTTGAACCGGCGAATCGGATCGACGATATCGGAACGGGCTCAAATTTGATCGGTTGAAGTGAAACGGCATGCTAATCAAAACTCACCGGTGAACTGCGATGGATTTCGGCGATCCGGGATCGTTTAGACGGATTTTTTCAATTTTTTAGTATTTTTCGGATAAATTTTTTATTATTAGTGGCAATGTTGTAATTTTGGGTTTTTGATTTTTTTAATCCTCGTAGGATTAGGTTTAGGAATAACACCTTATATAAGGTGTTTTATAGCATTTTCGAGGGCTTAATACCCAAAAAAACTCAAACTTTAACATTTGTGACAATTATTTCCAAAACTTTTTTTGTCTCATAAAAAACCTCAAATTTTTATATTTGTCCCAATTCTACCCAAAATTTTTATTCTTATTTCAATTTTACCAGTCTAGTATAAAAAAAACCCTCAACTTTAACATATGTCCTAATTATATCCAAAACTTTTTTGTCTCATAAAAAATCTTCAACTGTTACTTTTATCTCAATTCTACCACCGTTAGCATTCCGTCTATAATCATCATTAGTTAAACTCACGTGGCATTTTCACGTTGTTAATGAATTATATCTTAGCAAAGCTAACATGAAAAAATCTCTGAACTTCTCTTATGTTGTTTGCTTCACCTACATATTGATGGGAGATACAAAGTCACTCAAGACGGTACGTTTAGTATTCTTTTCGGCTCTTAACAGCCCAGAAAACTGCTAAACATGGAGATATTTGGACTAACGATCTAAAATCTCGCTGTTTCTGAAACCTATTGTTTCTAAATTTCGAAGATTCATTGGTAAGTTCAGCAAGAAAGCTCAAGCCACATATGATTAAATAATGGTGATTGACGGAAGATTAACGATGGTAGAATTTGGATAAAAGTAAAAGTTTTGAAGTTTTTATGAGACTAAAAAAAGCTCTGGATGTAATTGGGATATATGTTAAAGTTGAGGTTTTTTTTTTAATACTAGATTGGTAAAATTAAGACAAAAATAAAAATTTTCGGTAAAATTGAGACAAAAGTAAAAGTTTTCGGTAGAATTGAGACAAATGTAAAAGTTTGAGGTTTTTTATGAAATAAAAAAAGTTTTGGATATAATTGTCACAAGTGCTAAAGTTGGAGTTTTTTTTGTATTAGGCTCGTTTTTTATAGCAGACTTTGACATTATCAATATAGAATTTTGAAATTTTTCTCTTAAGTAAAGATTTGTTTATCTTCACTTAACGTTGAGTCAATAGGCTCTTCTTGGGTAGTGGGCAGAGGGAGAGTTGAACTTGTCATGTGGACACAGAATCACAAGTTTGAGAATTTTCAATTGGAGATGCCTCTCCGGAGATTGTCCCCTCATCACCAGCAGCAATTTTTCACCACAAGTTCTCGTTGCGAGTCTTTTTCCTTTGACTTGTAAAAGTTCAAGTAAAATTCATTTACAACAATAAAAGTAGGGATATGATATGCATATGCCCACCAAAAATCCTAAAACTTCCAAAAAGAATAATTGATTCTTAAAATTTGACAAATTGATAAAATCAAGTTTTTCCGTTAATATCATCATTTTTTTAAACAAAAAATATTGACGTGACACATTTCTTTTTCTTACGTGGCAAATATACTAAATCAGCTTATTCACGCCATCAAAACTACGTTGTTTGGGTTACTTGCTTATCTTTTCAAGAACCAAAACGACGTCTCCCTCAGTCTCCTCTCTTCCTCTCCATGCCTCTTCTCCCCGTCTTCTCTACGTACTTTGTCGAACCTTAGAACGATTAGGCGTCCAGGGGGAGTCTCATAGTGGATCAAGCGTCGGCGATGGCAAAGATCTCTCCTCCTCGCGTTCTCCGTTCATGTGAACCCTAAAACCCCAAATGAATTTTGTCAATTTGGCATCCTGCGAGAGTCTCGGCGGCGGACCGAGTGTCGGCGATGGTCTCCAAGCTGTCTTTTACTCTTAACTCCAAGAAAGTCGGACAAAGGGAGAGCAAAATTCAACGAAAAATGTAACAGCTTTCGCGTGTTGTTTCCCTCGCGAGGGATAGCTTCGTCTTCGTCTGCTCCCCACTTTCTTTGGTGACGGATTCGAATCAGCTTAGTTTAGTAGTTTTATCTGTAATCGTTCATGTGATGTCATATCATCGTTCTCTCTTTCGTTTGATGTTTTGAGGGATGTGAATTAGCATACTGATTGCATCTCCTCTGTTGCTTTTCACGGGCACTGTCGCTTAATTGGTTTTTAATCTCACTTTCGTTTTGAGATTGTAGTTCTTTTGAAATTTTGAAGCTGCAACTAGTTTTTGTCTTTCGTTTCCCACTTGTTTTTATGGCATGGCCCTGAATTATTGTTGGTATGTTAAACGCTTTGTTCTCGACCTCAGTATTGTTTCATTTCCATTCGGTTTTGTTGATTGATTTGGGCATAAATCTTAGGAGCCTCTTGCCCGGATGATCCATCAAACCGAACATTTCTCTGTGGGTGTTGCATCATTGGGTTTTTCATTTGCTAATCTGTGCCGTCGTTCCCCAACCCTTTTGGATCATAAGAAAAAAATGCTGAATTCTTTTGTTAGCTACTTAGTTGGGCTGCAACGACAAAATTGATCATCGACATTGCCCTTTTATTTGCTATTTTGTCAAGCTGCAACGAGAGAGTTGATCATTCATAGTTGAATTGCCTGCGTATGTCCATGGTTTTAATAAATTTTTCTAGTCTGGTGGCTTCGGAGTCAGGTTACCTCTGACTTGACCTCATTAGGAGTTACAACACTTGATTTACACGTTGATGCCCTCATTCTTCTTGTCGCCACATTTGGAAAGCATATCTGGATTGCAAATCAGCAAAATAGAGGCATGTTACTTCATTGAAAAGTATCTTAAGCAAAACCTACAACCCATATATATAAATGCCCCAATATCACAATCTCGATACCCTTTCTTCTTACTCAAAAAGAATAGCTCGTGAGAAACCCAGTATCAGACCTATGTGATGGCAGAATGTCCATAAAATACATATTTCCTTGTCTTCGTCTTGTGACAGATCGTTTGTTATTTTGGCTAATTCCTGAACATTTATCTTCCACAAAAGAGATTTTGAAACCGATATCACATAATTGACTACTACCGATGAGATTATAATTTAATCCCTTTGTTGCGCGGAACAAGCGATCGAACAATAAATAGACAGAATGAGCAAAGTAAATCGAACACCAAATGTACGTGGTTCGGTCGTAAAGACCTACGTCCACGGGGAGAGCAGCAACGAATTCCACTATAGATCAAGCGATACAAGGAGATTACAGACTACTCGAGTTACACAAACACACTCTTGATGTTTCCCAACCCCAATTACATCCAAGAACGCACACAGTGTTTAGCCCACAATTCCTAACGAAATAATATCTCAATCTCGCAAAGGAATTAAAACACAAATCTAACCTCAAGATTTAATCGGCTTCGAAACTTGAATTCTTGATGTAATTTCACGAATAAAACAAAGTCTCAATATTAAGCACTCGCTTCGGAAACGGCGCTTCAAGAACTTCCTTCGTTTCCCCGAACATGAACGGCACGAAGACCCCACTACTCAAGCACGAAGACCCCACTACGGTTCGACGCTTCAACCCTCACGTAACCTAGCTTGTAGTGAAGATATATACGGAGAACTATTATGCCCCAAATCTGTATCTTCGGAAATATGCGTAACCACCGCCCAAAGAAGCCCCCATGCATGAAGTCGTCCACCGCCAAGATTATATGCGTATTAACGTGGCTGAAAGGATTCGGTCAACTCGTTCTTTTTTTGACCACGCTAGTATTCATAAAGCAATCTTGGCAGAATCAAAAAATAACTTTCCTCTTTGTCTTTTTTGTTTCTTTTCTTCACAGTAGAACTCCCAGTCAACAACTTCAAGTCCACGTTTGGACTTTTGCATATTCGTTAATATCTTGTCCACTGCACTACGAAACCGATTCCATAGAATTAAAAAACAAATTTCGTCTTATACGAAATCCAAAACGGATATCTCTTTCCATTCTCATTTCTGACTAAAATTCGAGACATAATTTAACAATCTCCACATTAGCTCGATATTTGAGCCATGTCACAATCGCTTCGCTAAAATTCCGAACTTCATCTGCTACTCTTCCAACAGCCTCAATAGGCTCAACCGCTACAGACATCATCCAAGTCCAAGCTGGTTTGAATTTCGCCATAACCGATGACCTTATCAGAACACCAACTGAACATGCACATTTAACTACTCCACAAGGACTATCTGACATAAGCTCCTTAATTATAGATAAAGCAAAACCATCGTTGCATCCATATCTGTCAAGAGACCGAAAACGTACCTTGTCAATATTAGCAGTTACAGCAACTGTTGGCTCTATAAGCTTGTCGCAACCCTCCGAAATCGAACGCGGCTAATGGATTACCGATCGCGGTCCCCACTCTGAAATGTGGATCGTGGG
The DNA here is from genome assembly GCA_021437785.1 of Rhodomyrtus psidioides. Taxonomy (NCBI): domain Eukaryota; kingdom Viridiplantae; phylum Streptophyta; class Magnoliopsida; order Myrtales; family Myrtaceae; genus Rhodomyrtus; species Rhodomyrtus psidioides. The sequence continues at coordinate 693,357 of JAILYB010000213.1, read as the reverse complement.
CCTTAGATCGGCGCGGGCCCTCCCAGGCCCATACCAAATCGCGGCGGGAGTGTCTTTTGAGGGATTCGACGATAAGAGTCGATCGCTATCGACCTTAGTGTGGTCGTGGTGGCATGTGCAACTTGTGCATGCATTTGGAGTCGCCACCGGTCTTTCTTGGAGGGTAGACCGGAAACCTTACTGACCGATTGGGAGAGATCGATCAGTTCTGCGGAACCAGAGATTTTGGGTTCGGGGACTTGGTTACGTCGGTGTCATTGCCAACGCCCTTTCGGTACCTAACGCGAGTGATTTTCCTGACTAAGAGTTCATGCAGACGCAATTTTGAGTGAGATAAGTATGGTTCGGGTTTTATGCAGATTGGAATACTAGTCCTATCAATCACAATCAATTTAACGAAAGCGCAGTCAATTGCATAAATAAACCGCATCGATGCACATCAATTCAAGTCAAAGGCCTCCTAATATAGCCATAAGGGCTTAGGGAAGGCATGATTTAGGACCATGGGCAAAATGGGAAGATTTGGGAACGATTAGCCCGAAGGGCAAAATCGTCAATTTTTTGGAAGATTTGGATACCGAATTACCCAAATATTCCATGACCAGTTGATTGTGACCATTTCCCATTTTTGAGAATTTTTTGGGATTTCTTGACTTTTCTTCAATTTTTGGAAGACGATTCGCCCAAAGGGCGAAATCGTCATTTTAAGAAGGGTCGGGGTTCAAAACACCCGAAATGAATCTTGGCCAGTTGTTCGTGGCCATTTCCTATTTTTTGGGATTTTCTTGAATTTTTTTAGAATTTTTTTGGAAGATGGTTTGCCGGAAGGGCAAAACCGTCATTTCGGAAACGATCGGGGGGGCCGAAAGACCCGGAACAGGTCATGGCCAATTGAATGTGGCCATTTCCTATTTTCTGGAATTTTTTTATAATTTTTCTGAATTTTCCGAATTTTTTGAATTTTTCATGATTTTTTATTGATTTTTTTATTTTCTTATTATTATTGAATTTTTAATATTTAAAAAATATTTTCTGGGCCGGTTCAAACCCGGCCCGCGCCTCTCGGGCGCCCGGCCCGACCCTAGGGGTCGACACCGGCCTAAAACGACACCATTTTATATTTTTAAATATTTTTTCCTATTTTTTTAACAATTTTTTGTTTTTTTATCTATTTTATTTAATTATCCGAAAATTCCCCGGATCGGACGGCTCTCATTGCGCCATGTGGCCTGTTCTTGCGCGTCCGATCTCTCGCTTGATAGGAGGACCCACAAAGAGCCACGTGGCACATTCTCGGCCGTCAGATCGATTTGAATTAATTATCAGAAAATCCTTTATTTTATTCGAAAATCATTTTTTTTTAATTTTCCAAAATTCCAGGATCGCGACACGTGTCGCGATCTAGGCCGTCCATTCGGTTTTATTTGCAAATAACGGATTGGCCCCCACCCGGCTGACGTGGCGCCTACGTGGCATGCCACGTCAGCGAAGACCAGTCAACGTTCAACCTCGCTGCCGGAGAAGACAACCGGCGACTCGCCGGAACAGTGATTATTCCGGCGAAGTCGCCGGAAAATGCCCAAAACCGAACCAAAACTCAAAATTTTTGGGAAATTTTTGTGGCATTCGGACCCTCAGACTCTTGGCGTAAATATACACACAAAACATGGCATTTGTTACGTCGGGAAACGACCGAACCGGACCCCCACAGTCCCGGCGCCGGCGAGGTAAGTTGCAGAAAAATATTTCTTGTTTAAACTCGGTTCTGGGCATTCACACGGCATCTAAGGGAGGTTTAGGGACTTACCTGAGGTCCCTCGATGGTCGGGGACCTCCGGCTTCGCCGGCGTGAGCTCCTGGTCCGGGTATGGCTCGGCGACCTCCGGCCCTCGTTTTTCGGTGGCGTTCGATGCAAAATAAAGGGCAAACGAGGCTTAGAGAAGATTATCACGAAGGTTCAAGGCCAAACTTTCAGCAAACAGGGGTCGAGACGGGTCGGCCGAGAGTTACGAGATCAAATGCTCACTGAGGCATTTCGTCAAGCAGGTGGTGTACAATCTAAAAATGAAGCTCCGGGGAGAAGACTGACCTGTTCGAGAGTCGCCGACGGCTATGGAGGCTTTGACGACGATCTGTGGGTGAGCTGAAGGTCCGGGGTGCTCGCCTCTCCCTCGGGTTCGCCCAAAAAAATCCTCCTCTCCTCTCGGCCAAGTTCCCCCTTTTATCCGAGAATCCCGCCGATTTTTATGGCCGACCGGCGACCTCGATGCCTGCTCCCCGTTCAGAACACGAGCATGGGTCTCCCTCTTCTGTCCCCCACGCTCGTTCGCCTTTATTTTTCTCGAAAACCCGCATGCCCACGTTCCCCTGTTTTTTTCCCCTTCGGTGCGCTGCACGGGTCTGCAACTGAGTTGCAGACCCGGTCGGGCCGGGTCGGGTCGGGTCGGGTCTGACCCGACCGGCCCGGTTCGACCAAATCACTCTAATTGGGCCCCAAATTGACCTAGTTTTATGAAATTGATGGCAAAATCGGACTCCTTGACATGTTTTCTATCAAATATGGGTATTTTCGTGAATCAATTGATTGAAATTTTGTGAAAACCCCAAATTGTCCCTAGGATCCGAAAGTTAATTTCGCCAAATTGAGGGCATAAACGATCAAATTATTCAAAATTGAGGCCACCAATGTATTCAGCATGATGAAAACTATTGGGTAGAGGTGTTTAAGTTTAATGGGTGTGCCCGTGTGAAATTTAATTTCAAAGATTGCAAAACCGGGGACTAAATTGAAAGATTTTTATGCAATTAAGCCCTTTTGGCTAAAATTGGTCAAATTGGAGGGCAAATTGACCCAATTGCATTTCAATACTTTAGAGTCCAATGTCATAGCTTATGAAAACCAAGAATTGAAAATTAAAAGACTCGAAAGGGATTTTTTAGGCTCGTTTCGGTTTTAGGTTTGTGAAGGAACCGCATGAATCGAGCCAAATTTCCCTGAAAATATTAAATAGGGAATTAAAATAAAATTTCTGAATATTTTTTTGTAATTTTCTGACCACGGATGGTATTTGTTCTGATTTTTTGGGTATTTTTATAATTAAATAAATTCCAAAAAATATTTAAAAATACAAAAAATATTTTTTGTTCAAAATTGGTTCATAAGGCTAGGCTAAGGCTTCCAAAGTTGATTTTGCAATTTTTTGACCTTTTTTGCTATTTTTAATTAATTTTAGAAATAAAAACTAAAATAAAAGATGGTCAAAAATCAGATGTCAACAGCTGCCCCTCTTTGAGAGTGAGATCATCAGAGGTTGCTTTCAAAGACAAAATGACACCTGAATCTTAACCGACTCGACTGGGGAAAAGAAATGCTATGACATTGGATTCTTAAGCCTTTTGATGAACGCTCAAATTAATGCCCGGTTTGCTCTTGCAATTCGAACATGGGCCGGAGTGAGAGAGGCTTACCTGAAGCTCACCTGTCAGATACTGCCGGTTGCGATGACTTTCAAGAAGATACCTAGGACTCGTTCAGAATATCCTAGGGAGATTAAGTTCTGACATGTATGGTAGGTCATACCATTATGGGGTTCCTGACTGGTAGGAACCTAAGGAAGGCGCATCCCATGCTTTGGGATCTGCCAAGGATTTTGATCCGTATGGTGGATCGGACCTTTGTATTGATACTTCAGGCGGTTTCTACCTTTGGTTGAGTTTGACCCTTATAGCGGTTTCTACCATCAAGTTGACCCTTATGGCGGTTTCTACCATGCAGTTGACCCTTATGACGGTTTCTACCATCAGTTGACCCTTCAAGCGGTACCTACCTTTGATTTGACCCTTATGGCGGTTTCTACCATCAATTTGACCCTTATGGCGGTTTCTACCATCAGTTGACCCTTCAGGCGGTATCTACCTTTGATTTGACCCTTATGGCGGTTTCTACCATCAATTTGACCCTTATGGCGGTTTCTACCATGCAGTTGACCCTTATGGCGGTTTCTACCATCAGTTGACCCTTCAGGCGGTATCTACCTTTGATTTGACCCTTATGGCGGTTTCTACATCAATTTGACCCTTATGGCGGTTTCTACCATCAGTTGACCCTTCAGGCGGTATCTACCTTTGATTTGACCCTTATGGCGGTTTCTACCATCAATTTGACCCTTATGGCGGTTTCTACCATTCAATTGACCCTTATGGCGGTTTCTACCATCAAGTTGACCCTTATGGCGGTTTCTACCATGGTGAGACTCCAGACTGATAGGAATCTCAGGATGACGCGCCCGTTCTGTAGGGTTTGTCGGGGACTCGATCGTTCTGTAGATCGGTCTTGGAAAAGGTTTGCCTGCTAAAAGGCTTCGCCTATGGAATGACATATCCCGTCTTGTTGGGACTAGTCGAAGACTCGATCGTTCGTCCGTAGATCGGTCTTGGAAAAGGTTTGCCTACTAAAAGGCTTCGCCTATGGAATGACATATCCCGTCTTGTTGGGACTAGTCGAAGACTCGATCGTTCGTCCGTAGATCGGTCTTGGAAAAGGTTTGCCTACTAAAAGGCTTCGCCTATGAAATGACATATCCCGTCTTGTTGGGACTAGTCGAAGACTCGAGCGTTCGTCCGTGGATCGGTCTTGGAAAAGGTTTGCCTACTAAAAGGCTTCGCCTATGAAATGACATATCCCGTCTTGTTGGGACTAGTCGAAGACTCGATCGTTCGTCCGTAGATCGGTCTTAGAAAAGGTTTGCCTACTAAAAGGCTTCGCCTATGAAATGACATATCCCGTCTTGTTGGGACTAGTCGAAGACTCGATCGTTCGTCCGTAGATCGGTCTTGGAAAAGGTTTGCCTACTAAAAGGCTTCGCCTATGAAATGACATATCCCGTCTTGTTGGGACTAGTCGAAGACTCGATCGTTCGTCCGTAGATCGGTCTTGGAAAAGGTTTTCCTACTAAAAGGCTTCGCCTATGGAATGACATATCCCGTCTTGTTGGGACTAGTCGAAGACTCGATCGTTCGTCCGTAGATCGGTCTTGGAAAAGGTTTGCCTACTAAAAGGCTTCGCCTATGAAATGACATATCCCGTCTTGTTGGGACTAGTCGAAAACTCGATCGTTCGTCCGTAGATCGGTCTTGGAAAAGGTTTGCCTACTAAAAGGCTTCGCCTATGAAATGACATATCCCGTCTTGTTGGGACTAGTCGAAGACTCGATCGTTCGTCCGTAGATCGGTCTTGGAAAAGGTTTGCCTATCAAAAGGCTTCACCTACAGACGACTCATTGAAGTCTCTTTTGGAAGGTTTACCTAACTTTAGGTTAACCTGATGGCTATTCTAGGATTTAGGGGTTACCTGAAATCTTGCAGAAGGCTGAATTGTCCTTTCGACATGCGAGGTACCTTTCTGGGATATGGGGACTCCAATTATCCTGCAGAGAGATGAAACCTGCAAACTTTTCATTAAAAAGGTATCAGTTTGGGACCTGGGTTCTCCAGGGATCCTGCAAAACATGACCCTATGAGCTTTTCTTGAGAGAGCAAGGCATCCTTCCGGGATCATGGGTTCTCCACGTCCGATGAGACTGCCTGACTTTTGAAAATGGGTCTCATGACGAGGGTTCTCCACGTCCGATGAGACTGCCTGATTTTTGAAAAAGGGTCCCGAGACGAGGGTTCTCCACGTCTACTGGGATTGCTTGATTTTTTTGAAAGGGGGTCTTAGGACGAGGGTTCTCCACGTCATGCTAGGACTGTTTGATATTTTTGAAAATGGGTCCTAGGACGAGGGTTCTCCACGTCAAGCTAGGACTGCTTGATTTTTTTGAAAAAGGGTCCCGAGACGAGGGTTCTCCACGTCTACTGGGACAGTTTGCTGACTTCTTTTGAAAAAAGGTTCTATCCTCATCCCTTCTTTGAAAGATCCCGAAATTTGTTGAGAATTCAGTTTTGAAGCCGTGAAAGATTTTATTTTGACAAAGCTTCACTTGAGCCTGTTGAGGCGACATTCTGGGAGCTGGGTTCTCCAGGTATCCTGCAGAAGTTTGAGCTTGAAAGATTTTTCTTCACCAAGAAAACGTTAGTAATCTTTGGGAAGACCACGGCTGTCCATTTGACAAAAACCGTATGACTTGAGTTTTAATCATGAAATGTGCATTTTGATGCTGGAGGTTATCCAAAGCGTTCTTGCAGCATGCAAATGTGATCACAAATCCCTTGCACGGAAAATCTGGATCAACAGTTTGAAAATTCCAAAAAGAGTTTGTTCAAAATATCAATTGGAATATTTCTCGACAATGAGGTCTTCTCACCTGTTTTGAGATAATGGTTTTTATAGGGGATGCACTCAATTCCCTACTAACCTGTGCCTAGGTTTTAGGCTCATTCGCAGCGCATACATTTTGATCGGTCGGGAGGTCTTCCACGGGACCGTAATGTTAGGCTTGGATATTGGCTTTCAAGGGGGACTCGCTTTGGAGTCGAGGCCATTGAATGAAAGTCTTCACCATCTGCTCCAGGTTTACAAGTCGAGAACCCTGCAAAATGAGAAAGAAATAGTCTTGCTCGTACCTCTTCGAGCTAAGCTATATGTTAACCCAAGTGTCTTAGTCAGAGAATACTGTTTCAGGGTTGTAATGTTGGTAGGATTGGGGACCGAAAAGGCTTATTTTTGGCCCAGAATTCATGAGGGGATTGACGTTGGTGATCATTGCAAACTTGTCACCTGTCTTTTCCATTCTGCATCTTCAATTTTTTGAGGTGTGCAACCGCTTTTGAGGTGTGCACAAATTCTTGTGAAAGCGCATCTGGCTGCATTAAGAGACTAACAACTCTATCTGCGTCTATGCTCCGCGCTTGATACCGTTTGAGGAGTAGTTTTTGGAATCTGACTCCTTCTGAATTTTTCTTCTCCCCTTTTCAAACAGGTTTCACTGGGGGATTGATACAAATTGTTCACCCAAGCATCGGCCTTGCTTTTACCAGGCACTTTGATTTTTCTTGATGCTGGGGATTTTTCTCATCCTCTTTTCCTTTTCATTTTTCTTTCGAAATCCCGCTTTTCTCATCTTCGAGAGATCGTGTTAGACATGTGACCAAAGGTCTAACAAGCTTCAGCATTAACTTAGGGATTTCTTCGCAAACCCTAAGTTTGAACTCTTCCGTTTTTGAATTGGCGCTGCCTTTGTCTTGGAACTTGCAATGACCACCAACGGGTTTATGAAATGAATTTGCAGGCTCAACTTGGTTATGCAAAGGATATGGTGTGTGGGATAGAGGAATGAATGCTTCTCGTCATCCTATGGCACTTGGATTACCATATAAACAACACACAAAGATTAATGTTAGTCCGAGCAAGAAAATTTCTAACCATTTTCTCCTGATGCTGCTGGACTTGCTCCCTTTTTGCCCCGATGTGGGGTGGTTCTTGACAGGGTTGAGAATGAAAACCGCCGTTCGAAGGGGTTGTCAATGGTCACCTGTAGTGTTTGGGGATATGAAACGAATGCCTCCGTTATCCCAATCCATGTAATTGCTGCGAATAATCCCTACTTCCGTAGGTTCAGATTTTGCTATCTGATTCGCTCCACTTCTCTCTCAAGTGTGTATAGGACGTGTTTGGATTAGGTTTTGCCTCTCGTCTTTTGAGAAAATGTCCTTTTGAAAGTTTTGAACAACTTTTGATTGGAAATATCTCGTTCATTTTCTCCAAAAATTTTACCCGTCAAGGGGATTTTATGATGCACAATGCATGTTCTTATTCATGCTCAGACGACCTCCTGTTTTAAAACATGAATGTCAATGAAATTTGAATTCTATGTCTTTTCTAGACATTAGATTCTGAAAGCTTTTCTTTTCTTCTCTATTTTTTATTCAACATCTTCAATGGATTGGGGAGAGAGATACTTACCTGTTCCCCGCGGCTGGAGATCCCTGAAAATGCGGAAGAAATATGTTATTGTACGTTCATGAATTTTCCAAAAAATTAAAACGATACATCTTACCCTTGGTCATGTGTTCCAATGGGTAATACATGGGATGTGAAAACCTGTTTCGCCTTGATGGCGAGCCCCTGTCAAAGACGAGAAATATGTGTCAATTTGCGTTCCAAAATTCAGGGCAAATTGGAACGATACAGCCTTGTTCTTGCTTTGTGTTTCCATTTGAACACAAACGCGCGGCTTGTAGAAGTTGGCCATCTATCTTGTGGCCATGATCCCTCCGTCTCGTTGGCAATGAATCATTCTCAAGGATTTGCACTGGAGGAGATCCATTTAAGCTTTCGGACGCATTCCAACGTCGTTCTTCAGAGTTCCTTTTATTCAAGGAAATTTTTATCAGAATGCATGTCAAAGCATGAAGTGTGGAAGCGATACTTTTTACCCTCCACTCGATCTTATAATCAAAGACCATTTCTTGGAGTGCTGACTCCCAAGGTCAATAATTTTATTCGTCTCCTCGTTGGCGAGTTCTTCTCTTTTGAGGCTTTCGGTGCCAACGACTTCCTGTTAAATGAGTAAAAACTCATGTTAGACATGTGATCTTCGAAGACCAAATTGGAACGATACGAGGTTACCGTTCACCCAAATTCCTATCTTGGGGTTTGATTCTGATGCGGACGACTCTGTTATTGCGTCCATTGACTTTGCCGGAGGAGAAACGTCATTTTTTGTCCGGCGCACAAATGATTCACTTGCCCCAGTTGGGTGTGATTTGTCGTAGCTAGGCGACGCTTGCCCCAGCTAACTTCATTTTGCATTTTGCTGCAATCCTCATCCTCTTTGGGGATGTCTTCTTTCCTGGGATCCATGGTGGCGTCTTACTGACGTATTCATCTCTTTCGTCGATAATTGACGCGCCACATTTGATGTAGACGATGGATGTTGCTTCCTCTCGTTTGTATTTGTGGGTGTTGTTCGTGAGACGATCCTCAATCACATCAACAACTGCTTTGCCCCAATTGGGCGGTGTTCGTCTTGGCAACGTGCCTTGGCATTCCCATGCTCCTTGACGATTTTCAATCCAATTTGAAGACGTTCATGCACCTGCATATGAAGAGACATGCGTGGGTATTTATCCGGCTTCACTTGGAATTTCAGGAAGGAGATATTCCCTTCGAGGCTTCGTCCTTCCAACATTTGAAGGAACGGTGTTTCCCAAGTATTCCGCCCCAGGCAAGCTTGTCTGGGCGTTTGTCATCTCTGGGTTTAATGACCCTGGTCTGATGCGCCTTCATGGGGGATCATGAGAGGTTGCCCCCGGCTTGGCTCCTCGAAGCAAATGGGGGAGCCGCTCCCATGAATTTTGTCGATTCTGGTCATTTATCTCAATTGCCAAAGTCTTCGATTATTTTCTTCTGTCTCTAGGCAGCTTGACATTATTGGGATTTGTCATGTGGCGGTTTTGTGATTCTCTCAATCATCGTTGCCCTTTGAGGTATTTGATGTTTCCCTGTTGAAGGGAAAAAACCTCATAAGTAAAGGGTATGTACAATTGACTATTGGAGTCGATACAATTTACCCTTAAAATTTGTCTTGCGGGAACCGGCATTTCTCCCTTTGGGTTCTCTGTATGTGCATGATGCATGTTAGGTATGCTTGCAACGAAAAATGAGTTCGTGCTTTTCACTCTATTCAGAGAAAGCATTTTTATCAGATGTGTCGATCTGCAAAACTTGAATTTTTCTTTTTAAGTGTTCTTTTCACAAAGATTTCTAAATGATGGAAAACTTCTTCAGGTTTCCTCAAAGGTTTTGTTCATAAATTGAGCCATTAGAACGCTCTTGAAAATATTTAGCCACAGTGCGTGTCTGAGATGCCATGAAAAGGGGTACTCCCTGTTTGTCATTGGAAAGCACTGCATCCTGAGTCCTCTGCTTTTGATCATCATCTGAGAGGAAAAGGAAGGGAAGCATTACTCTCATATCAAGAAAATAATTATTTTGGAACGATACGTCCTTTTACCGAATGGATGGTTCCGCATTGCTCTTCTTCTCATTTAGAAGGGCTTGATGCATTTTGCTTTTGATTGATTACTCCATTTCATCCCGCTTCATGGGTGATAACTATTACTTTAGGAACTTTCCCCGTACATCCCCATGGTGAATTCGGCACATCCTACATTCGGTACCCTTTCTAGGTAGAGAGTGATTTGCCCCCGGCAGCTGAGTGATTCGTCTGGGCTGGCTAACTTAGTCGCGGGCAGTTTGAACACGTCGCATTGATGCATTCATGCTCAGTTGGAGTCGGTCCACTCCCTGCCAGGTGATTTTGGCACTTCGCACCTTTTAAATTTCTCTGACATCTGGTATCTACTCTGTACTCTCTTTTGTGACACCAGATGACATGATCGTACGATCTTCCGAAGATCTTAGCATTTGATGTTCCGCAACGTTTGACACTTCTTGGTCCTATCCATGCATTCCAAATTCTTCATGCATCTTTTGCCTTGTCATCGTTTCATGACGTCCCTCGAGCATCTTACTATTTAACATCAGCAAGCACGGGTTTACTTGTGGCTGAGTATTTCAACATCCTGAAGTGTCACTTCACAGGCAACAATTTCCTTCATTGTGTCCTGTCGTATTCACCTTACGCTTTAACAATCTTTTATTCCACCTATGCGATGAAATGAATGAATGAGTCGATTGCTGCATAAGGAGCTTTAATTGAAACAACTACGGATTTACTATCCCCGCTCTAGTCACTTCTGGCCTCCAAGATGCTGGAAATTTCTCAGTGGGTCCGTTCATTCTCGTCATCACCTGCAAGAATGGGAAACCATATCAACTCGTGAGCCGGTCAATCCGATTTGGAACGGATACAACCTTTTCGACTTAGGGAGAGCCAATCCTAATTAGGTTGCTCCTTCTTTATGCTGTCTGCCTAGGTTTTACCAAAATTGATCCATCTTGTCTTTGCAATCACAATGGGTGACATCTGATGGAGGCATACTCCTTTTCATCTTGTAGGGAAGGTAAGTTCCCTTTCGTTGGTTCTCGATCATCTTATCCCGCTTTTCACCTGAGAGGAAGAGATAGGAAATATTATGCCGGTATCTGATTGAAAGTCAATTAGGAACGACACGTCTTTACACTTGATCCGGCTGCCCCGGTCAGGTGGCGTCTGCCCTAGTTGAGTGGGATATGCCCCAGTCGACTGCTTTGATCCTTTCACAATTTTTACGGTTTCCTTTTCAATTAGGGGATATCTGCCGTTCGGAGCTTCCTGTCTCTTTTCATCTTGGCGGGCTTTGCCCCATTATGTCGTCTTAGTGAGAAGTTGACTTCTTTGTCTGTCTTCAAACATCCATCCTAGTGACTCGAGTTGTCGACTAGCTTCGATATTTTTGAAGGACCACTCCTGAGGATCAATAAAACACAATCAACAAATTTTCAAATTTAAAGAGATTAGATTACAGCTAATTCTCTTCCGCATGTGGCTTCTTTGATTGCATGCTGTTCCACGTCTTGAAAGATGGCAAAATGCCCTCATCAGTTGACTATGTTTCTTGAGGATTCCCTGATCTTCCTTCATCAGTTGACTCTCTAGGGTGGCCCAGCGCTTTTAACTTGCGACTGATTTTTCACACAAGTCTTTGGATTTTGATTCTGGAAATTGTCTGCTTGGAATGACAGGAATATGTCAGAAAGGGAAGTAAAGCATAAATCCTTTCAATTTTATGCTTTCTTGTGATTAACGAAGATAAGGACTTTTACACAAGCCTTAACCTCATGTGAAAAATTCTTATCAATGTTTTTCAAGAGAAAACATAAAACTAAAAGGAGCGTAATCCATGGTTATCACTTTTGGCAAATCCCTAGAAAATCTGTGGAATTTCCAAAAAGATAAAATTGCAATTCCAATGCGTCCTAAATTCGGTGGGAAATAGGACATCCAAATTGAAATGATTTCCCGAAGGTAATTTGGATATCATGTCTCCTCTTGAATTCAGGAAACATGGACGACTTTAGTTAATTACCAAGGGTTACCAAGGATGCATGCTATAAACCGGTTCAATTCCATGTCCGGCGCACCATGAAATGAATGTTAGATTCTCGTACTTGGGTTAAACATGCCAAGTGTGAGTTCTAACGAAAATTTCATCTGGGTAAGACATGCAATTGAATCGAAAAATCCGAATGGTTGAGAGAAATTCCAGTGTCGCGCTCCAACGTGAAGACACTTAGACAAGAATTAGAAATCGAGGTGCAGAAGATAGATGGGAGACCCACAGGCGAGTGTTCCTTACGGACTCGATGATCCTGATAAAAGGAAAGGGACGATTGGAACGTGGCCCTTATGAACCTAAAGAGATGTCCCAAGTCGGGTCTTCAGAGGACGGCACTTGGTGTCTTCGGTTCGGCTATTTCGGGTCTTCATTTCCATCAGGTGCCCTTTTGATAATGTCCGGTAGGTGTCTTGAATTTGCCGTTATTGCTTGTCCTTCAACTATCGGTATGGTCACTGGATCATTCCTTGGACAACTCAAAGAGGGTAAACTCCGTTGAATGTCCCGACAATCTGATGGCGGATGAAGCGTCGCTCATACTTGAATACGTCCGGGATGTGGGACCGACTTGGAGAGATCATCTCTTTTATTTATACTCTAAAATGGAATTGGACTCAACCATCGAACTTGATGAATGCAGCATGTCGTGCGAAATAAAAGACTGCAAGTGAATTTAAATAGAAATGGCAGGACCTTACCATGAGAGGTACCCAATGATTTTTGGTTTTGGGTATACCAACCATCCATATACACGCGTATGAGACAAGTGAGGCTTGACTCTAGAAATCAAAATGGCTTAGGTGAGGAACCTAGAGGCTTCCCTCTATCCGAGTCGATAAATTCGTCCATGAGCGCAATCCACAACAAATGGATAAAAGTCTCGACTTGGATAGTGAGTGGGATCAAATATGGTCGACCCCAGCACAATCCACGCTAGAGCGTTGCATATCGATCCCTGATCTATGACTACCTGAAAAGGTGATTTCGCGGCCTGGGTTTGGGCGCTTTGTGCAAAGTGTCGTGATCCTCAGATATGCAGTGAATCATGCGCAACAATTTATATATCAATCAGCGCTTCAAATCATCCATATAACATACATTCCTACGCCCATTCTCATTAAGACAATGTTAATCACAAACTACACCCCTTATCACTCCAATTCTGCAAAAACATATAACACCTATCGTGAGCAGACTTACCTCACCTTCAAGAGTGCCTCCAGGGTTAGAAAAATCACTCAACGTTTTAATTACGGCCTAAGTCCACTTGAGGTCCAGAACCATAAGTTCTAGAACAACGTCCCCAGCGGAGTCGCCAGCTGTCGCGACCCGTCCAAAATCGAACGCGGCTAATGGATTACCGATCGCGGCCCCCACTCTGAAATGTGGATCGCGGGCCTTAGATCGGCGCGGGCCCTCCCAGGCCCATACCAAATCGCGGCGGGAGTGTCTTTTGAGGGATTCGACGATAAGAGTCGATCTCTTTCGACCTTAGTGTGGTCGTGGTGGCATGTGCAACTTGTGCATGCATTTGGAGTCGCCACCGGTCTTTCTTGGAGGGTAGACCGGAAACCTTACTGACCGATTGGGAGAGATCGATCAGTTCTGCGGAACCAGAGATTTTGGGTTTGGGGACTTGGTTACGTCGGTGTCATTGCCAACGCCCTTTCGGTACCTAACGCGAGTGATTTTCCTGACTAAGAGTTCATGCAGACACAATTTTGGGTGAGATAAGTATGGTTCGGGTTTCATGCAGATTGGAATACTAGTCCTATCAAACACAATCAATTTAACGACAACGCAGTCAATTGCATAAATAAACCGCATCGATGCACATCAATTCAAGTCAAAGGCCTCCTAATATAGCCATAAGGGCTTAGGGAATGCATGATTTAGGACCAGGGGCAAAATGGGAAGATTTGGGAACGATTAGCCCGAAGGGCAAAATCGTCAATTTTTTGGAAGATTTGGATACCGAATTACCCAAAATATTCCATGACCAGTTGATTGTGACCATTTCCCATTTTTGAGAATTTTTTGGGATTTCTTGACTTTTCTTCAATTTTTGGAAGACGATTCGCCCAAAGGGCGAAATCATCATTTTAAGAAGGGTCGGGGTTCAAAACACACGAAATGAGTCTTGGCCAGTTGTTCGTGGCAATTTCCTATTTTTTGGGATTTTCCTGAATTTTTTTAGAATTTTTTTGGAAGATGGTTTGCCGGAAGGGCAAAACCGTCATTTCGGAAAAGATCGGGGGGCCGAAAGACCCGGAACAGGTCATGGCCAGTTGAATGTGGCCATTTCCTATTTTCTGGAATTTTTTTAGAATTTTTCTAAATTTTCCGAATTTTTTGAATTTTTCATGATTTTTTATTGATTTTTTTTATTGTCTTATTATTATTGAATTTTTTAATATTTAAAAAATATTTTCTGGGCCGGTTCAAACCCGGCCCGCGCCTCTCGGGCGCCCGGCCCGACCCTAGGGGTCGACACCGGCCTAAAACGACACCGTTTTATATTTTTAAATATTTTTTCCTATTGTTTTAACAATTTTTTGTTTTTTTATCTATTTTATTTAATTATCCGAAAATTCCCCGGATCGGACGGCTCTCATTGCGCCACGTGGCCTGTTCTCGCGCGTCCGATCTCTCGCTTGATCGGAGGACCCACAGAGAGCCACGTGGCACATTCTCGGCCGTCAGATCGATTTGAATTAATTATCATAAAATCCTTTATTTTATTCGAAAATCATTTTTTTTAATTTTCCAAAATTCCAGGATCGCGACACGTGTCGCGATCTAGGCCGTCCATTCGGTTTTATTTGCAAATAACGGATTGGCCCCCACCCGGCTGACGTGGCGCCTACGTGGCATGCCACGTCAGCGAAGACCAGTCAACGTTCAACCTCGCTGCCGGAGAAGACAACCGGCGACTCGCCGGAACAGTGATTATTCCGGCGAAGTCGCCGGAAAATGCCCAAAACCGAACCAAAACTCAAAATTTTTGGGAAAGTTTTGTGGTATTCGGACCCTCAGACTCTTGGCGTAAATATACACACAAAACATGGCATTTGTTACGTCGGGAAACGACCGAACCGGACCTCCACAGTCCCGGCGCCGGCGAGGTAAGTTGCAGAAAAATATTTCTTGTTTAAACTCAGTTCTGGGCATTCACACGGCATCTAAGGGAGGTTTAGGGACTTACCTGAGGTCCCTCGATGGTCGGCGACCTCCGGCTTCGCCGGCGTGAGCTCTCGGTCCGGGTATGGCTCGGCGACCTCCGGCCCTCGTTTTTCGGTGGCGTTCGATGCAAAATAAAGGGCAAACGAGGCTTAGAGAAGATTATCACGAAGGTTCAAGGCCAAACTTTCAGCAAACAGGGGTCGAGACAGGTCGGCCGAGAGTTACGAGATCAAATGCTCACTGAGGCATTTCGTCAAGCAGGTGGTGTACAATCTAAAAATGAAGCTCCGGGGAGAAGACTGACCTGTTCGAGAGTCGCCGACGGCTATGGAGGCTTTGACGACGATCTGTGGGTGAGCTGAAGGTCCGGGGTGCTCGCCTCTCCCTCGGGTTCGCCCAAAAAAATCCTCCTCTCCTCTCGGCCAAGTTCCCCCTTTTATCCGAGAATCCCGCCGATTTTTATGGCCGACCGGCGACCTCGATGCCTTCTCCCCGTTCAGAACACGAGCATGGGTCTCCCTCTTCTGTCCCCCACACTCGTTGGCCTTTGTTTTTCTCGAAAACCCGCATGCCCACGTTCCCCTGGTTTTTTCCCCTTCGGTGCGCTGCACGGGTCTGCAACTGAGTTGCAGACCCGGTCGGGCCGGGTCGGGTCGGGTCTGACCCGACCGGCCCGGTTCGACCAAATCACTCTAATTGGGCCCCAAATTGACCTAGTTTTATGAAATTGATGGAAAAATCGGACTCCTTGACATGTTTTCTATCAAATATGGGTATTTTCGTGAATCAATTGATTGAAATTTTGTGAAAACCCCAAATTGTCCCTAGGATCCGAAAGTTAATTTCGCCAAATCGAGGGCATAAACGATCAAATTATTCAAAATTGAGGCCACCAATGTATTCAGCATGATGAAAACTATTGGGTAGAGGTGTTTAAGTTTAATGGGTGTGCCCGTGTGAAATTTAATTTCAAAGATTGCAAAACCGGGGACTAAATTGAAAGATTTTTATGCAATTAAGCCCTTTTGGCTAAAATTGGTCAAATTGGAGGGCAAAATTACCCAATTGCATTTCAATACTTTAGAGTCCAATGTAATAGCTTATGAAAACCAAGAATTGAAAATTAAAAGACTCGAAAGGGATTTTTTAGGCTCGTTTCGGTTTTAGGTTTGTGAAGGAACCGCATGAATCGAGCAAAATTTCCCTGATAAAAAGTTAAAATATTAAAGAGGAAATTAAAATAAAATTTCTGAATATTTTTTTGTAATTTTCTGACCACGGATGGTATTTTTTCTGATTTTTTGGGTATTTTTATAATTAAATAAATTCCAAAAAATATTTTTTGTTCAAAATTGGTTCCTAAGGCTAGGCTAAGGCTTCCAAAGTTGATTTTGCAATTTTTTGACCTTTTTTGCTATTTTTAATTAATTTTAGAAATAAAAACTAAAATAAAAGATGGTCAAAAATCAGGTGTCAACAAGGCTCCACCTCACTATAAGCACCATCTATGTCGATTAGCTCGCTAGTATCCGCTACCTCAGAAGTTTCTGATTGCAATTCCACCTCAAGCTGAACACCGTTCAGATCCATATGAACACTGCCACAATCACTCCCACAATCACTCATAACTAGAAGTACTGGAGACTCGTCAAAGGTAACTTCTCTGCTGCAAACAGGTGAATTTATACTCGGGCACCACAACTAATCACCATACTCACCTTGTGCATATCCATGGAATATGCACATTGCCCTCACATCGAGCTTACCATCACTTACTCGATAATAACACGGGCAACTAAACATTCTAAAAATAGAATCATCAGCAACATTACCTGACCACACTTCTTTGGGAGTCCGATATCCAATCGCAGTCGATGGAGATCTATTCACCGGGTAGCTCGCCATACTAAACACTTCCGTTGGAATTCTCCCGGCCATACCAACACTAGATATCCTTTTACGGGCCATTTCTAGTAACTATCTGCTCATCAATACTGCAAACTGTTGTGGTTTTCTGGCATTAGTGCATTGTTTCACTATACTCTTTTTCATGCAAAATTTATTTGCCAGCTTCGAGCAGGACTCCATGCTACTGTCAGTTTGCACATGCTTGATCAACTTACCAGTCTCCATTCCGATCAAACCTCTCGACCGCGTATTCCTGACAACAGCATCAATCGGCACAATCACCCAAGCCTTCCTCAAGTAGCCGTTAGACTTTCGAACAGATGTCGACGTCTCAAGAGCAAAACTTATCAATGTCTCACCTTGAAGTTCATACAGGCTACTATGCTTGATTTCTTTCATTATCACCAGGGCACCTCGAACAATCTTCAGGACTCCACCTCGTAGAGAATACCTGCATCCAGCTGAATCTAGGGCACCCAAGGAATTTAAATTCTTTTTCAATTCTGGAACATATCTTACCCCAGTCATTGTCCTCACAATTCCATCATGCATTCTGATTTTAACATCACCAATACCCACAACATCGCATTCAACGTTGTTTCCCAACTGCACTTTACTACTATCCATGTATTGATAAGAAGTAAATCAATTCCTGTTTGGTGTAGCATGAAAAGAACAACCATAATCCATAATCCATCCGTCAAATGATGAATTCTCAGTAACAAACAAGACACTATCGACACCATCATAATTTTCAGCTACAGCTGCAATATCATCTACAGATTTAACTCCAATTCTCTTAGCCCTTTCGTTTTTCAACTTAAAACAATTTCTTCTAAGATGCCTTCTCTTACCACAGTTCCAACAGACATCACCGTCAGTCCTAGACTGACTGCGTCTATTCATATTCATACTACTTCTACTAACACAAGTACTATCTCTTCCTCTTCCACCTACTAAAGCAGCAGATACAGATTCGCCAAATTCTCTTCAACGGATATCCACACTCAGAATTAAATCTCGAATCCCATCAAACGTCAAACTTGTCGACCCAAAGGAATTACTAACAGTAGTAACAATAGTATTCCAACTATCAAGCAATGAGGATAATAGAATCAAAGCACGTACCTCATCTTCAAAGTCAATCTCAACTGAACTTAATTGACTAACGATCACATTGAATTCATTGATATGATTAGCAACTGATGTACCTTCGCTCATCTTTAAGTTAAACAGACGTCGCATCAAATAGACTGTGTTGATCGCAGAGGGCTTCTCGTACATGTCCGACAGGGCTTTCATCAAACCCGCAGTGGTCTTCTCTTTAACAATATTAAATGCGACGTTACGAGCCAACGTCAGCCGAATAACACCAATCGCTCGTCTATCCAGCAATTTCCAATCGGGTTGCTTCATCGTTTCTGGTTTATTCCCAGATAGGGGCTCGTGCAGTTTCATCTTATATAAATAATCTTCTATCTGCATCTTCCAGAAACCAAAGTCCTTCCCCTCAAATCTGCCGATTTTCACTTTAGCTTCTTCTGTCGCCATCGATTCGCTTCAACTCAACCAAGCCTAGCTCTGATACCAATTGTTGCGCGGAACAAGCGATCGAACAATAAATAGATAGAACGAGCAAAGTAAATCAAACACCAGATGTACATGGTTCGGTCGTAAAGACCTACGTCCACGGGGAGAGCAGTAACGAATTCCACTATAAATCAAGCGATACAAGGAGATTACAGATCACTCGAGTTACACAAACACACTCTTGGTGTTTCCCAACCCCAATTACATCCAAAAACGCACACAGTGTTTAGCCTCCAATTCCTAGCGAAATAATATCTCAATCTCGCAAAGGAATTAAAACACAAATCTAACCTCAAGATTTAATCGGCTTCGACACTTGAATTCTTGATGTAATTTCACGAACAAAACGAAGTCTCAATATTAAGCACTCGCTTCGGAAACGGCGCTTCAAGAACTCCCTTCGTTTCCCCGAACATGAACGGCACAAAGACCCCACTACTCAAGCACTCGACACTTGACGGTTCGGCGCTTCAACCCTCACATAACCTAGCTTGTAGTGAAGATATATACGAAGAACTATTATGCCCCAAATCTGTATCTTCGGAAATATGCGTAACCACCGCGCAAAGAAGCCCCCATGCAAGAAGTCGTCCACCGCCAAGATTATATGCATATTAACGTGGCTGAAAGGATTGGGTCAACTCTTTCTTTTTTTGACCACGCTAGTATTCATAAAGCAATCTTGGCAGAATAAAAAAATAACTTTCCTCTTTGTCTTTTTCGTTTCTTTTCTTCACAGTAGAACTCCCAGTCGGCAACTTCAAGTCCACGTTTGGACTTTTGCATAATTGTTGATATCTTGTCCACTGCACTACGAAACCGATTCCATAGAATTAAAAAACAGATTTCGTCTTATACGAAATCCAAAACGGATATCTCTTTCTATTCTCGTTTCTAGCTAAAACTCGAGACATAATTTAACACCCTTAATCAAGGACACATAGTTGATGATGAGGTTGCCAATCTTCATGGTTCCTCTATCTTTCCTTTGTTGTTATCGCCAAAGGAAGCGCTTCCTCTGTCAAATTCTGTTAATTTGATAAATCCTTTTGGATCTGTAGTCATGTGTCTCGAACATCCACTATCGAGATTCCATCTATTTCTTCTTTTGATTGTTACCTGCAAACATCAAAAGAATTCAAGTTTTTTTTTGTACCCAAATTTGTTTGGGTTCTTTCGAGTTAGAAGATTTTGCAAATCTCAGTATGTCTCGGTGGATATGTAGATCTTAGGATAATAACTTGTGGAGTGTTTTGGATCACCACAATTTGAGTATTTAGAAAAATTCTGCCCCTAAGATCTTATAAAGTTCCGACCAAAAAAAAATCTTATAAAGTGCTTATAAAAGTGATTTCTATATGAACATTTTGAAGGTCTTCTTTGGAGTCTTTCTTCACTTTTGAAAAATTATTTTTCAAATCACTTTTCTTTGAAGACCAAATCCAGATTTAGTGTAGTATTAAACTTATATGGAAAGAATATTTTGTAAGGTTTTTGAACTAGAGGAAAACTTTTTATTAACGTCTGAAATTTTCTTTTTCAAAGAAGCGTTTTCCTTTTTAGAGAATCGTTCTCGATTTGGAAAAGCTCATTTTTCTTTGAAACCAAATCAATTTTGTCGTTGATTTAAGAAAACTTGCTTTGAAGAAAATTTATTTTATTCTTTTGAGAACCATCATTTTGTTTTAAACACAAGATTTTCTCCTTCAATTCAAGAATTCTTTTAAGAGCAGTTTTATAATCTAAGCACAGTTCATCAATATACTCAAAGAAGGAATAGCAGAGTGGGGTTACCTCAAATTCTTCCTCGGAGTTTGAATTAGCCATTAAGCATATGGTGGTGTATTCCTCATCACTTTTACATTATGTATCGCTCTGAATTTCAACTTTCAGAGTTTTCTTGGATTTTTCATCCATTCCTTTCTTTTTTAGAAGAGGGTAGCTAGGCTTGATATGTCCATTCTTCTTGCACTCAAAGAAAATTACGTCTTTGCCCTCAAATGATCTTTTCAGAAAATACTGTTTGAAAACCCTTTTTTCTTTGAAATTTCTGCATTTCTTTGCCATTCTTCTGAACCTATTGACTATGTGTGCTAATTGCTCATCGTTTTTGTCTTCAGAATATGAAATATCATAATCAGTATTAGATTTCAAAGCAATGGATTTCTTACCTTTCGAATGAGCTTCCTCATTGATTCTTTCATCTCGTTGGATTGAACAGTTCTAATGAGTTCATCCATGGACAATCGAATGGACGTTTTGATATTGTCTCATTCCTTTGTGAGTCATATTAGAAGCTTCTTAAATATTATCGGGTCAGATACTGGTTGCCCATGATAGGTGAGACCATTCATTATTTTAGGGAATCTATCAAATATCTCTTTCGCCATTTCGTAGGGCTTCATTTTGAAAGTTTCGTACTAGCCGAGTAATATATTGATCTTAGTCTCCTTGACCCTATCCGTTCCCTCTTAGCTTACATGATGCTTGTCCCATATTGCTTTTGAAGATAAGCTGCAATACTTTTGTATTCAGTGGGAGATAATGCACTATAAAAAGAATAAATAACTTTAGCATGAAGTGCATCACTCTTCGCTAATTCAATTGCAGATAGTCTTGCAGTGGGAGTAGTGTTGTTGTTCCCTACATTTGAATTTACACTAGTTGTTGTATTTGTAGCGGGATCAATGCCTCTTTGTACAACATCTCATATTTGCGGGTCTTGGCATTTGAGAAGCGCCTTGAATTTATTCTGCCAGTCGTTGTACTCCTTTTCGTCGAAGTAAGGTGGCCTCTTGTTGCTTCCTCCTCTAATCCAGGTGGGAACAAATTTGCTAGCCAAAGAGATCGTTAGCTCAAAAGTAATAACACTTCAATATAAAATATGAGCACTAGGTTTTGATACCAATTGCTATAGCTAGCAATATCATCTAGAGCGGTGAATAGGTGATTTAAAAAAAATTGAATATCAATGCGAAAATATAAATGAATAAGATCATAACTTCGCACTCAAATGATAAATGATAGTAAGATTTGAGATACCCTCAGAAGCAGTATCATGCAGAGTTCTAGTATTACATAATATAAATAGAGATTGAGGGATAGAGAAATTACACAAAGGATTTATAGTGGCTCAGCTTTAGTTTAAGTCTTACGTCCACTTCTTTATGCCGGCAGCCAATCGGCTAGATTCTATAAGTAAATAACTTAGAGGTTATAATGCTTGTGACGATTCACCAGTGACTATACTTCTCGTCTAACACTTGAATGCACTCCTCTAAGTATTACATTGTTTGGATCAAATGTGTATAAAGAATTTGAAGCTCTCTTAATCTTGGAATTTAGAATTTTGCTCTCTCGTCTCTTCTTCTCTTCAGCCTTGAGGTCTCCTTTGATACTTATCCATCTCCAACTTCCCATTGTAAGGTCTCCAGAGAATCATTCTTCAAACTTTCCGTTTGAACGAGACTGTGTACAAAAGATCTCATAGCAATTGAGGTTGGACGAAGGAAAGAATTCCCATTAGATCAAATCGTCTGAGCTACCTGCTCAACGTTTGAGTTCTATACATCATTTGAGTCCTTCAGAACATCGTCTAAGCCTTTTTTGCCAGATTCGATCCCGTGTACTACGTTAGGACAATCTGCAAAATAACATTCCATTGCATTGACTGGGATATTAGAGATTATGGATTGTTTTGGCAACTTCAAAATCAATTAGGGGCTTTTCTCAACATATATGACATGAACCGATCCGAACCAAAATGAATTATGTAGGTATCCAATTTTTTTCTCTCTCGCTATCTGAACCGAAAAGACTCAGCTCACGGAAATAGCCGCCCTCTACTATAGTCAACTCGTCCGCGTATCTTTCTGGTCTCCTTTCCTTCGTAGCACCTGCACATTATCTTATATTTATTTATCTTGGTTATTAAGTTACCATCAAGATGAAGCTTCATAGAAGGTACTGGTAGTGGCAGGGTTGGGAGAGAGTTGGGCTTGAACACGCTTATAATAACTTGATAATAATAACTAATAGTAAATATCAAAAAGGACCTCATTGTTTAAGGTGCCGTCCCCCTATGCATCCCATTTTTAATTTCTGATCCACTTTTACTTTTCTTGCACTAATTTACACGGTTATAGATGTTTCTTGGTGCCAGCAACTCCCGTTGGACACCATAAGCAACAGCACGTGCTTTCAGTCGGTCTCGTACAGCTGAACGAGCAATATAGTAAACGTAACATGTCTCGCTTCAAGCAAGCTCATTGACAATCTTCGCCAAGGAAAGATGATCCGATTTGAATTTCCAGGCCTTTTAGGCAGCATCAGGAGGGCTTGGATCTAAGATAAATCTGCTCAAGATGGAATTTTGTTTAATGAGGTCCCGAAACCAATTGGACAATCCTATTAAATGCACAATATAACTAATCTAGACACAAGCTCTTATCACTTACCAGGTATTGATCATTGGAAGTCTACAAAGAACCAGGAGGGCATGGAAATCCAGATCTAACATAAATCTGACCAAAAGGGCTTACTTTTTTTTTTACAGGCTCCTTGATCCTGCTCGCAATATTTCAAAACAAAGAAGTGAACCAAGAGTCCAATTCAATCATTGAACAATTGAAAGGAGAAACAACAATATGTTTTAAAAATTGTGTACGATGCTCGTGTCAAAAGTTTCGTCCGAATGATTGTAGTGCCTTTATTTAAAAGAAGAACTGGGATAATAAACAACTTTTGCCGCCGCCACTGCGCCTCCGTCGCCAACAATGGCTGGCAATAGATTAGAAAGCTTATCAAATTTGCCCAGACTGAATGGTTAGAATCTCTCGGCCAGCTTTGTGTTCATTTTTAATATCAGATTTGGTTACTTATTTTACATGTGTATATCTTGATTTAATTAATATCAAGAGGAAGTTTAATAAAAAAACAGTGGCAGGGTGGGGAGAGAGTTGGGCTTGAAGACGCTTAATAACGTAATAATAACAATTAATAATAACTTTATCTATGTTTAAGAAATTCGAGGTCCTGTCCGCCCCCATGTGCATCACATAGGAATTTGGATCCAGTCTTATTTTTGTTGTGCTAATTTAAACGATAATAGAGTTGGTGTCAGCAACTCCAAAAGCTAGAAGAGTGATATAGGAACCGCTACATGTCTAGCCTCGAGCATGCAGATTGACAATTTTCACCAACCAACGATGCTCCGGTTTGAATCTCCTGATCTTTTCAGAGCATCAGAGGGCTTGGATATGTAGATCTACGATAAATCAGCTCAAAAGGGCTTGCTCTTTTTTCAGGCTCTTGGATCACGTGGTGCGACTGAATTGGTATAATTGAAATTTAAAAATGATCATGCTAACGCCAGTTGCATAACGTAACGATCCAAAAAATGTCCGAGTTCGATGTTTCGAATTTAAAAATTATTAAATTATGTCTCGAGTTTGAGCCGTTTGCTAAACTCGATCCAATTGGATCGTTATTAATGTTGGAACCAAAACAAATAAGGTAACTTTTGAAAATTTAGAAGCGAGCACAAAACGAGTGGAGAGATAATTTATTGAAGAACACTAAAGGATACAACACCAAGCTTATTCTACTTTAATGGCTCCTTTTATACAAAGATGACTCCCTCCCGTACTTATAGCAAAATATGCTCTGATATCAAGCATTCTCTATACGCACTGCTTCTTGTCTTCATTCCTCCATCAGCATAAAATCCAAACCAAAAGACAACCCACTCACAAAACACCATCTGATAACCCTATCTTAAAAAAAAAAACCACAAACAAAAAACACAAAAAAGAAACACTAATGCACGTCTACACCACAACCACAAAGCACTATCCAAATATATTTTATTAATATTTTAACAACCTCCCTTAAAATTGATTTTGGAATTCAACCACGCCAAGCATTTTTTTTAGCTTTTCGAACGAATCTGCCTTTGGTACTTTTGTCAAAATATATGCAATCTAATCTTCTGATATGTAGAAATTAAGTTCAATTTCACCATCTTTGACTCGCTCACGAATATAGTGATATTTGATGTCGATGTGCTTGCTCATGCCATGAAATACAAGATTCTTGGCTAGTGCAATAGTCGACTTATTGTCACACATAATTTTAGTAGGACCTATTTGCCCATGCATCAATTCATATAGCATCTTACAAAGCCAAATTGCCTAACAAGCCACTGAAGCTAACGCCATGTATTCTGCTTCAGCTGTCGAGAGAGCAACAACTTGTTACTTTTTGGAAGACCAAGAAATTACTCCTGATCCGAGAAAGAAGGCATACCGTGATGTACTCTTCCGAGTCTCGGTATCACCTACCCAATCATTGTCTATGTACCCCACCAGACCAAAGTTGTCAGTATAAGAATATAAAATTCCATGATCACGAGTTCCACCGACATACTGTAAAATTCTTTTTGCAGCATACAAATGTGATTGGTACGGTTTTTCCATAAGCCTGCTAATAATACCCACTCCATAGGTAATATCTGGCATCGTAGAAGCCAAATATCTCAGGCTGCCAATAATGCTTTTAAAATAAGTGGGATTTACTAGCTCACCGGATCCTTCTTTCTTCAGCTCCAACCGTTCTACTACGGGAGTTCGGATTGGCTTGAGCGATTCCATTTTAAATCGCTTCAAAATATCATTAGCATATTTCTGCTGTGAAACAAATATGCCATCCTATGTTTGCTTCACTTCAAGGCCAATAAAATAGGACATCAATTCCAAATCAGTCATCTCGAACTGGCTAGTCATAGCCTCCGTGAATTCAACAAACAATTTTTCACAGCTCCCTGTAAATATCAAGTCATCAACATAAAGGCACACAATTAAGATGTCACCGCTAGTATTTGACTTGATATATAGTGTATGCTCATACGGACACTTTTGAAAATCATGCTCCAATAGGTATGTGTCAATCCGCGTGTACCAAGCACGAGATGCTTGTTTTAGCTCATACAGAGCATTCTTTAGTTTGTACACCTGATTTTCATGCCCTTTCTTCTTATAACTTTGTGGTTGTTCCACGTAAACTTCCTCTTCAAGAACACTATTGAGAAATACTAATTTCACATCCATTTAATGGATCCTCCAACGGCTTTAAGCTACATGTGCTAAGACCACCCGGATGGTTTCCATCCGGGCCACTGGTGCAAACATTTCAAAATAATCAATACATGACTTTTGCTTGTAGCATTTTACAACCAGTCTAACCTTGTAACGGTCCATTTGACTGTCGGGTTTGTACTTCGTCTTGTACACCCAGAAGACATCAATAGGCTTCTTACTAGGCGGTAAAGAAGCTAATACCCATGTGTCATTCTTCTCAATGGAGTGAATTTCTTCATTCATTACTTGAATCCATTTTTCATCTATATCTACTTCATCATAGGATACAGGATCACGTTCAGCAATAAGCAAAATTGTACTAGTGTTTCATAAGTGATGTCTCTATTATTGTTATTGTCTCTTGTGAACACATAATCCCTGAATTTTGCTGGCGTCTCCTTCAATCGTTGTGAACGACGTAGTTGTGGTTCTGAAGCTACTGTTGGTAAAAGTGTACCACCAGTCGAAGTTGATGAAGAAGATGGACAGCTCGTTGAAGATGATTGAGGTATTTCTGTCTCACCCGCCAATGGTTCATCTTCAATGGTGATGTTTTTCTGGTCACATTTTTTATTCCAGTCACAGGTTTCATCTTCTAAAAACTGGACATCCCTGTTGATGATGACCTTCTCAGTGACTGGGTTATACATCTTATAACCTTTATTAGTGTCATTGTAGCCAATGAAGATGCATTTCTCGCTCTTGTCATGTAACTTCTTTCTTTGTTCATCTGGTATAAGGGGATATGCCACACACCCAAATACTCGCAGAAACGAAATATTTGACTTGTTGCCACTCCAAGCCTCTTATGGAGTTCGTCCAATAACACTCCTTGTTGGACGCCTATTTAATAAAAATACAACACACGCAATAGCTTCTACCCAAAATTTCTTGGGTAAATTTTTAGATTTTAGCATACTTTTGGCCATTTCAAAGATTGTCTTGTTCTTTCTTTCTGCTATACCATTTTGCTGAGGAGTATAGCCGGCAATCAACTGATGTTTTACTCCATGAATTTTACAATATTTGTGAAATTCATTTGAGGTAAATTCTCCTCCTCTATCCGATCTCAACGTCTTTAAATTAAAGCAACATTATTTTTCACATAGACTTTAAATTCTTTGAACTTCTCAAAAGTTTCAGATTTTTCTCTCAAGAAATATGCCCTAGTTTTTCTGATAAAATCGTCGACAAAAATAAGCATGTACCTCTTTTGTCCGAACGATTCCATCTCAATAGGGCCACATATGTCAGTATGTACCAGCTCCAAAAGTTGCTTTGCTCTTCTGGTTTGCCCAACTGGAAAAGAATCTTGATGTTGTTTTCCAACGAGACATCCTTCGCAAGGACGACCTGGATCGTCAATCAATGGCATGCCAGTCACCATTTTTTTCTGGACTAATAGTTTTATTTCACAAAAATTAAATGTCCGAATCGAAGATGCCACAACCAACTGTTGTCTTTCGTCATCGCTTGAAAACTCAAGAGATTCTTCGTCTAAAGAGTCATGGGAAACATCCGGTTCTTCGTCATCTGTACTGTCGTAATCAACTTATTGTTGACACCTTTGATGGGGCAAACTCCATTTTCAATGTGAACTTTGTGACTTTTTTCGAAAAGTTGTCTAGCACTTAGAAAATTCTAAAAAAGTCATAACACAAAGTAAACATCTGCAATAGCAATATTAGTACCATCTTTGGACTTAATATTAATGTTACTTTTTTTCATCATGGGAATTTTTTTTTTTTATTCCCGAAGTTGACTTCACCACGACTCGTCTCATCTAACTGTGAGAATATCTACTTTTTGCCGGTCATATGATTGCTACACCCAGGATCTAGGTACCATGTGTTGGTATTTACAATACTCTAGTCATTTTTCGCACATGCTAGTACCATATATTCTTCAGCATATGTGGCATGTGCGTGCTCCGCCTGTTCATACGTCGCCTTTGCATGGCATTCGAATTTGTAGTGACCGAATTTGTTGCACTTAAAACACTTGACTTTTGATTTGTCTAGTGTTTGAAATTTTCTGATGAAATTCGTATTTCCACATCTACCTCGGCCTCCTCCACGACCCGACTACCTTGATAGCCTCATCGGCTTGGTTGAATGACCCGACTTTGCAATGCTTGCTCAGGAACTGAACCAACGGACTTCTAATTCATTATTTGCTCGTGCGGGCACAATGAACCCATCAACTGCTCCAACATTAGGGGTGACACATCTTGCCCTTCCTTGATCGCAGCGATCACATAGTCAAATCTTGAGGTCTTCTTTCGGTCAAAGAGCTCAAGATTTTTTCTACGACACGAACATCTTGAAATTCTTCACCATTAACCCTCAATTGGTTGACGATGGCATGCACACGATCGAAATATGCCGATATTGATTCTAAGTTATTCATGCGTAAAGACTCAAAATCACCTTGAATGGTCTGAAGCCGCACTCACCGGACACGATCATCGCCTTTGTAGGATTTTTGCAAGATATCCTAGGAGGCCTTCATGGTCTCCGCACTCGATATTTTTTCAAATATCGTTTCCTGCACAGCTTGAAAGATCGCATACAATGCTTTCTGATCTTTTTTTCGGAACTCCACCAAAGATTCTTTTTCATCCTTTTTTAAAGCCTCGAACGCTTCGACATCGGCCACTTTGTTGTAGCCATTTTCAAACAGATTCCATAAATCTTACGATTTGAATGGAACCTTCATTTGGACGGATCAATTATTGAAATTCTTTCCGTTCAGCTTTGGAAGCTGCATTTGAACGAAACTAATAGATGCCATAAGAAGGCTCTGATACCAAATGTTTGAACCAAAACAAATAAGATAACCTTTGAAAATTTAGAAGCGAGGCACAAAACTAGTTGAGAGAAATATTTTATTGAAGAACACTGAAGGATACAACACGAAACTTATTCTGCTTCAATGGCTTCTTCTATACAAAGATGACTCCCTCCCGTACTTATAGCAAAATAAGCTTTGATATCAACCATTCTCTATACGCACGGCTCTTTGTCTTCATTCTTTCATCGGCATAAAATCCAAAGCAAAAGACAATCCACTCACAAAACATCATATGATAACCCTATCTTCGAAAAAACACACAAATAAAAAACACAAAAAAAAATACTAATGCACGTCTACACCACACCGACGAAGCACTATCCAAATCTATTTTATTAATATTTTAACAGTTGAGCGGCCAAGCCTCAACGCTAAGATATGCACCGGTCATCTGGTCTCGTCCAATGTTTGACCATTTGACCGAGGAGTGGGACGTGGATAAAAAAGGGCGCAATGTGGGGCACATGGGAAGCCAGAAGTAAAAGAAAAACAAAAGAGAAATGTGGGCTTTCTTTTGTTGTGGCCCTCTGGTTGGTTTGTCCTTTCTTTTCTCAGTAGCTCTGGCACACTACTTCAGCACAGTCAAGAAAAAAGCAGGAGAAGTCGCCGGTCTCCTTCCTCCGTTGACGTGACAGGACAGCTGCGGCGTGTCGTCCTACAGCGAGGAGGAGCAAAGCCATTGAAGAGCAGCCACAGGTTAAAAGCTCCTCGCAATCTGTGGACTGAGTTTTTTCTTGCATGTTTGACAACGGGGCAAAGCTTAAATGCGACAGTTGTGCGGAGAGATTTATTTTTAAGATGAGTCGTTTATCTGTCAATACTTAGAATTTAGGTTTAATTTAGGATCGAGCAATACCCTGACGTGTGAGCACTTTATAATTGAGATTCGATTATTAGTCAATTATTTACTATTAGCTCCCTCCGTAGATATAAGCAGGAGTGATTAGTTCATAGAATGGATGATTTTACCTTAAAATTGAGAATCATTTGTTAGGAATCGATTCCGCAAAATACGAACCGTGAACCAATTGAACTATTGATCCGATTCGATTTTCGATTGAATTTCGATTATATTTTTACCGAGCGAAAAAATAAAAAAAATAGGCAAAAAGAAAAAAATACGCCTTATTTTATCGCAAAAAGACATAGGATTATGCTTTAAGATAATGATCCCCTGCCGTATCTCCCCCCTCAGTCACTCTCTCTCTCTCTCTCTCTCTCTCTCTCCTCCTGCGGCGACCTTGGATCTTTCTCTCGGTCAAGTTTTGCCAAAGTCGCGTTCGTCTCCAGTTTCGTTTTCGATGTCTTCGTGGAATGCTTCGCATTTCAAGTGTTCTGCGACTTCGATCTCTACGTTCTCCATTTCTTCAGCAGTTTTGCCATACTAAACCATACCCACCATCTGCTACTTTGCCCAATTCATGTCCTGCCTCAAGCAAGCTCATTAACATTTTGGTTCAGCTCGATTCTTTCTCAAGTCCCATTCGCTACGCGAGATGGCACCATCCACTAACACTTCAGGAATGAAGTTCGAGGTCTTCCTGAGTTTCAGGGGACCGGATACGCGGGACAACTTCACTAGTTGCCTCTATCACGACATGGTCGAGAAAGGAATCCGAGTCTTCAAAGACAGTGAAGAGCTCCAAGTCGGCCAGAAGATTGAGGGAGAGCTTTTGCAAGCCCTCGAAGACTCTCAAATCTATATCCCCATCTTCTCTAAGGGATTCGCTTCCAGTGCGTGGTGTCTCCGTGAGGTTGCACACATGGTAGATCGCACTTTAAAGTCGGACGGGAAGAAGGTGATCCTTCCTGTTTTCTTCGACGTGGAGCCAGACGATGTCAAACTTAAAACCAATTTGTACAGAGATGCCCTGCCTGAGCATGAGAAGAAGTATGTCTCCCATGAAGTGAAGCGCTGGGGAGATGCTCTTGTTGAGGTTGCGACCAGAGGAGGATGGAAGCTGGAAGGAAAAGGGTAACTTCTTCACAACCTTTTTTGAGCTATATCTTTAGTATGATGCCTGAAGTACTTTACTTTTGTAAGCTTAAGATTAACTGGTAGAGTTTTACATTTTAATAAATAGATCGATTTATAGTGTTGAACCCAATGGAGTAACAGTTATTAGAATTCCATTAAATTTCAGCAAAACAAGTACTACATAGATGATTCATAGAAGCAATAATCTCGCATCACACCTGTTGACAGGTATGGGGAACTTACAAAACTGATTGTTCGAGAGCTTCTTCTTAAGTTGAAGGGGAAGAACAGACCTCTTCCAGATCATCTAGTTGAAACGGGTGATCTAGAATGTATAGAGGAATTGTTGGATGTTGACTCTGAGGACCATGTACGTTTCGTTATAATCCATGGGACGGGCGGTATTGGTAAATCAACTCTTGCTAGTGTCATCTTCAACCGATTCCGGCCTAAATTCGATTGTAGTAGTTTTCTTGAAGATGTCCAAAGTCATGGTCTTATAGACATGCAAAAGAAACTATTATCCGAAACATTGGGCTCAAACTCTGCTCAAGAAATCTATGACACCCACGATGGGATCGATCGCATAACAAGAGGACTTGGCAAAAAGAAAGTTCTGGTTGTTATCGATAATGTGGACGAGAAGAAGCAACTTGAGAACCTCGCAGGGAGCTGCAATTGGTTTGGTTGTGGAAGTAGAGTCATTGTCACATGCAGGGACCTAAGGACAATACGAAATAAAGACATTCAAAAACAACCTTGCAATTACTTGGACTACTCAGTAAAGGAGATGCCTTTGGATCAAGCGGTTCAACTTTTCAGCAAGCATGCTTTCAGAAGCAATACTCCTACGAAAGATTGCTATAAATTCTCAAAAGAAGTCGTTTCGAGCATTGGAAAGCTTCCTTTGACACTGGAAGTCATGGGTTCTCTTTTTGCCAACACAGTCTGGTCAGAGTGGTATGAGACATTCGAGGACTTAAAGCAAGTCCCATATACAGACGTCCGACAGTCACTGATGATAAGTATCAACAAATTGGACGACACAGAAAAGGCCATATTCCTAGACATAGCATGCTTTTGCATCGGGGAGGATAAGACTTACGCGGACTACATGTGGCGAAGTAGCGGCTATTCTCCACATGGCGCGATTGATGTTCTTCTCCTCATGTCGTTGATAAAGATCGATGAGCACAATAGATTCTGGATGCATGATGAAGTTCGAGACCTGGGAAGGTACATAGTCAAAAGAGACAATGTTGAAGATGCTGGAAAGCGCACTTGGGTGTGGATTGATGAGAATACTTTAGACATACTGAGGAGCAATGAGGTAAAAGTTATTAGGAGAAGAAGATATAGTCAATCCAGCAAAATCTCTCGTCCATGTGCTTTGAAAAATCAAGGTTATTTGTTGATGGTGTTCCTTGTTTACTGATATATAGAGAATAGAAAGGAACTCCATAAACAACAAGAGTATATGCTTTCATGCCTAACCGGTGTGAAATTCCTCCTTTTCAAATTGATGTACGAAATGAAAATTGTTTTGTTACAAACCTTTCATTAAATTATTTTGGGGATGAAGAAGAACCACTGATATCATTGTAGGCTCGTCTTTATTCTCTGCTGCTGCTGGCAGGAAAAACAAGCCGTACGAGCACTCAGTGTGTGTATTAGTCACGACTTCACACCTGAAGAGTTAGTCCGTCTGCCAAAGCTGAGGTTCCTAGGAGGGGAAAGTATGAATTTTGTGGGCGACTTCAAAAATCTTCTTCATAATCTTAAATGGCTTTCTTGGCGTCATTGCCAATTGGATTTTTCACTAACGAGTCTTGACATGGTGAATTTGGTCGTGCTTGACCTTTCGCAAAGCCGCATCACCGACGACTGGGCTGGATGGTCCCAAATCGAGGTACCAACACACCTTGCTCATGTTCGCTTCATAATCTACCAATTGACCTTCACTAGCTAGTTGTGTTCCACTGTTTTCTCATACTGATCGTGGGTGTAGAATCGGCTTTTTATTTCATTGCAGATGGTAAAAAAGTTGAAAGTTCTAGATTTGACGTACTGCAAAGAGTTAACCAAGACACCTGATTTTTCTGAGTTTAGCAAGTTGGAGAAATTGATTCTCGCTTGGTGTGTGAAATTGTCTGTGATTGATAGCTCCATCGGTAAGCTAAAACTTCTTAGTACTCTAAATATCCAGGGATGTCATTCCCTGCAAGGTTTGCCCGATGAAATCGGTTCTCTAGAATGCTTGTCGGAAATTGTCATGCCCTCCGGAATCAAACCGTTCAAGCTTTCTGAGAAACTAGGCAATCTAAAATCGTTGACTCAGTTTGAAATTCGACTTCATTATGGTATTAGCCTACTTCCCCATTCCATTGGAAGGTTAATGAATCTCACAAAGTTGAGTTTACATGCATGCAAGAATCTCTGTGAGCTTCCGGACTCTATTGGGGAACTACAATCTTTGGTTGAGTTGGATTTACAATTATCGGGGATATCCATTCTCCCTGATTCTATTGGAAATCTGAAGAGATTAAAAGTCATTAGGTTGGGACACTCGAAGATACACACAATACCTTGTGCTTTGGGAGGGGTGGAGACTCTGGAAGTGCTCGATGCATCGTTTTGTTCATATCTCAAGGGTAAAGTCCCATGGGAATGGCGGAGCCTGACCCGTCTGAGAATCTTGGACTTATATAGGACCCCGATCTCCAGAGTGCCGACGAACATCAGTGGTTTCTCTAACCTCCAAGAGCTCAAAATTTCAAGCCACCAGCGTCACCCGTTGCTAGAGCTTCCCTCGAGTTTGAAATGCCTCGTTGTTGAAGCTGCTAAATTTCCTGTTCTTCCCAACCTCTCGAGCCTAGTTGATTTACATCATCTCGAAGTGTGTGGAAGCCGACGACCCACAAGCACGAACGAGGATATCTGGCCTGGGAAGGACGAGGATATCCCTCAATTCCCTGTTCTACCCAACCTCTGTGGCCCAAAGAATCAAGTTTCAGATTTTCTGGTCTTCAAAAGATTGGAGAAAAGAGGCTTGTCTGCGGTTGAATACTTGGTGAGGTTAAGGGAATTGAAGATATCGTCGTGGGAATTCCTGGAGAGCACGCCCGATCTATCGGCCTTGAAGAGGCTTCAAGACTTGCATCTCAGTGGCTTGCCCAAGCTAGCCGAGTTTCCGGGTTTGGGGGAACTGGAATCACTGAAGTTTCTATGCATTGGGTGGTGTAATGTGATAACACAATTGCCTAATCTCTCGAAGTTGAAAAATCTGCAGCGGCTCAAGCTATATTATTGTAGCATGTTGAGAAACGTGGAAGGGTTGAAAGAGTTGAATTCTTTGAAGAAAGTAGAGATCCAAAAATGCATGTCCCTGGAAAGGTTGCCCGATTTGCCAGCATTCACCAAATTGTATACAGATTGGATGCCGCCAAAGGCCGCAGAGCAGACCATTCAATCCGCCGTGCCAAGGAAGCGATTGCGACTGTCGATATTGCAGGACCAATAAACCTGAAGCAGAATGTTTCATCCCGAAAGGTGAGTGGTTTGGTATTCCTCTGAGATTTCCTTTGGATCCAAATTGCGCCTCGATCGTACTGGGGCCAGCGAGGTTCTTCCAACTTGGCCCGCTGGACAGGTACGAAAGGCTTGGAAGCAGAGCATTGTCAAAAGTTTCGGGTGTTAAGTTGATGTTTTCATTGTCAGATTGAATTCTCGAGATGCATGAAGATTTTTGCTCTATTCATTTCAATCATCCGCAAAGTATAATTGTAATTTATGTATGACTAGGCTTAACGAAAACTGTTTCTAATTTGTCATCCATCACACATTTGATGAAACGATTAGAGGGATCAATCCAATTGTCAAATCCGCTTATTGAAATGTTGCCTACGTGATTCTACATGGCCAATGAGTTGTATCACACATCAAGTACTTGTTTTGCATCTAGCGTTCAAAAACCACGTTAATGTTTTTCACTGAAGTAATAATAATTTAACCCCCTCCCTCCCCCAAATTTTGATTTCAAAAGTATGGGAGATTTTAGGACTTGATTGTCTTATTTATTCAAGTACAAATATGCTTAGATGATCATATATGATACGGCTCTGAAATTCTTAACTCGGTTGGTGTTTGTAATAAATGCAAAGTACCAAGCAATGATATTAAAGAGTAATATGCATGGGAGCGAATTAGATACATTGTGCATATGTGGTAATTCATTTCCCACAATTGGATAGTTCCCCCCTGTAACTTGATGTGGTTGTAATACAAGTGATACTTTTAATGCTTTTAGAGGAGAAGTGATCCCGTGCAAAAAGTGCGATAGTTCGGATTAGGGGTGATTGGTTCCTGGTCCAATCCAATTCCTAGATGGTGCAGTGGAACCGATCTTGCCATTGTTTGCTTCAAGATTCTGCTTGCAATTTTTGCATTACATGTATGTATCTGGAAATTGCCAAGAAAAATTAATTAGTTGCTTCTAGTTTAAAGGGACACATCGTTTTGGAGGAGAGACAAAGAGGAGAAAATGTCGGTTTCAACATGTGGCGTAAGACGCAAATTCTAGGGACGAGGAGACTTGATGGATCGATCATCATCAAATAAGTGTGTATATCCTTATTTTAAGAAGGGCGTAGGATGATGAGGATTTTAATGTTATGAGCAACTTTTGATTGTCGCCAAACCTCTTGATAGCAAGGTTCATGGAGGTCGATCCGTGATAAGGTTAAGCTCGTCCCTAATGAATAAAGGAAGTGCGTACTTCGTTTGACATTGTGAATATTTACTCATCGATAACGTTGAATATCACTACGGTTATACAAACTTGGTATTTAAGTTTATCAGATACATTATTAATGGGATACGGTTAATTTTGACATCTTCGCAATGGGCTTTCTCCTATATCATCAGCATAATGAAATGTAATTTCAGAATGCACGCTTAGCAATACCGTGTAATTACTACACAACTAATAATACTTATTTATCCGTTGGAATTTCCCAGAAATGGGACTTCTTTGCTTTTGACATTCACCGTCGCCGTCCATGCTTACCTAAGGAAAGGCAAAAGCCAATCGATTTTTCTCTGGCCTGCTTTCCATGGATTTTAAAGCTTCGAAACCAGTTAATCTCGAAGCCTTGTCTTCTCACCAAGTTGCTCCAGACTGAGCAAGTAGAGCCATCCAACATGTCTTGTGGATTGTTCACTTTTTGCCTGCCGAGGCTACCCAAATGTCTTGACAATAATACCACGCCCATCCTCTCCTCACTACTTGCACTTAGGTCCCTCAGATTGCAGTAATTACAGAACGCTCAAAAGAGCTGATTGCCCTCATCTGAAAAAGAAAGAAAAGAAGGAAAAAAAAAAAAAAACTCAGAATCAATAAGATGTTGTACATGTTGTCCACCCTCTGTACAAAGACAATACACTCATACCGAATAGGTCCCGACTCGAGGCAATGTTGGGAAGGATGTGTCCATGTTGTGCCTTCTATTCGTCTGAAATACCAAAACCTGGTGCTTCTGGATAAGGATACGGTTGATCGATAAGCAAAGAGCTTCTGGCCTTGCATTCGGACCCGTAAGCGATTTTAGAAACCCGAGATTTCGAGAATTTTCTCATCAAGAAGTGTATGTATGGACGCCGGTCTATGAGGTTATTACTCACACAACTCGTGAACATTTCAGGATTTTTCGGTTGATTTATTTTCCCTTTTGAAGGAAAATTTTCTCTAGTTAGTCTTTTTGATTAGTAGGTTACCAACATAAACATTACCTACATTAGATTTAGTTAGGTTTGCAAGTAAATGATGTCATAACTTGTAACTCACCAAGCAGAACCATGTTTGGTGGATAAGAGCTTTGCATCTTTATTCTAGTCACTTTAGCCGAACTTTGATCATCACTTGGAATTATACATAATTCATCCTTCTATTGAAAAGATCGGTTTAACCCTATGAATAATGACATTTTTGTTTATTTGTATCGAATTAGGAATCGTATATATTTCATTAAGCTCAAAGGGGTATTTTATATACCCAAAAGTACATTCTAGAATATTTACTAACAAAAAGGAAAATTTATAAAATAGAAAACTACGATCCCAAATCAATGAAACTGATTGCACGATCTTTAATTGATATTCAAATATACGATTCTGAATCTTCTAAATCTGATAACGCAATATTCGGTTGATACACCCCCTCAAGTGGAAGAGTCGGGATTGCGAATCTTCAACTTGTCTCGTAAAAATTCAAAACGTGATGTAGGAAGAGCTTTGGTGAGAGCATCAGCCAATTGGTCTGCTGTGGAGATAAATTGCACATTGAGCTGTCGCTTGGCGACACAATCACAAACAAAGTGGAAGTCAATTTCAACATGTTTGGTACGAGCATGAAAAACTGGATTAGCAGACAGATAAGTGGCACCAATATTGTCACACCAAAAGATGGGAGAACCGTGAAGAGGGAACCCAAGCTCTTGAAAGAGTGACTCAAGCCAAATGAGTTCAGCTGCAGTGTCAGCAAGGGCTTTATATTCAAACTCTGTGGAAGAGCGCGCTACGGTTTGTTGTTTCTTAGAGCTCCAAGAGATTAAGTTAGAACCCAGAAAAATAGCATACCCTCCAGTTGACTTCCTGTCATCAGAATTACCAGCCCAATCTGCATCGGAAAAGGCTTGCAAGCGATTATCATTGCATCGGGAAAGAAACAAACCAGACGATCTTGTATGTTTAAGATAACGCAAGATGCGTTTCACCATTTGCCAGTGGTCGTCGGTCGGTGCATGCATGAATTGACATGCTTTATTAACGGCAAAGGAGAGATCTGGTCTTGTCAATGTCACATATTGGAGGGCACCAACTATAGACCGATATAGATTAGCATCAGACATTAGAGCATCCCCTATCTCGGATGGATTTGTAGTTGTGTCCATAGGAGTTCGAACAGGCTTGCACTCAGACATCCCAACTCGGTGAAGAAAATCATCAATATAACGTCCTTGAGAGAGAAGTAGACCTGCAGATTGATGGATTGCCTCTATTCCAAGGAAGAAGTGCAATAGGCCGAGATCCTTAATGGAGAACTCTGCAGACAATTTCTTTAAGATGGAACTGATAGTGGAAAGTGCATTACCTGTAACTAGAATATCATCGACATAGATCAAAAAATAAATGATCTTAGTGCCTCTTCTATAGATAAACAATGATGGATCAGTTTGTGATGCTGAGAATCCCAAATGAAGTAAAATTTGAGAAATTTGTTGGAACCAGGCTCTCGGAGCTTGCTTGAGACCATATAGCGAACGATGCAACTTGCAAACATAGTCACGATGGGTTGGATCTTCAAACCCAGGAGGTTGTTCCATTTACACCTCTTCAGAAAGAATCCCATGTAAGAAGGCATTGTGCACATCCAGTTGTCGCCCTGGCCACCCTTGAGAGACAACAATAGATAAAATAGAGTGAACAGTGGTCATTTTAACAACTGAACTGAAGGTTTCTGTGTAGTCCAAGCCTTGTTGCT
Source organism: Rhodomyrtus psidioides (assembly GCA_021437785.1). Lineage (NCBI taxonomy): Eukaryota > Viridiplantae > Streptophyta > Magnoliopsida > Myrtales > Myrtaceae > Rhodomyrtus > Rhodomyrtus psidioides. The sequence continues at coordinate 655,169 of JAILYB010000213.1, read as the reverse complement.
GATGAAAACCCTTAGTGACCAAGCGAGTTTTATAGCGCTCAAGACTGCCATTCGCTTTGCGTTTAACGTTGTAAACCCACTTACACCCAACGAGATTCATGGAGGAAGTCCGAGGGACCAAAGACCAAGTGCCATTTTTTAGCAACGCATTAAATTCATCACTCATAGCTGCACGCCACTTCAGGATTTTGTTGGCTTGGGTAAATGAGGATGGTTTGGTGAGAGGGGTGGTGACAGTGTTGATTTGAGGAGGACGAGAGCGTAGTTGCATGGTCTAGGTGCATGTTGCCCTAGGTGGGGGTGGTGGTGGTGGTGGTGAAGAAGCTGATAAGGAGGTGGAATGATAAAGATCATGGAGGGGTCTGTTTTTTATGGTGCGGGAGGTGGATGAATCGGCAGTAGATGACACTATGTGAGTATGTGTATGAGTCTCTGATTGCACTATAGTGGTGGGGAAAGGAACGCCAATAGGGGCCGAAGCCCATGGTATCCGAATAGGTGTAGGTGGAGTCGAGTTCGGTGATGGACCGAGAATTGAAGGAGTTGCAAAGGGAAAACATGTTTCATCAAAATGTACATGCCGAGCAATGTATAAATGATTTGTGACAGGGTCAAGACAGCGATACCTTGTATGAGAGGGACTGTATCCCAAGAAAATACAAGGAATGGATCGAAAATCCATCTTATGGGCGTTATAAGGACATAAATATGGGAAGCAGCGACACCCAAATTTTTTTAAGAAGGAGTAATCTGAGGGGTGACTACAAATCATTTGAAAGGGAGAAATGCGATTAGTGACCTTGGATGGCATCCGGTTGATGAGATAAACCGCTGTCTCGAATGTGTGGTGCCAATATTGCTGAGGGACAGAGCCATGAGCTAATAATGTTAAACCAGTTTCAACTATATGCCTATGACGACGCTTAATCGCCCCTTGTTGTTCATGGGTATGAGAAGAAGAGAGGCGATGAGCGATACCGATTTTTGAGAAAAAGGATAGAAGGGTACGAAATTCACCACCCCAATCTATTTGAACGGCTTTAATTTTTCGTGAAAAATGACGTTCGATCACTGAATAAAGCACTTTAAAGAGAAAAAATAGGTCAAGGAATAATATGACCTGCTCTTTCAAGATTATTAGATCAGAGACTATAATCCACTTTAGTGCATGTTTACATAATTTCAACTATAAAACATGTTCAGGATAATAGCATTGATCAAGAAATTACGATCAAATCAAACCAAGCTGTCAACATAATGGCACTGATCAAGGAATCAAGATCAAATCAAATCAGGCTAGTACAAGCAAGTGCTAAGATCAGGAGATTGTAAATTCAAATTAATTGATTCTAATGTCTTGTAATCTCTTGTATAAATGCATGTACTAGCACATGAAAAATGAATCAATTGCAAAAATTTGTTCCTCAGAATTCTCTCAAATACTTTAAACCTTTTTATTATATCAGAGCCTTTTCGCTCAACCGAGCCTTCGATCACACCATGTCGAATTCAAACACCAACTCTTCCGACATCGGTCAACCGATTCTTGCTCTTTAAATTAATCTTGAATTCATTTACCAATGTCACCATTATCAATGCTCTTCCGAATTCAAACACCAACTCTTTCGAAATATACGGTTATTGATTTTTGCTCTTTAAATTATAGTGGACAGCTTTAATTTATGTAAACATGTTTTCATAGGTCTACCTGATTTGATTTAATCTTGATTCCTTGATCAGTGCCATTATCATTGACAGCTTGATTTGATTTGATCGTGATTCCTTGATCGATGCTATTATCCTTAACATGTTTTATAGTTGAAATTATGTAAACACACACTATAGTCTCTGATTGCACTATAGTGGTATTTATATACCCAAAAATTAAATCGTATATATTCCATGGAAGGCGATAGTAGATAGTGGCGGCAATGTGATTTGTGCGTTGATAGATGGAACACCATAATCGACCTTGTTGAGCACCACGACCACGGCTAAAGTGACCAAAATGAGAAGGACCCCAAACGTTATAAGGATGATTAGCAAGAATCGATTATGGTATCAGAGCCTCTTCGCTCAACCGAGCCTTCGATCCCACCATGTCGAATTCAAACACCAACTCTTCCGAAATCGGCCTCACCAACTCCTCCATAACTAGTCTCACCAACTCTTCTGCAACTAGTCTCATTATTATCAACACTGTCCAGCTTCTTGTGAAGCTCATAGCTGGCAATTTTCCCTCACGGCGAGCACAACTTCAAGCCATTTTAATCGCGCATGATCTGCTCCGATTTGTTGACGGCACATACCCATGTTCGTCACTTGATTCATCCGGATCAGCCACTCCAGCACGCACATTGTGGATCCGCCAAGCTCAACTATTGTTATCCGTCATTTTTGGTTCAGTTTCTGAACATTTTTGGCGTTGATTGCATTCAGCGAAGCCTCTCAAGATGCATTCAAAAAGCTCAACAACCTTTATGCCAACAAATCTCATTCTCGAGTAATGTTTTTCAAGGACCAGTTATCCATAATCCGACGTCAATCGAGGTCAGTTTCTGAATATCTTCAAGAATTAAAGGGCATTGTCGATGAACTCTTCATTATGGATACACCCCTTCAAGATGATGATATTGTTATTCATGCCTTACGTGGAGTTGGTCCTGAATTTAAAGAAATAGCGGCTGCAATTCGTGCGAGAGAAACTCCTATTTTATTTGAGGAATTACACGACAAACTTGTCGCTTATGAAACTTATCTTAAGCATGAAAAAAAGACTGCAGAATTCATTCTTGTCACAGCTCAGTATGCAGCCCAATCACGCTCTAGTTCGTCCGTTGCTCGATGGAACGGCGCCCAAAATGGACGTGATGCTTCTCATGGTGCTCGCACCAACTATGGCAACCAACAGCCCCGTAGAAATCCCATCCAGCGGGGCAGCCCATCTCAATCTCATGACTATAGACCTCTATGTCAATTTTGTGACAAATATGCCCATACGGCGAAGACTTGCTACCATATCCGAGGTCGTTCAAATGTCGAACCTTCTGTGTATCACACAACCACCATACGCTCAGCTCCGCAATGGCTTGTTGATTCAGGAGCATCCCATCATGTTACCAATGACTTGGCAAACTTATCTCTCCACTCGGAGTATGAAGGACTAGATAACATTGTTATAGGCGACGGGACAAGTTTGAGTATTTCGCATGTTGGGACGACAAAACTTGTGTCTCCCGAAAACACCTTTGTTTTACCGAACACACTTTACACACCATCTCTTACTCAAAATTTAATTTCCGTCTCTAAATTATGTGCCCAAAATAATACTTCTATTGAATTTTTTGCCACGTTCTTTTTGGTGAAGGATCTTCGAACGAGAGCGACGTTGTTGCGCGGCGTGCGTAAACACGGCGTTTATCGGATGCCACTCTCCCTACGGCCACACAAAGATCAACACGTGGCATTCATAGGAGAAAAAGCAGCTCATTGCGACTAGCATCGACGTTTGAGACATCCTTATCTCTCCATTCAAAATTTCATTGTTAGGACATTTTCATTACCAATAAATCCTACGTCCAAATCCATTTCCAAACAATATTGTGATTTGTGCCAACGCAATAAAAGTCATCGTTTGCCATTCAAGATTTCCACTCTCTCAAGTCATGCTCCGTTAGAACTCCTATACACTGATGTTTGAGGTCCTGCTCCGGATACCTCGGTTGATGGTTTCAGATATTACGTTTCATTTATAGACCATTTTACCAAATACATATGGCTTTATCTAATAAAAAAAAATCCGATGTTTATGTCATTTTTACTGCATTTAAACCAATTGTCGAAAAACTATTTCAACGTCCTATTATCTTTGTCTACTCTGATGGCGGAGGTGAGTATCTAAAACTCAAAAAAAAAAAATCACTACACATGGTATTTCTCACTAAACCACTCCTCCTCACACCCCGCAACACAATGGCACCTCCGAACGGCGACATCTCCATGTTGTAGAAACTGGCTTAACTTTATTCTACAACGCATCTCTTCCAATCTCATTTTAGTCATATGCCTTTCAAGCCGTTGTATATCTCATCAATCGACTACCCACTCCAATTCTTCAATATCAATCTCCATATCAAAAACTCTTCAATCAAAAGCCGAACTATCTCAAACTTCGAATTTTTGGATGCTTATGTTATCCGTGGCTCCGTCCATATGCCCTAAACAAGCTTGACAATCGTTCTCGTCCGTTCATATTCCTTGGCTGCTCACTCTCTCAAAGCGCTTACAAATGTTTCGAACCCCAAACTAAACGTGTTTACACTTCTCGTCATGTTGTTTTCTACGAACATATTTTTTCGTATATCACAACAAGTTCCTCACCTCAAAACTCATTATCACCTACAAATTCTACATGGATCCAACTTCCAATCACCACCCAACAAACAAGTTCCGTCTTCCCTTCTGTCCCAACGCCGATCCAATTGCAAGATCCTGCAATGGCTACCAATCTGCTGTCTGCTCCCCGTACAACGCCTGTTTCTCCAATTTGCAACACCGACGCCATCAACAGCCTTCCCCTAACCGAATCACAACCTCAGCCACCACTCAATTCACCCACAATTGATCCTGAAATCCAGACCAACTCAAATCAAAATAACACATTGAACCCACCCCCTTATCCTGTTATCCACCACCACGACAGGCCTTACCTCCACCTTCACCAACCGCAACCTGCAGCCATCCAATGATTACACGATCCAGGAATAACATCTTCAAACCCAAACAAATTTATCACACCACTAAACATCCTTTACCCGACACCATCGAACCAACATGCATTACTCAAGCCTTGCGAGATGCCAAATGGCGACAGGCCATGTCTGAGGAATTTAATGCACTGCTGCGTAACTTTCAAATTAAGATATCCAATCAAAAAGAAGTTTCAACATATGTAGGTAAAGCTCTTTATTATAACGAGCTATTAATACCTTAATCACTCTGAAAACCTTTATGAGAGATTGAATAAAAATTATTTTAAGTTTACTCATTCTTTACGAGTAAAATTTTGGCTACTAGTCTGTCTTTAAACTTCTTAAATAAAGCACTGATTAAAAAGTAATCAGATATAATAACTTAAAAACTTTTATTTTGAGTCCTTTTAAGTTTTGTATACCCAATTGCAGCAGATGGACTTGTGACCTTGAGACATGCTAATAAGCTTTCAAACACCGTATGCTTATAGTCTGTATCTCATCTACTATGCATCCAATCATAGTTCTAATTATGAACAAGAAATAGCAACTGTGTAAATTACAATAGCAATTACATAGTCGATTTTGTAATCATGCTCTTCTGGATAGACTATTTAGTGTGATGGTACAACTGATCATCTCTGCTTGATAGATATATTAGGATGAGTTACTTTAACTTTTATTCTGTGCTTGTGGGTCTGATAAACTTCATAAGGAATTGTCTTAACAACAAGAATCCGAACCCCAATAGAATCAAATCATAATTTAGAATGCTTCATGATCATCTGTATAGGCAGGAAGAACAACACAGTTATCCCTACCACACCATTATCTTTAATAGTCTGTGAGCAACTACCCTTATTCAGCTATATCAAGCTCTAGTAATTTAGCTATCTGTAATTCCACAATTCTTGTTCCTCTTTTGGGATGATAAATCAATATCCCTTGAATGATCTATATAATGTACGAAGTAAAACTGAGTGGTTTTAGAGTCCAACTTATCTAATGTTGGATTATGTTACTTTATATCTGCATGAATACCTCAAAACTTAATATGGTTCAAACTAGATTAACGTCCAGCCCATGACTCAAAAGAAGTTAATGGAACAATTTTAGTAGAAACATAATTCACAATGTAAAGGGCCATTTTGAAAGTTTCACCCCACAGAAAATCATAAAAGTTGATTTTATAAATTATATTCTTCTTCATATCTGTTGACACCTGATTTTTAATTCCTTTTTACTTTATTTTTTATTTTTAAAAAATTAATTAAAAATAAAAAAATCATAAAATTATGAAATCAACTTTGGTAACCATAGCAAAGCTAAAGAAACCATTTTGACCAAAAAAAAAAGAAATAAAGAAAAGAAAAAAAAAAGGAATGTTTGATCAATGATGTTGTCTTGTTTTTATTTTATATTATTATTATTATATTATTATTGTTGTCTTTGTCTTCTTCTTTTTCTTTCTTTTTTCTTTCTTTTTGCGGACAGAGGCTCCCGCACTTTTTTTCTTTTTCTCACGTTCTCTCTCTCCCGTTTCCCTTCCTCCCCCTTTTTTTTTCTCATTTTGGAGAACACCCCCCTCGGCCGGGCCACCTCTTCTTCCTCCCTCGTTTTTGTGCGAGGACAGCCCGAACCCCACCACCATAGCCCCGCTGCCGCTCTGTTGCCGCCGTCCCGACCGCCGGGAGCCGCCGGACCGTCGCAAAACCAGCCGCGCGATTCCCTGCCCTGTTTCGGGTTCGGTGGACTGCCCGCGCGACTCCGCCGCCCACAGTCTCTCCCGACGACAACCCACCACCTCGCCGTCTTCCTGCCAGCCTCCCAAGCCGTCGTCGGTCGTCGCAAGCCGTCGCAGCCATCGCGGAGACCCACTGTCCTGTTTTCCAACCCCCCCTGTCCCGAGAGCCTCTCATTCCCCTTCCTGCCTCGTCGCGTCGCCGCCTTCGTCTCGAGCCACGTCGCCGACGTCCCCTGGCCTCCTCACCACCACACCATTACCCTGAGTCCCTCCGACCATCGAGGACCGCCGCGAGCCAGCTCTGAACCACCCCGAAGTCGACTACCCCCTGTTTTCTCGCTCATCTCCCTGGTTTCCGTCGACCGGCTGTTCCGAGCGCTTTGCTCGTCTTTTCGCCGGCCACTACGGCCACCTGCGGCCACCTTAGACGTCCCTCGACGCTTCCTAGCCGCCGTCATCTGCAGTCCCGTCGACCTCCACTTCGGCCAAGCAAGAACAGAAGCAAAAGTCGCTCCCCTGTTTCGGTGTGCCCTGTTTCTGCCGCGAACAGTTTCTGTTCGTCCCGGTCCGCCGCCATTCCGTCGTTGCACCGGCCACCGCCGACCACCTACGTCCCATTCCAAGCACCCTGAACCTCCACCGTCGACCCCAGCATCGGCCACCGCACACAGCCACCTGAAATCACCCGAACAGCCCTCTGTTTGCTCTTTCGCTGGGCTGTTGAACGTTGTTTTGGGCCTGGGCCGAGCTCTGTCGGGCTTGATCAGTGACCCATTAAGCTGGCGTGCGGCCCATCAGTCCTGGGACGTGTCTTATTTGTTGGGCTGAGCTTTTGGGCCTTGCCCTAGGCATGTGGCCCAAGTTAATTGAAGGTTTGGGGCCCATTGAGTAAAATTCAAAGTTCGCGGTCCGAATGAGTTCGAGGTTCGAGTCGAAGAATTTTGCGGAGATCGCCACCAATCTCGACTTGAGTATTTGACCATAACGGGCATGGAGATGGTCGCAGGCCGGGGTTGGGCGATTGAAGACCGGTGTCCAATCAGGTATATTTTGCGTACCCGATTAATATATTAGAGTCATTTTCCCAAAATATTGCCCTTATAGACTTGATTTGCATGTATTTATTTCAATCTGGCAGTTAGCTTGTTCATTTGGTTAAGTGTGGTATGTTGTCAAGGAAAATATTTTCAGAAAATATTAATAATAAAAAAATCAGAAAATAATAAAAAAATAATAAAAAAAAATTCAAAATCTATAAAAAATAGAAAATCATAAAAAATTCAGAAAAATTTCGGAAAAATTCCAGAAAATGGGAAACGGCCACAATCAACTGGCCATGGAGTATTTTGGGTAAATCGGTATCCAAACCTTCCAAAAATGACGATTTGAATTGATGTGTATTGATGTGATTTATTTACGTATTTGATTGCGCTTTCATTTAAATTGATTGTGATTGATAGGAACAGTCTTCCAATCTGCATGAAATCCTGAATTAAGCCTACCTCACCTAAAATTGTGCCTGCATGAACTCTTAGCTAGGAAAATCACTCGCGCTAGGTACCGAAAGGGCGTTGGTAATGACACCGACGTAACCAAGTCCCCGAACGCAAAATCTCTGGTTCCGCAGAACTGATCGACCTCTCCCAATCGGTCAGTAAGGTTTCCGGTCTACCCTCCAAGAAAGACCGGTGGTGACTCCAAATGCATGCACAAATTGCACATGCCACCACGACCACACCGAAGGTCGAAAGCGATCGACTCTTATCGTCGAATCCCTCAAAAAATACTCCCGCCGCGATTTGGTATGGGCTTGGGAGGGCTCGCGCCGATCCAAGACCCGCGATCGGTAATCCATTAGCCGCGTCCGCTTTCGGACCGGTCGCGACAGCTGGCGACTCCACTGGGGACTTTGTTCTAGAACCTAGGGTTCTAGACCTTAAGTGGACTTAGGCCGTAATTAAAACGCTGAGTGATTTTTCTAACCCTGCAGGCGCTCTTGAAGGTGAGGTAAGTCCGCTTATGATAGGTGTTATATGTTTTTGCAGATTGGAGAAATAAGGGGTGTAGTCTGTGATTAACATTGTCTTATGCAGGTTGGCGTAGGAATGAATGATTATGTGTATGTTTTATATTGAAGCGGTGATTGTTAAATAAGATGCATGTTTATCGCTTTAGCACGACACCGAAAATATACACAACCGCGCCTAAAGCCCCGGGCGCCGCCTTTAGGAACACAATAGAAGGAATTGAAAATGGAATCTCCGTGAGGAAAGACACGGGGTAATCCACTTTTCAATTTCGCTCGCTTCGAACTATGGATCGAGTCCCAATGCAACGATAGCTGTGCAATGGAATCGGCTCTTTCTAGAACTCGAGGTGGGAGCCTTGAGCTTAGGTACCAAACCCTCTGATTTTTAGAAGTTCATCATCACTTGTCTCATGCGCATGTCTTTGGGCGGTTGGTACACCTAAAACCGTACATAAGTCGACGAGTTTGGTTGGTAAGACTCTCTATCCCTCAAATCTATTACAGTTCATATAAATATAGGCATTTCATTCGATGCATTCCGGTGATTAGATTAAATGCCATTTCAACGTCCTTGATAGAAGACGAGGAGGGTGATATCCCACGACGAACACCGAGTATGCGAGGAGCATACTGTGGACATTATTGAGGTATCATCCAACGAAGATGACGAGTTGGGGCAGGTGATCCTGAAGACACAGATCGAAACTGGGGCATCCTTAAACGTTAGGATCACATTCCTTTGTTTCATTTTTCATTACTAGTCCTCTTGTATAGGGTTTATTTTTACCGAGGTTTTCTCTATCTCACCCCTTAGAGTAATTGTATTAGGGATCTATTGGTGTATACATTCAGATGGAACTTGGTTGTATTTCTTTTAACGGGTCATTGGAATGTGATAGTGGCATTTTTTCTAATCATCCGAATACTCCCAAGTCAAGTTTATAATTCCTTTAGAGGAAATTAAAATTGGAAGTCTTGCACGACCTTTTGGTCGTGTGAGGTAATCCAACCCCAATTTCGCTAGAAGGAACTACACACTTGAATTGGTTCATGCATGTTGTACACCACTGGTAATTCACGATAATTGATCAAGAATATCAGCGTAGTTTCAAATTTAATGACGAGACAGATGTCCAAACTACTTTCGTTCTTAGCGAACGACCTTAATTTGGATGCCATATCTTCAATTGAATTTAAAACACGTTATTATGTCTTGCACTTTTGAGTAATTCATTCCTCTCGAAATTAATCAAAAGCGATTATCGTGAATTACATTCCTTTCAATAGTATGCTTTCTTTCGAAGAATATTGATAAAAACTTTTCGCACAAGATTAAAACCCTTGTAAAAGTTCTTGTCCTTATTAATCACGAGCAAGCATAAGATTGAAAGGGGTCTATGCTTTCTTTTTCAGATTATTCCTTCTGACTCGATCTTTTCATTTGCAGGTGAAAAACAAGTAGTATAGAGAAATCTTTTCTTGGACAAATCTGCAACTATTCTTCCATCTGATCATGAGCGAGTTATAAAATCAGGACGTATTTGCTCGACTTATTGATATTATGGTTCGGCTCACCCAAGTTGAAGATGTTTGGATACTCGAAGAAATGAACCATACAGAAGTTAAAACACACACACGAGAACTTTCATTTATTTTGCTCGGCGGAGGGTTTTCAGAAGCAGGTCATACAATTCGGGGTGGAAAAGTAAAGCCAAAGTGAGCCCTAATTAGTGACACAAAAGAGCCCAGCTGACCCTCCATGTTATTGATCCTTTGCCTGCACTCACTGCTCCGCATATCAAGGTCCTCAAGCTGGAGAAGAAGGCGCTTGCACTCATTCTTAAGATCAGCAACCTTGGCCCTGTGATCTTCAGCAGCAAGTTCCAGGTCCCGGACCAATTCCCTCCCACGGGATACATCCGCCGTAACAGTATCGAGTCGCTCTTCCAGCCACTCGCTCTGGAACTTCAACATGATGTTACGACGATCGTGCTCATAGGTGGTCAGGCACAAGGCCAAACGCTCCACCAAATTTCCCCTTTCACGAAGCATCGTTGAGACCCGCTCGTTGGCAGTTTCCATAACCTTATTGTGGCTGTCAGCTACGAAGTTAGTCAACGTCAGGCAGTCACATCGGTCTTCGTAGCGGGCTCGTAAGACACGAGCCACGAGAACTTCCCGGTGAGCAACACGGTAAGCCTCCAGAAAGTTTGCAAAGAGGGCTGGGAAGGTTTTATACTCCTTCTCCAACTCAGTACCCTCGATGGAAGTAGCGTCTGTGGCCTCGAATAGAACGCGGATCTCAGCCTCGATCTCCAGATGATCGGCTATATAAGCATAGCCCCGACCCAAGAGATTATAGAGTTTTTCCCATCGGGCCGAGACTGCGATTGAAAAAACGCAAGCATGGGAAGAGTCAGAGGAAGAAACATAAGATGAAGTCATTTCTCGTTGGAAAGATGGAGAGGAAGACGAGTGCAATGGAACGAATGAAAGTGAAAGCTGGTCGAAGGAGAGCACTAACCTTCTCTGCATTAACTCCTCGTTTCATAGTAGCCCGAAGATGAGAAAAGTTGCAGCAATAATGCTTGTGGAGCCGGGATAATTAATGTAAAGCAGGGGTCGCTCCTCCCGTGAATCACGAGACCCGCCTCGATCCGCGATTTCAGGCCTGTCGGACAAAAGTTGTAAATAAAAAAAAATCATCGGTTTCATCATATTAAGTCTGAGCGGAAGACGCGCGTAGTTACGCTTTCTTGAAAACGAAGTGGGAGACAGACATAGACATCGAGAAATGAAATCGATTCGGCGCCCTTCCATGTTGAAAAGAGAAAAGAGGACGACAAAGCAGGAAACACGGAATCTTGGGAGGGACACTTACTTGATGATCTTCGTCCATATTTAAAGAACGTTCCCTGGGCAGGTAGAATCACTCAAAAGAAAGTTTGGAGAGAGTAAGCATACCAGAGAAATTACAAAACCCAGAATAAGTAAAAAAAAAAAAAGATATCGAGCGACCTCTCCCTGATCCGATATGTTTGGGAGCTACCGTCAGTTGTTAGAAGTGATCGGCCCAAACATCTTAGATACCGTCCAATTCAAAGACCTCGAAGGTTATGGGATCCAACTTGATACCGAAATCAGGGAATCCTACCCTTTCGGCAGCAAAGCGCGGGAACCCGATGGTGACGACGGTGGTAAGAGGTGTTTCTCACGTTACACCCCAGATCAAGTTCGAGAGCTTGAAGCGGCCTTCAGCGAGAACCCTCTCTCGAGCAGGGAACAGAGAGGGAAGCTAGGCCAGAAAGTGGGACTGAAACCCCGGAAGATTAAAACTTGGTTTGAATATAGGCGAGCCAAATTGAGGGCCCGAAACAGACGACAAGAAATTGCCATTCTAAAGGAGGAAAACGAAAAGCTTCGAGTGGAGAACATAAGGTATAAAGAAGCTCTCGACACTATTTCTCGCCCTAACCGTGACGGTCCTATCGCCCTTGGTGAAATATCCCTAGACGAGTCATGTTCGGGGACCGATAACGCTCCTTCATCGTCTCGCCCCCCTGCACAACTTTCGAGACAATCAGATCTTGTTCCCGACCGTGAAAAGATAAGGCGGCGTTGGATGCCTGAAATTGAAGATAAATTTATTGACGCGGTTCGGCGGATAGGGATCGACGCGGCGCGTCCACGACAAATACTCAAGATCATGAATGTACCTGGGCTAGCTAATACAAGCGTTAGGAACCGCCTTAAGTACCATAGGAGGTTGCTGAAAGAAGGCAAGGTAGCACTAAAGCTGAAAAGGGCCGGTCTGAATGCAGACGACTGGTATGCCTACAACCGCGACACTCCTCCATTCGAACAGCAGCCGGTCACCAGTGTTCTTCCCATTAGCGATCAACCTATTGCGTCCAGTACTCAGATACCTGCCCAACTCAAAGAACCTGGCGACTTCCTTGATGAAGACCTTCATCCATAGGTCGATCAGCTGAATTCCCCTTTGAGTCGTCTCAGTACCCTACAAGATTATTTGCCACAATCCCCGCGAATAGGGACCCCACGATATGAACACCAGCCTGTCGTTAGTGCTCTTCCAGGGGCGAACCCAGTGTTGGCAAGAGATACACGTATAAATTTGCAGGGCAACGATGGGAATTTCAGCTCGAGGAATCAGTTTGTTCATGCCGAAAGTAGTGGAAGGAATCTATTGCCAACAATTGAAGATGCCCGACTTGAACATCAATGGCTCGAAGACCCGAGCAATTTCCTTGGCGATGAGTTCAATCTTTGGCTCGATCAATTTGGAGCCGGAGGACCATCGTAGTGGTAACGCAAGGCCGGTGATCAAACGTCTGATGCAAGGCATGGCTACTCGATGAAAAATGCTTAGAGGAAAGGGGTTGAATACTCCTATTGAATATGTTGTTGATCGCACTGTAAGGTTCCCACGGGAACATCTTTCATTAATATCTAGAACTAATTGCGCGTGAGTGTCAACATCATCCTTTGAGCATCTTCAAGCCGAGGGCCGTGGATTAATCACTTAATCCGTGGAGCAAGTTCCATGAACAATGACTATCACCCGCGGAGCATAATGGGATCTACCCCTTCAATACGAAATACGTTTGGCCGCGAAGCCACCTATTTGGTAAAACGATGTATCGTTCCTAAACGATCTTCAATCGAATACCGAAATAATGTCTCCTTTCTTTCTCTTCTCAGGTGATAAACGTGGATAAATCACTCAAGGAGCCATCTGTTCAAATAACAGAACAGACGTTGCCCAACCGGGGGCAGCTGAACCATTGATGTCGCAAATATTCCAAGCATGGATAGGCGGATTTGATAAACGTTGTTCATATCAATACGCAACGTCAGAACGGGATGAGAACCAAGAGTAAAGTTGTATCGTCCCAACTTGTCTCGAATTTGGGAATATGAATTGACACTTATTGTTTATCCTTGACAGGGGAGTCGCCTTGCAGAGGAACAAGTTTTTACATCCCATGTACTACTCGTCAGAGTACATGACCAAGGGTAGGATGTATCGTTTCGATTTTTGAAAAATTCGTGAACCTACAATGATATGCTTTCTTTACATTTGCAGGGGTCTGCAGCCGCGACAGGTAGGTAAGTATCCCTTTCCCAGTTAGCTGGAGATAAAGAATGTTAAAATCCTTTCAGTCGTCATGAAAATTATCCAATGCATCGATGTTCATGATTTAAATCGGGAGGTCGCCCAAAGCATGAATAAAACATGCACGATACATCACAAAATCCCATCGATGGATAAATTTTGGGAAAGAAAGAAATGAATTTTTTTAAAATATGATTATTTGTCAAATCATTCAAAAGGAAGTTTACTCAAAAGAGAGGCGAGCCCAGTCCAAACACATCCTACATACACTTGAGAGACAAGGGAAGTGAATCGGATAGCAAAATCTGTACCTACAGAGGTAGGGACCATTCGCAGCGATTACATGGATTGGGACGACGGAGGCGTTCGTTTCATATTCCCAAATACTACAGGTGACCATCGATAATCCCTTTGAACGGAGGTTCTCATTATCAGCCCTGTCGAGAACCACTCCACATTGGGGCAAAATGGAGGTGAGTCCAGCAGCATCAGGAGAAAATGGTTAGAAATTTTCTTGCTCGGACTAACATTAATCTTTGTGTGTTGTTTATATGGTAATCCAAGTGCCATAGGATGATGAGAAGCATTCATTTCTCTATCCCACACACCGAATCCTTTGCATAGCCAAGTTGAACCTGCAAATTCGTTTCATGAACCCGTTGGTGATCATTGCACATTTCAAGATGGATGCAGCATCACTTTAGAAACGGAAGAGCTCAAGACTATGGGATTTCAAAAAAAAAAGAAGATGAAAATGAGAAAAAAAATCCACGACATCGAGAAAAAGCAAAGTGCCTAGTAAAAGCAAGGCCGATGCTCGTGCAAGCTGTTTGCTTGATCCCCAATGAAGCCTAGTTGGGAAGAGAGAAAAACCCATAAAGGAGTCAGATCAAAAGGTCACTCCTCCAAATGATGTCAAGCGTGGAGGAAAGACGCGGACAAAATTGTCAATCTCTTAATGCAGTCGGAGGTTTTCCCTAAAGAATTTGTGCACACCTCAAGAGCGGTTGCACACCTCAAAAACTGAAGGTGCAGAAAGGAAAGGACATGTGACAAATCAGCAATGACCACCAATGTCAAACCCGCCATGAATTCTGGGCCAAAAAAAAACAAGCCCTTTTTCGGTCCCCAATCCTACCAATGTTACAACCCTGAAACAGTCTTCTCTGACTAAGACACTTGGGTTAACATATAGCTTAGCTCGAAGAGGTACGAGCAAGATTATTTCTTTCTCATTTTGCAGGGTTCTTGACTTGTAAACCCGGAGCAGATGGTGAGAACATTCATTCAATGGCCTCGACTCCAAAGCGGGTCCCCCTTGAGAACCATTATCCAAGCCCAACATTACGGTCCCGTGGAAGACCTCCCGATCGATCGAAATGTATGCGCTGCGAATGATCCTAAAACCTAGGCACAAGTTAGTAGGAAGTTGAGCGCATTCCTTACAAAAGACCATTATCACAGAGCGGTGAAGAGCCCTCTTGGATGAGAAATTCTCCAATAGATGTTTTGAACAAACACTTTTTGGAAATTTCAAATTGTTTGATCTAGATTTTCCGTGCAAGGGATTTGTGATCACATTTGCATGTTGCAAGAATGCTTTGGATAACCTCCAGCATCAAAATGCATATTTCACGATTAAAACTTAAGTCATACGGTTTTTGTCAAATGGACAGCCGTGGTCTTCCCAAAGATTACTAACGTTTTCTTGGTGAAGAAAATTTTTCAGGCTCAAACTTCTGCAGGATACCTGGAGAACCCAGCTCCCAGGATGTCGCCTCAACGGACTAAAGCGAGGCTTTGTCAAAATAAAATCTTTCACTGCTTCAAAACTGAATTCCCGACAAATTTCGGGATCTTTCAAAAGAAGGGGTGAGGATATGACCCCTTTTCAAAAATTTAGGCAGTCTCATCGGACGTGGAGAACCCTCGTCCTAGGATCCCCTTTTAAAAAATATCAAACAGTCTCACCGGACGTGGAGAACCCTTGTCATGAGACCCCTTTTCAAAATCAGACAGGCCTAGCATGACGTGGAGAACCCTCGTCATAGGATCTCTTCTCCAAAATATCAAACAGTCCTAGCATGACGTGGAGAACCCTCGTCTCAGGACCCCTTTTCAAAATTTAGGCAGTCCCATCGGACGTGGAGAACCCTCGTCATGAGACCCCTTTTCAAAACAAACAAAGGTAGAAACCGCCTAAAGGGTCAAAACAATGGTAGATACCGCCTGAAGGGTCAACTCAAGGTAGAAACCGCCTGAAGGGTCAAATCAATGGTAGATACCGCCTGAAGGGTCAAACCAAGGTAGATACCGCCTGAAGGGTCAAAATAATGGTAGAAACCGCCTGAAGGGTCAATCAAAGGTAGAAACCGCCTGAAGGGTCAATCCAATAGTGAAAATCACTTAAATGGTCAACTCAATGGTCTGATCCACCATACGGATCAAAATCCTTAGCAAATCCCAAATGGAATGCGCCTTCTTTAGGCTCCTACCAGTTAGGAATTCCATAATGGTATGACCTACCATACAGGTCAAAGCTTAACCTCCCTAGGATATTCTGAATGACGAGTCCTAGGCATCTTCTTGAAAGTCGTCGCAACCGGCAGCATCCGACAGGTAAGTTTCAGGTAAGCCTCTCTCACTCCGGCCCATGTTCAAATTGTTAGAGTAAACCGGGGATTAATTTGAGCTTTTATCAAAAGGCTTAAGGGTCCAATGTCATAGCATTTCTTTTCACCAGTCAAGTCGGTCGAGATTCAGGTGTCATTTTGTCTTTGATAGCAACCTCTGACGAGCTCACTCTCAAAGAGGGGCAGCTGTTGACACCTGATTTTTAATTCCATTTTACTTTATTTTTTATTTTTTATTTTTTATTTTTAAAAAATTAATTAAAAATAAAAAAATCATAAAATTATGAAATCAACTTTGGTAACCATAGCAAAGCTAAAGAAACCATTTTGACCAAAAAAAAAGAAAGAAATAAAGAAAAGAAAAAAAAAAGGAATGTTTGATCAATGATGTTGTCTTGTTTTTATTTTATATTATTATTATTATATTATTATTGTTGTCTTTGTCTTCTTCTTTTTCTTTCTTTTTTCTTTCTTTTTGCGGACAGAGGCTCCCGCACTTTTTTTCTTTTTCTCACGTTCTCTCTCTCCCGTTTCCCTTCCTCCCCCTTTTTTTTTCTCATTTTGGAGAACACCCCCCTCGGCCGGGCCACCTCTTCTTCCTCCCTCGTTTTTGTGCGAGGACAGCCCGAACCCCACCACCATAGCCCCGCTGCCGCTCTGTTGCCGCCGTCCTGACCGCCGGGAGCCGCCGAACCGTCGCAAAACCAGCCGCGCGATTCCCTGCCCTGTTTCGGGTTCGGTGGACTGCCCGCGCGACTCCGCCGCCCACAGTCTCTCCCGACGACAACCCACCACCTCGCCGTCTTCCTGCCAGCCTCCCAAGCCGCCGTCGGTCGTCGCAAGCCGTCGCAGCCATCGCGGAGACCCACTGTCCTGTTTTCCAACCCCCACTGTCCCGAGAGCCTCTCATTCCCCTTCCTGCCTCGTCGCGTCGCCGCCTTCGCCTCCAGCCACGTTGTCGACGTCCCCTGGCCTCCTCACCACCACACCATTACCCTGAGTCCCTCCGACCATCGAGGACCGCCGCGAGCCAGCTCTGAACCACCCCGAAGTCGACTACCCCCTGTTTTCTCTCTCATCTCCCTGGTTTCCGTCGACCGGCTGTTCCGAGCGCTTTGCTCGTCTTTTCGCCGGCCACTACGGCCACCTGCGGCCACCTTAGACGTCCCTCGACGCTTCCTAGCCGCCGTCATCTGCAGTCCCGTCGACCTCCACTTCGGCCAAGCAAGAACAGAAGCAAAAGTCGCTCCCCTGTTTCGGTGTGCCCTGTTTCTGCCGCGAACAGTTTCTGTTCGTCCCGGTCCGCCGCCATTCCGTCGTTGCACCGGCCACCGCCGACCACCTACGTCCCATTCCAAGCACCCTGAACCTCCACCGTCGACCCCAGCATCGGCCACCGCACACAGCCACCTGAAATCACCCGAACAGCCCTCTGTTTGCTCTTTCGCTGGGCTGTTGAACCTTGTTTTGGGCCTAGGCCGAGCTCTGTCGGGCTTGATCAGTGACCCATTAAGCTGGCGTGCGGCCCATCAGTCCTGGGACGTGTCTTATTTGTTGGGCTGAGCTTTTGGGCCTTGCCCTAGGCATGTGGCCCAAGTTAATTGAAGGTTTGGGGCCCATTGAGTAAAATTCAAAGTTCGCGGTCCGAATGAGTTCGAGGTTCGAGTCGAAGAATTTTGCGGAGATCGCCACCAATCTCGACTTGAGTATTTGACCATAACGGGCATGGAGATGGTCGCAGGCCGGGGTTGGGCGATTGAAGACCGGTGTCCAATCAGGTATATTTTGCGTACCCGATTAATATATTAGAGTCATTTTCCCAAAATATTGCCCTTATAGACTTGATTTGCATGTATTTATTTCAATCTGGCAGTTAGCTTGTTCATTTGGTTAAGTGTGGTATGTTGTCAAGGAAAATATTTTCAGAAAATATTAATAATAAAAAAATCAGAAAATAATAAAAAAATAATAAAAAAATAATTCAAAAATCAATAAAAAAATAGAAAATCATAAAAAATTCAGAAAAATTTCGGAAAAATTCCAGAAAATGGGAAACGGCCACAATCAACTGGCCATGGAGTATTTTTGGTAAATCGGTATCCAAACCTTCCAAAAATGACGATTTGAATTGATGTGTATTGATGTGATTTATTTACGTATTTGATTGCGCTTTCATTTAAATTGATTGTGATTGATAGGAACAGTCTTCCAATCTGCATGAAATCCTGAATTAAGCCTACCTCACCTAAAATTGCGCCTGCATGAACTCTTAGCTAGGAAAATCACTCGCGCTAGGTACCGAAAGGGCGTTGGTAATGACACCGACGTAACCAAGTCCCCGAACGCAAAATCTCTGATTCCGCAGAACTGATCGACCTCTCCCAATCGGTCAGTAAGGTTTCCGGTCTACCCTCCAAGAAAGACCGGTGGCGACTCCAAATGCATGCACAAATTGCACATGCCACCACAACCACACCGAAGGTCGAAAGCGATCGACTCTTATCGTCGAATCCCTCAAAAAATACTCCCGCCGCGATTTGGTATGGGCTTGGGAGGGCTCGCGCCGATCCAAGACCCGCGATCGGTAATCCATTAGCCGCGTCCGCTTTCGGACGGGTCGCGACAATATCCATAATGTGTTATTGCGTCTTTCAGCCACACTTTTCTGTTCAAGAATAGTAAACTAAGTTACTATCCCAGAATCCTTTATGTATTTGGTAAATTGCTCTTTTTAAGCTATCCAGTATTGCCATGTCAATCAGATTCTCATCAACTTGATCAAAAATGATAATCTTTATGATTTTTATTTTAAAAGTTTATTGACTATAGTCAGAAATATGTTGAATTTGTCACGAAAATTAAATTTTTCTTTAATCAAGTAAAAAAAAATATAGAGAAAAATTATCATTTAAATGTAATGAAATAAAAACTCTTCACAATATTGCCATATAGGATCCACTAATACCGGTATGAATGACTCTAATAGGTCATAACTATCGACTACAGTTTCATTCTGCAACAATCTACGCATGTGTCTAGATCACTTTTCTGAGTGGGCAAAATGTTTGACTTTATCAGTCTTTCCACTCTTTCTTTAGAGAAGTGATCAAGAAGCTTATTCCGCAATGCGTATGATTGTACCTTAGGCAGAAGTCCTTTTGAAGCAACCTTTTCAGTTGTATAAGTGACGTATAATTCAGTGAGAGATAAACATGATCTATACAATCCATTGGACATAGTGTAGTACACAGCTTTATTTTAATTAAAAGAAATGATAATTATTTTATTTGAAATCTCAAAAGAGTAACTACACATGTCCAAACTTGATACGAAAAATAAATTCCGTCTTTATGGAGAGTACGTAGAATATGTTTCTTAATGTCACATGTTGACACCTGATTTTTTTTACCATTTATTATTGTGATTTTTATTCTTTAAAATTAATTAAAAATATCAAAAAAGGTCATAAAATCACAAAATCAACTTTGGAAGCCTTGGTTTAACCTTAGGAACCAATTTTGAACAAAAAATATTTTTCGGTATTTTTAATATTTTTCGAGTTTATTTAATTATAAAAATACCCAAAAAATCAGAAAAATACCATTCGTGGTCAGAAAAATACCCAAAAATATTCGATAATTTTGTTTTAATTTCCTCTTCAAGTGTGTCACTTTAAATCTCAAAAATTCGGCTCGGGTCACTATGTTCCTTCACAAACATAAACCCGAACCGAGCCTAAAAAAAATCATTTTCGAGTCTTTTAGTTTTCAATTCTCACTTTTTATAAGCTATGACATTGGATTCTAAAGTCTTAAAGTGCAATTAGGTCAATTTGCCCTCCAATTTAATCAATTTTTACCAAAAGGGCTTAATTGCACATTTTTCTTTCAATTAGTCCCCGGTTTCACGGATGTATACGTATGCTCTATGTATTTATACGCCATACGTATTTATACGTTATGCATATTTGTATTGTTTGGTAACCTCTTTAACTCTTGTAATAATAATAATGGTTATTATTTTTAACACCTTTGTTAGTGCCTTTTTTAGCATTTTTGTATTGTAAGTGCTATTGCTAGTACTATTTTTAAATAGCATTTTTTGTATTATAAATTGTGAGTGCTATTGTTAGTGCTATTTTAAATGACATTTATTTATCATAAATTGTGAGTGCTATTGTTAGTGCTATTTTTAAATGGCATTTATTTATCATAAATTGTGAGTGCTATTATTAGATAGAATTTATAATTGTTAGTGCTATTTTTAAATAGAATTTTTGTATTATAAATTGTGAGTGCTATTGTTAGTGCTATTTTTAAATAGCATTTTTGTATTATAAATTGTGAGTGCTATTGTTAGTGCTATTTTTAAATGTCATTTATTTGTGAGTGCTATTATTAGATAGAATTTATAATTGTTAGTGCTATTTTTAAATAGAATTTTTGTATTATAAATTGTGAGTTCTATTGTTAGTGCTATTTTTAAATAGCATTTTTGTATTATAAATTGTGAGTGCTATTGTTAGTGCTATTTTTAAATGTCATTTATTTGTGAGTGCTATTTTTAGATAGAATTTATAATTGTTAGTGCTATTTTTAAATACAATTTATTGGAAGGTATTTTTGGCTATAAAAGGATGGCAAGAGTTTTGAGGTTGAGGGGGGAGACATTTTGTAGAGTGTGCAAATTTTTGAGAGCTTAGAGAGAAGAACACAAACACTCTCTATATTCTCATAATCTTGAGTGAGCAAAATATACTAAGTTCGGAATATTGATTCCGCATATTGCTAGCACAATTGTTGTGGAGTTATTCGTCGTCTCCCCGTTCGTCAATTGGTGGTCCGTCCGAACTAGATGCCTAACACTTGTGGAGGCTGAGATCGAAGAACATCGAACCGACACCTCCGTTCAAGCACGCTACGAGAGGTAATCCATTTACTCCCTTTGAGGCTTTGTGATTTTTTTTCGATTGAAATGCACGAAGTACGCCTCTGGAGATACATGTATGGGTTGTTATTTATTTCCGCTACGTGTTACGTGGATCCCAACAGTGGTATCAGAGCCGATCCTTAGGTGTTTTCGTGCATTTAATTGATTTTTTGCAATTTTTGCAATACTATGGCCAATATGTATTAACGAATTGTTCGTCTTACATGGCTAATGGAGGTTGATTATTTTATATGATAAATTAATCAACATAGCAAAAATTGAGACAAAATCAATTTTGAATCGAAAATTTATGGCTATCTTATTTTACGTAAAAATTCTGAATATGATTCAACGTAGAATTTTTATTGTGCCTTCCTAAGTTTTAAATTGTGAATTTATTACTTACGTGGAAGGGTGGTGATCATGGAAAAATCCCTAATCAATGTGATTGATGTATGTATGAATGTATGGTGATTATTTATATATTTGGGGTTGTAATTATTAAATGGAGGCTGCGTACTCCTTTTATTTTTCATGTAATCTTTATTTTTAGCATAGTCAATTGTTGATGTAAATGCTACGAGGATTACGTGGAGGAGCCTTTTAAGTCGGCGAGCTCTTTGGGGCCCGATTCTTGAAGAGTTCAAGAAACCAAGAAGAAGAGAAGAGCGGCTCTCCATTATTAAAATATTAAAATGATTAAATGTGGTCTCATTGGCTCGAGACCCATTAAATCATAATTCCATGATCACCACGTAGGATAGATGTTTATGTGATTGACATCTATTTTTTTTTTTATGATTACGTGAGCATGTTAAACTGGTTAATGTGCAAAGTCAGACTTACCTCACCCAAAATTGCGCCTGCATGAAATCCTAGTTAGGGAAAATCACTCGCGTTAGGTACCGAAAGGGCGTTGGTAATGACATCAACGTAACCAAGTCCCCGAACTCAAAATCTCTGGTTCCGCAGAATTGATCGATCTCTCCCAATCGGTCAATAAGGTTTCCGGTCTACCCTCCAAGAAAGACCGGTGGCGACTCCAAATGCATGCACAAGTTGCACATGCCACCACGACCACACTAAGGTCGAAAGCGATCGACTGTTATCGTCGAATCCCTTTGAAAAATACTCCCGCCGCGATTTGGTATGGGCCTGGGAGGGCCCGCGCCGATCCAAGACCCGCGATCGGTAATCCATTAGCCGCGTCCGCTTTCGGACGGGTCGCGACATCACATTAAAACCAGAATCCAGAATGACATTCTCATCAATTCAACGTCAACTTTATAGTTGTTTCTATAGTGAACTTGATTCATCCTGATTTGGTGTCTTTCAGTTTATGAATTCCTATATGGTAATAGCAACATAATATGTTGCACCGCTATCTAGCCATCAAAAACCAGATAAGGCTTTAAATAGAATAAATTCACAAACTAACACCAAAGAATCATTACTTTATGCTCATGTTTTGATAACCAAATTTTTGTATCAACTGTAGTCTTTCTTTATGTAGCTGTTCTTCTTATAAAAGAAGTAGCGGTCACCATCGTTATAAAAAATGCTTTTCATGGATCCAAAGCGTCAGAATGACCGATGGTTTACTATAATACTTTATGAGTATGATTTCAGAACCACTTAATATGCAATTCCACCAACTTTAAGACATAATCTTTATTCTTAATAGAACCATTTCACATGATGTTGAGGAGTTATTACAGATATGTACCACAATTAGTAATAGACGAGATATAATTTCAAAGCCTTCAAGACTTCCTTTATTTACTTAGCAGTGCAGTTAACTGGAAAAAACACTTTTCAAGTGTTCTTTAATGGACCGCTTTATATCAAATAAGCGAATTCGATCGCTCTTTACCCAATAAGCACATAATGCTTTTGAAAGTTCTCTGCAATGAAAGTGAGAACTACGAGGTCTTTCTTGACAAAAGCATACAAATATTTGCCAGTCATGTGTAAACAAAAAATCCTCATTGAGTTCTCAAAACTTGAACCCAAATAAATCTCAATTTTCAGTTTTAACAGAGTTGACATTCACAAAACGGTGACCATAAAATAATCAATGTTTTTAATTAGCATAATGTGAAATTTTCACCTTGAGAGATACATACATCATCATATAAAACATGACATGCAGTTGTATACTCCCTACACTACGGCGGCCATGAAAATATATTTTAATCTTCGTTAATCATCACCTTTGGGTGTATGAAAACACTTGGACCAATTGATTCTCAACCATATGCTGTACATGTAACCCTCCATGCAAGAATACGCAATTATCTCCTTTGGGAGTATAATAACGCATTAAAATAGGAAACATCTCAATACTTTGTAAACTGTTCTTTATTAAACTCAACTAAGTGTGCCGCTTTGGCGGTCACAACCCAACTGAATTTACCTGAAATTGGGATATAATTTTATATTTCACATTTACTGTATGCATGTAATTCCAGAAATTAGGGGCAATCATCCTCAAAATTACACGCTTTGCTAATTTTTATCGATACCTCAACAACTCATGTCAAACCATAAACATGAAATTGATAAATCATGCTCCACATAATTGCATGTGGTACTTTCATGTAAGCTTGTACCTGTATTTCACAAATTCATATAGAAATACCAGAAAATACTTCAAAAATACCTCAAATTATTTAGAGTTCCATACGTATTTTCCATCAATAAAAGTACCAAACATGTAAAAAAAATATACCATCTTGTAGAGCATGAATATACGAGCACGCCAGTACTTGGAACACCTCTATCGGACTTCTCACGCTCCCTCACGCGCCGCCTGAAGCCTCGGCTCGTGAGGTCTACGCGCTGCCACGTGCTGCTCACGTGTTCCCGTCTCTAGTCGGTTCTAAAACCAGTCCAACCGGCTAGACCGGTCCAACCGCTCCTTAGCCAAACTTCGCGAACTAGGTCGAGGCGGTCTGGTCGAATCAGTCAACGAATGGACGGTCCGAGTCAACGGTCAACCGATTTGGGTCGGGTTCCGGGTCGGGTTGGGTCTACACTCGGCTGGATGACTTCAGCTGATGTCATCCCTACACGTGTCGCGCATGTACGGGGCCTGGCCAGTGCGTGAGGTTCGTTGCCGCCACGCACCAGATGGGCAGTGGCTTCTGGCCGCGCGTGGCGGCGTGTGCGGCGGTCGCTGTCGATGTTCTTCACACGATTTTTCTTGTTTTGTCGAGCACTTTTCGAATATATAATTTTCTTTCGATTTCTATAAAAATA
Organism: Rhodomyrtus psidioides; assembly: GCA_021437785.1. Taxonomy (NCBI): domain Eukaryota; kingdom Viridiplantae; phylum Streptophyta; class Magnoliopsida; order Myrtales; family Myrtaceae; genus Rhodomyrtus; species Rhodomyrtus psidioides. The sequence goes on along the minus strand of JAILYB010000213.1, from coordinate 630,685 downwards.
AAATTTTGAAAAAACACAGAGAGCGCGATTCGCGACCTGATACGTACAGGCTCTGATACAACATGTAAGCTGCGTATTTCATCCTTATGCATCGACCCAAGATACACACGTATAGATACACGAATCTCTAATCCATAAAGTTAAAGAATTAATGCACCTTGTTTTGGATTCATCGTTCTTGATGTAGAATTGCGAGAATCCGATGTTCAAGAGCTTCTCCTCTATGAACCCTCTTTATCATTGGCTTCAATGAGACGGGCCATCACTGTCGCTTCAGACAATTCTATAGGTGAGGTTATGTGGATATTAGGATTTAGAGGATGGACTTGAACTCTATTTATAGAGATTGAAACCTACCTCATCATCAAGGATAAGGTTATCTCGGCTCACACTATTCAGTGCCATATCTGACTAGAATAGGAAATTGTATATATCTTACCTTTATTAGACCAATTAATAATTACAATAACAATTAATAAAGCTCACAATTGAATATATCAAAATAATATATTTTAACAGTTTGTTGATTGGTTGACACTACAAAAAAAATAGGGATTTAGCTACGAAAATTTGTGACGAAAATAATTTGTCGCAAATTTGCACGAAAATAGCTACGAAAAACAAAATTTGTAGCTATTTGCGACGAACTTAGCGACGAAACTAATTCGTGACAATTTTGTGACGAAAATAGTGACCACATAATTTCATCGCTAATTAGCTACGAATTTAGCGACGAATTTATATCCGTAGCTAATTTGCTACGAAATTTGCGACGAAAACAGATTTTCGTCACAATTATTTATAATTTTTTAATTTTAATTATATTAGCAAATTGCGACGAAAAGCAAATTTCCTCGCAAAATTTGCGATGAATTTTTACTTTCGTCGCAAATAATTTAATATTTTCTGGAAATTTGGGACGAAATCACATTTTCGTCGCAAATTATTTTATTTTTTATTTAATATTTAAATTGTTCTAGCAAATTTTGCGACAAAATTTTGACTTCGTCGCAACTCAATTAATATTTTCTGGACATTTGCAACGAAATAATATTTTCGTCGCAAATTATTTTTATATTTTTCTTTTTTTATTTAAATTATTCTACTTTGCGACGAATTTTGCATTTCGTCACAAATTAATTTAATATTTTCCGGAAATTTGCAACGAAAATGTATGTTCGTCGCAAAATATTTTCTTTTTTATTTAAATTATTGTAGCAATTTGCGAGGAATTTTTCCGTTCATCGCAAATTATTTTTATATTTTTATTTTCATTTAAATTGTTCTGGCAATTTGCGATGATTATTGCTTTTTGTCGCAAATTAATTAATATTTTCTGGAAATTTGCGACGAAACCATACATTCGTCGCAAACTGTTTTCTTTTTTATTTAAATTATTGTAGCAATTTGCGACGAATGTTGTCTTTCGTCGCAATTTAATTTAATATTTTCTGGAAATTTACGAAGAATATTTCCTTTCGTTGCAAATTATTATTATTATTATTTTGAAAATTTGCGACGAAATCTTTTTGTCGTCGCTAATTATTTTTTATTTTTATTTAAATTTATTGTCAATTTGCGACGAAAATAGCGACCACATAATTTCATCACTAATTAGCTACGAATTTAGCGACGAAAATGTAATGTCGTAGCAAATTAGCCACGAAATTAGCGACGAATTGTTATCCGTAGCTAATTTGCTACGACATTTGCGACAAAAATAGATTTTCGTAGCTAATTATTTTTTTTATTTACATTTTTTGTCAATTTGCCACGAAAGGTCCATTTCGTCGCCAATTTTGCCATGAATGTTTTAGTTTCGTCGCAAATTTATTTACCTTTTTAAAAAATTATTGACGAATTCATTTTTTCGTCCCTAATTATATTATTTTTTTATTTAATTATATTTAAACATTAATTTTTTTATGTTCAACTCTTGACATATTCGACAAAAAAGATCTTGACATACTTATATTTAGATATGTAATTTTTCTATACTGACGAAGACAGTTGTTCGTCGCTACTTACTATCCTTAGTTTTTATTTTTTTTTTCTAGGTTTATTAGAACCTTTTTTATATTTATTATATATGTAATGTTGTGAACAAACAAAAAATAGAGGTCAATTTCTTTTTATAAAATATAACATAAAAAAATCGATTCTTTGGGATCCTTGCTTTCTTCAATCGGCGAATAACTTAAATAAGAAATGCTTATAATACGACGTTTAGCTTAGCTTATTAAAAATATAAATAAGCTATTTATAACCTTAGAAACCCATAAGTCATTCAGAAAATTTCCACAAAATGAAAATCTTCCTGATAATCATATTGGGTAAGTTCATTGTGTGTTCATAAGCCATTATAACTATAAGTTTCTAACATTTTACATAACTTTTCTATTTAAAAGCACGAGATCATAAATTGATAATATGATGCATTATGAAATCATATTTTCTTCGTGCTTTGGTTTCTTACATACAACCCACCAATTAGTTTCGTCACAAATTAAGATATGATGCAAGTTCTCGTAATATCTATCATCTTGAACTCGACTCTTACTCTGTCCGCAATAAACTAGGAAGAGAGAAACAAAGTCTTTTTGTCATTTCTCTTTTAAATATTTTTTGAGAGACGAAAAGCAAGTTTCGTCGCTAATATCATATAAATAAAAATCAAAATTAGCGACGAAAGGCGCACTTCGTCACTAATGCCATATAATTAAAAATTAAAATAAAAACAAAAAAAATCAAAATTAGCAACGAAAAAAGGATTTCACACTAATTAGGGAAGAATTTCCATTTTCTTTCCGAAATTTGCAACCCAAATTTAGCGACGAATTTCGTTTTTCGTCCCTAATTTAGTGACGGATGTCAATTTGCGTCGCTAATTAGCGATGAAATTCGTAATCCGTCGCTAATTATTTTATTTAAAAAAATCATGTTGTTTCCCTTTTTTTTTAATTATTAATGGTTATAATATTTATTTTATTTATCTTTTGAAGCTCAGTTTTTTATAAAAATTTCACGTTGTTTCCCTTTCGCAGTAATAGACTGGTGAAAAACCGCAGCAAGATAGTTAAAAATTGCGTTGAAAGATGTAAAACCGCAGCGAAAGAGTAGTGACGAGTAAAGAAAGTGGAAAATTTGAAAGGACATATCTTATCGCTCGAGCGTCCGTTTTGGACATTTTTTTATATTTATTACATATGTAAATTTGTGAAGAAACAAAAATTTATTGCTAGTTCGATCTTTTGATTGCGCGTGCAAAAGTTGTTCGTCGCTAAAGTCCACCAGCATCTTTTATTCATTTATTTATACAATTAACAATGAAATTTGCAACTCTCATCAAATTTTATGGTTTTAATTAAGAGTATTAAACATTGGATGTGATAACTTTCATATTTTACAAATCTTTAATTCGTATGTAGGCACAATGCAAAACGATAGGGCTTGGATGCATGATAAGATCTCACCTGAGCGTCGAGGATTAGCCGATGAGTTTTATACTAGGTTGAAACAGTTTCTAGACTTTGCTCCCAGTTACAAATTATTCTCAGTTACATTGTTGCTATTGATCTTAATTACAAATCATTTTCTATTTCTAACTTGGCCAATTTCTATGCTCCTATATAATAAGATCGTGCTTGTGCTCATTTCTGCTGATGGTCGTTTTCTTATAGTCTGCGATTAGTATTTTTTTAATAGTATGCGACATTTGTTACTCTTGCCATTAGTACTATTATTATGAATATTGTTATTATCAATAAGCATGAATGAAGAGCGATTAATTTATTTATTTCTATTATCCTTGTTTCTGAATTAGAGAACATTCATTCTGTTCATAGATAGCTTCTTTCAAAAGGACTTATGCTTCCTCAGTGAATGCTTTGACAGAAAATAGAATTTCTTGGAATTGAGACTTATTCATTTTTACATAAGTGCATAACTCAACGAGAAATTTCATTACCTGCCAATTTCTAATAAATCAAGATAACCATTCATTATTACCATTATTAATGCTATTATTATTCACTACAAAAAAATAAGGTTTTAGCAATGAAAAATTAGAGATGAAAAATTGATCCATCACACATTTGTGACGAAATTACAAATAGGCTAGAATTCCAAATTAGAATTCTTTAGAATTCTATTTTCTTCAAAAATAAAAATATAAAGAAAATATTAAATAATAAATAGAATAAAAAAATTAATAAATTTAGAAATTGAAAATATATGAAAAATAGAATATGAATAAAAATAAAATATTCAAATATTCAAATTAACCGCGAAAATAAATTATTCATTGAAATAAAAAATTGCAACGAAAATCTACTTTCGTAGCAAAAATCAGCGACAAACAGCTACTTTCGTCGCTGTTTAGCGTGTAAATTCCTATTCATTCGCGATGAGCCACCATTTTTATCGCTAATTTTGCTTCTCGCTCTCTTAAAATTTTCGCTTGCCGCTCTTCTACGCTCTTCTCTACACGGCTCCCCCGCCCCCCTTCTTCTCTCCTCTTTCTACTTTCCCCAAACCCAAACATTCCATCACCTCCTCCGTTTCTCATCACTGTCAACGACTCGATCTCCATTCTCTTCATAAACCTGAGAGAGAGAGAGAGAGAGAGAGAGAGAGAGAGAGAGAGAGAGAGAGAGAGAGAGAGAGAGAGAGAGAGAGGGGACGCTCTCGGAGGCATTCCTTCGGCCATGGTTCACAATGGCTACGACTCCTTCGAGCTCCTCGCGGATTGCCCCGCCGAAATCTAGGCCGTCGGGTCCTACGCCTCCAATATCCTTCTTGGCTGCTCCGACAGATCCCTTTGCACCTACAGCCTCGATCCCCACCCACCCCCTCCCCCTGCCCTCCGACCGCTCTCCTACGTCCGACTTCCGCTCGGAGCTCCAGAATGGGCATCAGGGTCTTCGATCCCAAAAAGTCTTCGTCGCGGTCCTCACGAAGGCCCGAGGTGCCAATGTGTGCTCGTGGGACGAGGAGAGGGTTCCTTGCTTCGCCAGGCAAAAGAGGGTCTCCGACATGATGGTAATTCCAATCTTTTTTCCCAATTTCCTATTTTTCTTTACGTACCTGATTCTAAGTGTGGGTCTTGTTGATTACCTCTAATTTATTGATGATTCGGAATTTCTGTTGTGGAATAAGAGTTTCAGTATTTATTAACACACATGAAGCTCCAATAGTAGAGAAAGTGCTGCTAAGTTACATATTCTGAAGCCGAAGATGGCGTCGCGGGGTCGGAGGAAGAGGACCCAGAAGAGGCAGAGGAGCTGCTCGAGAGCTTGAACAATGAGGAAGAGGGAACTTGTCTTATTCCATGAATTCTTCTCAGTTGGCTGAGGTTTTTGTGGAGGCTGGGCGTGTGATAAATGTGGTCCATGTCTGAAATTGTCCACCTATAGATTCATTTCCCTGTTGCATAATTGGTTTGGTATTTGAACATGATTTCATTTCGCCGTTGCATTCTCCTTGTCTGCTAATGAAAAGAAGGTCCATTTCTTGTCAGCGTTTGTTGATTGCTCGAGACTTTAGTTTGACTGTGTTCATTTTCTTTGTTTTGATGCCCCAGGGATGTTTCTGTTTATTCCTAGCATGGTTCTATTAGAATTAGCGGTAGTGCTGCTTGCGTACATCATCTTTCGTTTCCATCTAATGATGCTTGTTGACTATGGTGGATCAATTTTCCCAATCATTGCTCATTCTCTGTGGAATGGCATCCACTTGGACGACTTTGTGATGCCTTTCTTCCTTTTCATTTTCGGAGTGTCTCTTGCTCATGTATAAGGTACAAACCCTGACCTCTCCTTCCATGTGATTGATGCTATCATGCAAATTATTGAACCTCTATGCTGAATTACGAAAAACTGAGTAATTCTGGACCAAATGGTATGTGGTTGCATTTACGGATTTGACATTCCTCGATATACAAGTCGTTTGCTACTGTTAGAGTTGAGATTGTGCCCCTTTCATGATTTCAGAAAGTAACGAAGCGGGTAGAAGTTACATGGAAGGTAGTTGTAAGAGCGATGAAACTTTTTCTTCTGTGTTCTTCTTCAAGGTAAGATATTATAGCTTCCCATTGCACATGGAAAATACGTTGAATTGAATGATTCACTAGCTTAAATAACGGGCTAAGAAGAATGTTACTGGTGCCGCTGATCAAAGGGAGCACTGCATGCTTGTATATGCTGTCAATTGTTACTGGAGTTTTTTTTTTTGTTTTCTTAAAGCTGTGAATAATCCAACGTCTCTATTGTGACTTGAAGTAAACTCGCTAGTTTGGTCACTATAGCTCCGTTTTTAAAGACGAATAGTGCTTTCTTTTCATACAGATCCACGCATAACAGATTATGAGACTCTGCTCAGGGATGTCAAGGAGTTGAAAGCAGGGAAACCAATCCAAGTACCTATTTATGACTTCAAGACTAGCTCTCGCACGGGATACAGGTGGAAAGATCCTGACTACTCATTAATATGGCTTCTGAGTTTATATATGCTATTCCATAGAAGAAACTTTGGGGAATCAGTTCCTATAAGCTTTCAAGTTTTCTGCAAGTGCTTAACATAGTGAATGACTGAAGGAGCTCTGAGTTTATGGGGCATGACATAGTTATGTCTTCATGTTGATGCTTTCACCTGTAGTCCACAATGCATTTTCTCTTATTTCTTTGAATTTTAATGATATTCCTCAGTCGTCGTGGCCTGATGGTGATAGTTAGTTCTGTAATTCTCCTTCCTTTAAGCTGTGGCGTCTTGTTGCAGTACTTTATCCGTGAACATTTTTGTTGTTCGGCTTTCCATTAATCATTTATTCCTCTTCTTTGCATGCCTTCTCAAACACAACCTATTGCTACTTTATAAGTCATTCTCATATGGAGAGGTTTTGACAAGACTCTTGAAGTACCAAGTTCCAGAATTGCTATTACTGAGGGAATCTATGCACTGAATGAAAATTGAGACTTTTTCTGGATGTTCATATATCTGTCACTGGTAGAGTTCTTTTTGACCTAGTCAAGCGGGTTTTGAGGGATATAACTTTGGCAATTTTCCTGTTCTTTGTAGGTCAAGTTGACGATTATGATCGAGCATCCGAGGGATGTTTAGTGAAGGAGACTTTTTGGGATCGAAGACCCTGATGCCCCTACCTTTTGCTTTTTTGCCTCGTCAAGAGTCCTTTTGAGTTATCACCATGTATTTGTATGGTTAGAGCACTAGGAGGTCTCTCAGTTTCTTGTAATTGAAATAGATAAATGTATTTTATTTTTTATTATTATAATATTTAGATCTTATTACTTGCTTAATTTATGGTAACTATAAATTTTAGAAATTAATTTTGCTTTTAGATTTTTAAAATAAAAAATAAAATAAAAATTAAAAAAATTCGTCACTAAATTTGGCGATGAAACATCATTTTCGTCGCAAATGTTACGATGCCAGATTAGCTATGAAAAATCAATTTCGTCACCAAATTCGTCGCAAATTTGCGACGAATCACAATTTCGTCACAAATTTGCTACGAATGAGATTTGTCGCAAATTTGTGACGAATTACCGAATTTTCGTCGCAAAATTTGCGACGCTGTATTAGCGAGGAAAATTTTATTTCGTCGCAAATTTGTGACGAATCACCATTTCGTCGCAAATTTGCTACAAACCGAGATTCGTCGCAAAATTCGTCGCAATTTGCTACGAATCTATATTCGTCACAAAATTCATCGCAAATTTGCGACGTATAGCCAAATTTCGGTCGTAAACTTTGCGACGCAGAACTAGCTATGAATTTTGCTTGTGTCGCAAAATTCGTCGCAAAACGCTTTTGCTACGAATTTTTGGCGAAATTTTCGTCGCAAAAATCGTAGCTAAATGCTTGTTTTTTTGTAGTGTGATAAATGAATGCCCACTTCGTAAAGTTACACCATATATATCGAAAACAAATATTTCAATAAATCAATTTCACGTCCGTGCAGCGCATGCGACTCCAACTAGTTTGATAATGATGGTTATTTAACATTAAATTAATGTCCGCTTCGTTAATTCAGCACTTGCAGACTATTTTATATTTGATTAGCTCGATCATTTAGTTACTCTCAGGAGGAAGTTTCATCGAAGGCAGAGTGGCACGCGTAATTTAATAACAACTTTATCTGAAGGGCCTCATTGTTTAGGAAATTCGATGTCCAGTCATACGTGCATCACATAGGAATTCAGAATCACTTTTACTTTAGTTGCGCTAATTTACACAGTAACAGTTATTTCTTGTTGTTACCAGCAACTCCAGCTGGACGAATAAGCCACAGCAAATGCAATTCAGTCAGTCTTGAATAACGGGACGAGTAATAGAGTAATCGTAGCATGTCTAGCCTCAGGCGAGACACCGTTTGCTTTGCATCACATTTGACGTTAATTTCGAGATAGTTAACAAAACGCGTAAATCACTTCATTAAATAAGAATTAGTGAGAACAGATAAATTTGAGAAAGGAGAAGGATTAATTAACCTCAGCTTGTCTTGCCGTCGCTCTTCAGATTTCCTGCAAATAGCATGACTGGATGACACATCCAAAGGCAACTTTTTTAAAAAAAAATTACGGAACAAAATAGGTTAATACTATGAAAAATCTCAAATTTGTATACTCGTATCATTGTATCTCAAACTAATCATGTCACAAAAACTCTCGAGTCGGTATACATACCCGAACCATATTTATTATAAAAAAAAAGAATTCGCGGCACAAAATTAATCTTGGATAAATATGACATGGGTTTACCAACTTGGGATTTTTCTGCTATACAAAATTTAGTTTGCGGTGATGTATGTTTGAAATTTTTCATAAAACAAATAGCAGTTTGACGTAAATATGGCACAATAGTACTGGTACGTGGTTGTGGAAAGGGGAAGGAAAGTAACAGTTGGAACGTTTAGCTCCTCTTATTATTCTTTCGTCCTTCGTTACCGGCATCGGGTCATTAGCAATCAAGAGATTCCAACAGTCATAATAAACAAATCCCTTATAGCCGGCTTAGGTCATAAGAGGAAGCTATAAATTAGATTATTGTTGCTACAAAATTTCAACATCTGCAGATTGTTTGACATTTGGTCATATTAATCATTAAGATATTGACTAGAGGAAGTTTCATAGAAGGAAGTGGCAAGGATGGGGGCGGTTGGGGTTCCAAGAGGCTTATTAATTTAATGACAAATTGACAATTAACTCATAATAAATTCTTCTCAAGTGGTCTCATTGTTTAAAAAGTTCCACCTAATCCGTTTGATTTCATATCTACGTGCATCGCATTTCGTATTAGACTTGCATTTAACAATTGTAGGAAGACTTATATATGATTAGAACTCGGTGACAATTTGACCAAGAGAAATAACTTACCGAATCCCATTTGCTTTCCCCCCCCCCCCCCCCCCCCCTTCATTTTTGTTTTGTTCTGCTGTAATTTACTCAACTTTATATGTTTTCTAGTACCACCAACTCTAGTTGCTCACATAAGGGATAAATTTTGCGCAAAAAAAAAAAATCCTCAAAATTAACCGAAAGGGCTATATTGTAATAATATTTAGGACTAAAACGATGTAATTGCAAAGTTTAAAACTAAATTACCCGCCATATAATTGTTTAAAATGTGTTTGGAGAAGCATCTCTCACATAAGCAGCAGTACATGCTTTAGTCTTTCTCCGAATGTTGGACAAGGAACATCACGTCTCGCCTCAAGACAGGCAATTTTTTTTATTGGAGATGCCTCTCCGGAGATTCTCCATAATCACTAGCAGCAAGTTCTCGCACCAAGTTCTCCTTCTCCTTACACTCCTTACATGGAACATTTAGACTAAAAAATTACCGAGCTTATATCACTTTTGTCATGAAAAATAATAATTAATCAAATCCTCCTCCGTAAAATCTTGTAATTACTAATTACCCCCGTGAAGAGGACAATTCGCATCCATAAAAAAATAAATAAATAAAATACCAAAAGAACCCGCCTCCCCGGCCTTGTAAAATACTAAAATTGGTTATCGGGTGAACCGGTTTGGAACCGATTTCAAAACCGGTTCTCAGATGAAACCGGTTTAAACAGTTGAAACCAAATTCCAAAATGTTTCTAAATTTGGAACACCTTGTACTTTCCACTTCACGCTCTCAGATCTGGCCTCTCCCTCGCCTCTCCAGCGGCGCCCTTCTTTTTTTCCTCCCTCTGGTCTCGCCTGAGTCGCCGTCTCGTCTGGTCTCTCTCGATCTCGCGGCTTGCGGCCTCGCCTTTGTCTGTTGGCCGTCAATCAGCCCACTGGTTACTCTCTCTTTATGTCAGTTTCTTTTTCGATTACTTGATTGAATATTCCGATTTGGGTATGCTGTGATTTTGATTTCTTCGGCTGTTTGCCATGACCAATTGATGCTGTGAGTCGTGTGACTAACCACTGTTTTGGTTCAGCTTGATTCTGTCTCAAGTTCGGTTTACTAAGTTTGATGGTACCCTCCACCAACACATCAGGAATGGAGTTCGAGGTGTTCCTCAGTTTCAGGGGTTCGGATACTCGGGATAACTTTGCTAGTTGCCTCTATCATGACATGGTCGAGAAAGGAATTCGCGTCTTTAAAGATGACAAGGAGCTCCAAGTCGGTGAGAAGATTGAGGAGCTTTTCAGAGCCCTCGACGACTCTCAAATCTACATCCCAATCTTCTCTCAGGACTTTGCTTCCAGTGCATGGTGTCTCGATGAGGTTGCCCGCATGTTAGATCGCACTTCAGAATCGAATGGAAAGAAGGAGATCCATCCCATTTTCTTGGACGTGAAGCCCGAGGATGTCAAGAGCAGAAAAAGATCGTACAGTAAAGCGTTGTCTAAGCATGAGGAGGAACGTGGCCCCGCTGTGGTGGAGGGCTGGAGAAAGGTTCTCCGTGAGGTTACGAGCAGAGTTGGATGGAACCTGGAAGGAAAAGAGTAAGTTTCCACATCATTTTCGGGTAATTAATTTTAATATGATTTATCAAGGACTTATGTATTTTAGATAAACTCTAATCGGTCGTGTTATGTATCTCTAACGATATTAGTCATCTCTGTGCTCTTACCTCGTATTCAATCTAGTCTCCCGAGTCATTAATTTCTCTGTGAGTTGGAAAAGTTGACGTAAATTTTATGTCATCGTCAAGTTGGTGCTGAATGCTAACTTGGCATCCTGTTTGGTTGTCAAAAAACCGTATCACTAATTATGCATTTGATCAATCCCCAACATATGCAATGACGTAAGTTCCTTCATTTCATTTTTTTATTCTTTCGTGAGCATAGAAACATTCATAGAATCAAACCGTTACTTTCTTTTGGTCAATATCCGAATCCATCCGCATCCAAAGTGAGTATTATTGTTTAAACTCAATCAGTGATAATCAAGGCAGTAGTTAGTATCTAAATCCAACCAATGAGAATCTGGCGGCCCGATTCAAGCCCTTTACAATTTAGGTAATTTTCGTTGTAGGTTGAGATTGTTATGTTTGTAAATCGTTCTTCATATATTTAGCTTATGTTGGCAGGTATGGTGAACTTATAAAATTGATTGTTCGAGAGGTTCTACTTAAGTTGAAGGGGAAGAATAGACGTCTGCCCGACCATCTAGTCGAAACGGGTGATCTTGAGCGTGTAGTGGAATTGCTGGATGTTGAATCCAATGACCATGTACGTTTTGTTATAATCCACGGGACAGGCGGCATTGGTAAATCAACTCTTGCTAGTGTTATCTTCAATCGATTCCGGTCTAAATTCGAAGGCAGCAGTTTCCTTGGAGATGTCCGAAGTCATTGTCTTTTAGACATGCAAAAGAAACTATTATCCGATACACTGGGCTCGAACTCTGCTCAAGAAATCTATGACACCAACGACGGGATAGATCGCATAACAAGAGGACTTGGCAAAAAGAAAGTTCTGGTTGTTGTAGATGATGTGGACGAGAAGAAGCAACTCGACAACCTCGCAGGGAGCTGCGATTGGTTTGGTCGTGGAAGCAGGATCATTGTCACGCTCAGGGACATAAGGATAATGCGAAATAAACAGAGCAAAACGCGACCCAGCAACTATATGGACTTCTCGGTAAACGAGATGCTTTTTGATCTAGGGCTTCAGCTTTTTAGCAAGTGTGCCTTTAGAAGGGTTACTCCTCCGATAGAGTGGCGCAATTTCTCGGAAGAAGTCGTTTCAAGCATAGGAAGGCTTCCTTTGACTCTAGAAGTGGTGGGTTCTCTATTTGCCAGCAAAGACAGATCGGAGTGGGGCGAGACATTGAAGGACTTAAAGCAAGTCCCATGTGATGAAGTCCGAGACACACTGATGATAAGTATTAACAAATTGGACTTCATAAAAACGAACATATTCTTAGACATAGCATGTTTTTGCATTGGGGAGGATGTGATGAAGGCATGTTACATGTGGGATGATTGCGGATGGTCTCCACGCAGAGCAATAGATGATCTTCTGCTCATGTCATTGATACATATTAATGAGGACAACACATTCTGGATGCACAATGAAATTCAAGATCTAGGAAGGTACATTTTCATGGAAAAGAATTCTGCAGATAAAGGAAAACGCCATTGGGTGAAGATTGATGAGAAAACTCCATCCGAAATAAGGAGCAACAAGGTAAGAGTAGAAGAAATAGTCAATCCAGCAAAGTATATGTTTTTATGCCTTACCATAAGAAATGAGAAGAAAGCTTACGCGCCGTTTGGCTAGTTGAAATTCTTAGTTTCCTTGAAAAGGCGTTTTGTTAAACATGCTTTGTTTGTCTTATTTCAAGTTGATAGAAAGAAGAGTAATTATTTTGTTACGACTTGCGTTTGATTTAATTAGTTTGGGGTTGAAGAAGAACTACTGATACTGTTGCTTCCTAGCATTGGTTCTTTTGCTTCCTATGTTGCACACTCATCTTTATTCTCTGCTGCTACTGGCAGAGGAAACGGGATGAACGAGCCCTCAGTTGGGTTATCAGTCGTGACTTAACACCTGAAGAAATAGCCTGTTGGCCAGAGCTGAGGTTCCTTGGAGGGGAAAGACTGAATTTCGTAGGCGACTTCAAAGATCTTCTTTCTAATCTGAGATGGCTTTCTTGGCGTCATTGCCCGCTGGAATTCTCAGCGACGAATCTTCACCTGATGTACTTGGTTGTGCTTGACCTTTCGAATAGCAACATCACCGACGACTGGGGTGGATGGATGCAAATCAAGGTACCAACACACCTCACTCATCTCACTGACGTTCGCTTCAAATTCTTTCAATTGACCTTCACAGTCTCTTTTTTTTTTTGTCGGCATGTAATCCGCCTTATTTCTCCTCTGCAGAAGGCAAAAAACTTGAAAGTGCTAGATTTGACTCGGTGCAATGCGTTAACCAAGACGCCTAATTTTTCAGATTTTGGCAAGTTGGAGAAATTGATTCTTACAGGGTGTTGGGACTTGCGTACGATTGATAGCTCAATTGGTCAGCTAAAATCGCTAAATACTTTGGATATCAGAGGATGTAAATCCCTCGAAGAGTTGCCCGAAGCGATCAGTTCTCTAGACCTCTTGTCGAAGATTATCACGTTCGACGAGTCGTTCCAGAGTCTTGAGAGACGAGGCCATGTAACTTCATACGGTGTTTATTCTAGTGTCAAAAAAGTTCCTCACTCTATTGGAAGGCTGAAGAATCTCACACATTTGAATTTGACTCGTTGCAAGAATCTACTTGAGCTTCCATGCTCTATTGGAGAGCTGAAGCTGTTGGTCGAGTTGGATTTATCATTCTCGGGGATCTCCATTCTCCCTCCTTCTATTGGAAAGTTAAAGAATCTCAAGCGATTGTTTTTATTTGGATGCAAGAGTCTACTTGAGCTCCCAGACTCTATCAAGGGACTTGAATCATTGATTGAGTTGCGTTCAAGTTTTTTGAAAATATCCATTCTCCCTAATTCCATTGGAAGGTTAACGAGTCTCACGCATTTGTCTTTTTGTGGTTGCAAGAATCTACTTGAGCTTCCGAGCTCTATTGGGGAACTAAAGTCATTGGCCAAGTTGGACTTAGGTGACTCGGGTATCTCCATACTCCCTGATTCCATTGGAGGGTTAAAGAAACTCAAGTATTTGCTTTTATCTGGATGCAAGAATGTACACAAGCTTCCGAACTCTATCATGGAACTAGAATCATTGGTCAATTTGGATTTATTATTTACGGGGATCACCGTTCTCCCTGATTCCATTGGATCGCTAAAGAAGTCTCACGCACTTGGCTTATCCTGGATATCTAATTCTCCCTGATTCCGTTGGAAGGTTGAGGAATCTCAAGCATTTGAGCTTTTCTACCGGTTATAATAGTTTCAGAAGGTTACACTATCTATCAGGAAACCGGAATAATATGTCGAGTTGGGTCTCTGAATCCATTGGAAGGTGAATGAGTTTCACGCATTTGTCTTTTTGTGGATGCGAGGATCTACTTAAGCTGAACTAGAATAATTGGTCGAGTCGGGTTAAAAATCGTCGGATATGAGAACCTACTTGAGTTCAACTAAAATCACTGCTCGACGCCTCCTTTTATCCGTAATGAAATCCGGTGGCAATGTGGAGTCTTACCCGCCTGACGATCTTGTACTTGCGAGGAAGCCTAATCTTTACAGTGCCGACAAAGGTCAGTGATTTCTCTAGTCTCCAAACGCTTAAAGTTTCAAGCCACCGCTTTCCTCAAGTTTGAAATTTCTAGTGGTTGAAGCTGCTCAAATTCCGTGTTCTTCCCTACCTTTCCAGCCTACTTCGTTTAGATCATCTCAAACCGCGAAGAAAACATCGACCGACTCTATTTTGGAGGATGGAGGACATTATCTCGCCTTGGAAGGATGTGCAGTCCATCGATCGGCTTTCACGTCTACTTCATCTAGATCATCTCGAAGCGCGGAGAAAACATCGACCTATTATATTTTGGAGTGTGGACGAGGTTATCTTGCCTTGGAAGGATGCGCAGTCCATCAATCGGCTTTCACGTAGCTTATCAAATCTTGCATCTTTGCTGGATCCCACAATTGATAGATTTTTCCTTGACTTCAAAAGCTTGTCGGTTCTCTCTATTCAGCATATGTGAAGATCAAACATTCCATGTCCCCAGAAAAGTGGTCTGATGTGTCGGCCTCCACCACGTCGGAGATAAATTGGGAGGCTGTCGAATTGGTTGCGACTTTCAGTATTGGATGACCTGAAGCAGGATGCATCATGTCCAGGTTAGCGCTAGCGCAGTACTAAGTGGCTTTGAACACCTCCCAGAGGCGTGGAAGTATAAGCCTTGCTGAAATTCTCAGGTGTGTTTTGATTACATCGAGGAAAAGTTACTGTGTTCTGTGTCTTGCGACGCCTGAAGTATGGGTGTCAACGATGGACCGCCCAGGTAGGCTACCAACCTCCCATTCACACTTGAAAACTGTGAAGGCAGTTATCACTTGTTTTGAAACAACGTGATAGAATCATGTCTTTTAGAACGTCGTGAATTATTCAATACCGACGACAGGATACCAAAACTATAGACAAGGGAAAAAGCGGCGTCTGGCTCTCTAACGCTCCATCGATGTGAGTGATCTCTCAAGACTGCAACGGTAACATTTAATCTGTGATAACTAGCGAGTATGTCCGTTATGTGATGTACTTCTTCGATCAATCATTCAAGTTGTTCTTCAGCACATTTTTCATGTAATCTCAATGTATATGTAACGGGATCCGTTCTTTTTATTGGTATCAGAGTGCTGTTCTTATTTCCTGGTCTCATTCACGTCTTGTAAGTCGAATTAGCACAGTAGATTGGATAAATCTTTTTTTTTTGGGAGGGCAATTCTGGCTGGGGAGAAAAGTAGAATCAAGTGAAATTCCGGCTAATCGCGGTTTGGCTTTAGGCAAGTACCCTTGCCTCACCATGGGGAACAAAAGCCCTAAGATATCTAGACATTTGGTTGTTCTTCAGAGGCCAATTTCGCAGTAAAAGTTAGCGGGTTAGGGTTGTGCGTCCCAGCGGTTCGCTAGATTTCGGGCAAAATGCCCTTTCATTGTTGTTGATTCTTAAACCTATGTGGTCGCATCGACTTAATGTTCGAAACGCACTATTAATTTTGATTTATGGTGTGTTGGACGAGAATTAGACAGTGCTTTTCACGGCGGATCAAAAAAAAAAAAAAAATGGCGAGCAGAGCCGTGAAGGTCACCATTCTTACCAAGGAAAGAGCGAAATGGGATTTGAACCCACGCACTATTAATCGAATAGCTTGAATTTTTTAAGGATGTAATGTCCCTGAGCTAGGAGGTCAGTTAGATTCAATGAGCTTATGGAAAATGAGAGATTTTACCCCTATTCAGAGATGTAGACTAATTAAAAGGAGTAATCACGAGCTGAGGCTCTTTCCTCATGGAAAACGTAGCTTGTGAATACTTCTGTCTCTCCCTTAAAAAAAAAAAAAAAATCTATAGAGATAAGCGTACATTGAAAAAATGGATAGAGCTAAACGTGAATCAAATTATGTGCAGGCATGGAGATATGCGCAAAAATTGGTATTGATTATATTGATTCTCCTGGAGCACCCAACCAACTTGACGACTCGCAGTCCCACTGCCGCCTCCGACAATTATGCATTTCTTTTCAAGATTAAGAGAGGAGAGACAACACAACCATGACGCGTCGCCTTAGAAATGATTAGTCATTTTCCTAAAGCCAACTATTGATGGGAGCGCGCAATAGAAGTCCGACACCTTTAGTCGGCAAAATTGTCAAGAGGGAGTCCAAATCTGAGACCAAGTCCTAATTCGTCAATATATCTAGTTGGATTAATCTTCTTTCAAAAGTGTAGGCTAATGAGCTAACCATATATTAAATGCTCTACACCACATTAATTCTATGTAGGATTCTTTTATCATAACTCACCAACACGTACATTTTAACAATGCTTCGGTGTTCAATGAAGCCCATTAAAACTCTCTAAAAAAAAACATTTGTAATAAATGGAAATTCGCTCGCCGAGGGTTACCTACAATTAGGTAACTAACAGTTGCGACTATTCATAATTCGAATTCAGCAGATGTGGATAAGTACACTACAAGGGCCATAACTTTCGTACGACGTTCACTTAAGTGTCATAACTTTCAAAACGTTCACTTGAGTGCCACATCGGAGCAAAAACGTTCACTTGAGTGCCAATTCCGGCCAAAAGTGTTCACTTGAGTGTCATTTTCGCCGAAAAACATGACGTGGAATTTTCACTATTATTTAATGAATTTCTGAGTACGATATGGAAATTCCATGTTATTTTTAAATAATTTATATTTTTATACACATAAGAAAAATAAAAGGAAAAAAAGAAAAATTAATGAAATTTTTTTAAAAAAAAACCTAAATCTAGGTTTTCTCGGTGGTGGTCGGCGAGACCCGGCCGGCCCAAGGCGAGGGTCGGCTCACCCTGGGCCGGCGAGGCTGCAACGGCCCAGGCGACGGCTGTTGCGGCCTCTACAAGCGCAGCCAAGGGCGCGAAGCCCTCGCCAGACCTGGGCAAGGGCCTCGCCCCCCCACGGGCCATCGCCCCTGGCCCGTGGGGGCGCGAGGCCCTTGCCCAGATCTGGCGAGGCTTCGCGTCCTCGGTCGCCACTGCAAAGGCCGCGACGGCCGTTGCCTAGGGCCGTCGCGGCCTCGCCGGCCCAGGGCGAGCCGACCCTCGCTCTAGGTCGGCCGGCCACCATCGAGAAAACCCAGATTTGGGTTTTTTTTTTTAAAAAATTCAATAAATAAATAAACCAAAAAATTAAAATCTGCAAAAAAAAAAAAAAAAAAGATTTCCGACGCCATGTCAGCTTCCGACGAGCCATGTAGGATTACTTAATATTAAAATAAGTCTACGTGGGATCTCCAGCGCGCCAAATCAGCAAGTGGCACTTAAGTGAACATTTTTTTAAAAAACTAGCACTTAAGTGAACGTTTTGAAAGTTATGGTACTTAAGTGAACGTCATACGAAAGTTATGACACTTGCACTTGATCTGAAATCGTCCACCATCGCTGTCTGACAGGCATGGAGAACTTATGAAAACGATTGTTCGAGAAGTTCTAATTAAGCTGCAGGTGAAGAACAGATCGCTTCCGGACAAACGAGTTGTAATGGATGACGAGGAAGATATAGAGAGATTGTTGATGGTTGACTCTGCTAGCCATGCACGTTTTATTATTATTTATGGGACAGGCGGTATTGGTAAAACCACTCTTGCTAGCGTGATCTTCAACCGATTCCAGTCTAAATTCTGTTACTCTAGTTTCCTTGAAGATGTCCATGGTTTGTCAGAACGTCATGGTCTTTTGCATGTGCAAACGAAACTATTATCCGACACATTAGGCTCGACCTCTACTGCCAAAATCCAAGACACCAACGAAGGGATCAAGCGAATAAGTAATGGACTTTGCAACAAAAAAGTTCTGATTGTTGTTGATAATGTGAACGAGAAGAAGCAAATCGAAAACCTTGCGGGAAGCTGCAAATGGTTGGCCCCGGAAGCAGGATCATTGTCACAACGCGGGACAGGAGGACAATACTAGATGAGGACAATCAAACGGGGCCTAACTATTACATACTCCACCCAGTAAAGGAGATGCCTATGCATCGAGCTATTCAGCTTTTCAGCAAGCATGCCTTCAGAAGCAATTCTCCTCCTATAAAGTGGCACAGTTTCTCAAAAGAAGTCGTTTCAAGCATAGGAAGACTTCCATTGACTCTGAAAGTCGTGGGTTCTCATTTTGCCAGCGAAGACAGATCGAAGTGGGGCGAGACATTGGAGGAGTTAAAGCAAGTCCCATGTGATGAAGTCCAAGACACACTGATGATAAGTATTAACAAATTGGGCCTCAGAGAAAAACACATGTTCTTAGACATAGCATGTTTTTGCATTGGGGAGGATGTGATGAAGGCATGTTACATGTGGGATGAATACGGATATACTCCAGGTAGGGCAATAGATAATCTTCTCCTCATGTCATTGATACGTATTAATGAGGACAATACATTCAGGATGCATGATGAAATTCGAGATCTAGGAAGATACATTGTCATGGCAAAGAATTTTGCAGATAAAGGAAACCGTCATTGGGTGAAGATTGATGAGAAAACTCCATCCGAAATAAGGAGCAACAAGGTAAGAGTAGAAGAAATAGTCAATCCAGCAAAGTACATATTTTTATGCCTTACCATGAGAAACGAGAAGAAAGCTTACGCGCCGTTTGGCTATTTGAAATTCTTAGTTTCCTTGAAAAGGCGTTTTGTTAAACATGCTTTGTTTGTCTTATTTTCAAGTTGAGAGAAAGAAAAGTAATTATCTTGTTACGACTTGCGTTCGATTTAATTAGTTTCGGGTTGAAGAAGAACTACTGATACTGTTGACTCCTGGCATTGGTTCTTTACTTCCTACGTTGCACACTCATCTTTATTCTCTGCTGCTACTAGCAGAGGAAACGGAAAGAACGAGCACTCAGTTTGGGTACCAGTACACCTGAAGAAATGGCCTATTGGCCAGAGCTGAGGTTCCTTGGAGGGAAAAGACTGAATTTCGTAGGCGACTTCAAAGATCTTCTTCCTAATCTGAGATGGCTTTCTTGGCGTGATTGCCCGCCGGAATTCTCGGCGACGAATCTTCACCTGATGTGCTTGGTCGTGCTTGACCTTTCGTATAGCGAGATCATCGACGACTGGGGTGGATGGACGCAAATCAAGGTACCAACACACCTCACTGACCTCGCTGATGTGCGCTTCAAATGCTATCAATTGACCTTCATAGTCTCATGCTTTTTGTCACCATGTAATCCGCTTTGTTTTTCCTCTGCAGATGGCGAAAAACCTGAAAATGCTAGATTTGGCGGGGTGCAGTAAGCTAACCAAGACACCTAATTTTTCAGAGTTTGGCAAGTTGGGGAAATTGATTCTTAGATGGTGTCGGAATTTGCGTACGATTGATAGCTCCATTGGTCAGCTGAAATCGCTAAATACTTTGGATATCAAAGAATGTGAATCCCTCGAAGAATTGCCCGAAGCAATTGGTCAGCTAAAATCGCTAAATACTTTGGATATCACAGGATGTAAATCCCTCGAAGAATTGTCCGAAGCAAACAGTTCTCTAGAACGCTTGTCAAAGATTGTCACGTCCAGCGACTGGTCCGAGCATCCTGAGCATCGAGGCTGTGTAGCTTCAAGCTCTTATTATTCGAATATCAAAGAAGTTCCTCACTCTATTAGAAGGCTGAAGAATCTCACGCATTTGGATTTGTCCCATTGCAAGAATCTACATGACCTTCCATGCTCTATTGGAAAGCTGAAGCTGTTGGTCGAGTTGGATTTATCATTCTCGGGGATCTCCACTCTCCCTTCTTCCATTAAAAAGCTGAAGAATCTCAAGCGATTGTTTTTATTTGGATGCAAGAGTCTACTAGAGCTCCCGGACTCTATTAAGGGACTTGAATCATTGATTGAGTAGTATTCAAGTCATTTGGAAATAGCCGTTCTTCCTGATTCCTTTGGAAGGTTAACGAGTCTCACGCATTTGTCTTTTCGATATTGCGAGAATCTACTTGAGCTTCCGAGCTCTATTGGGGAGCTAAAATCATTGGCTAAGTTGGACTTACGTTACTCGGGTATCTCCATACTCCATGATTCCATTGGAGGGTTACAGAATCTCAAGTGTTTGCTTTTAAAAGGATGCAAGAAAGTACACAAGCTTCCGAACTCTATCAGGGAACTAAAATCATCGGTCGAATTGGATTTAAACTGCACGGGGATCTTCATTCTCCCTAATTCTATTGGAAGCTTAACGAGTCTCACGCATCTGGCTTATCCTATAAACAAGAATCTACGTGACTTTCCAGACCCTTGGACGGAAGGCGAATCATGGTCAAGGAATGTAATAATCTCGGGAATCTCCGTTCTCCCTTATTCCATTGAAAGGTTAAAGAATCTCAAGCATTTGAACTTTTCTATAGGTGGCTTAATGGTGAGTTACTCATATCTATCGGGGAACCGGAAAGATAGGTTGAGCTGGAAATAAAATTCTCGGGGATCTTCGTTCCCTCGATTCTATTGGGAGGTTAAAGATCTTCAAACGCCTGACGATCTTGTGCTTACAAGGTTAGCCCAATTTCTACGGTGCTGATAAAGGGCAGTGATTTCCCTAGTCTCCAAACGCTTAAAGTTTCAAGCCGCCGCCTCTGCTCGTTGCCAAAGCTTCCCTCAAGTTTGAAGTGTGGACAAGGTTATCTCGACTTGGAAGGATGCGCAGTCCATCGATCGGCTTTCACGTTGCTATCAAATCTTGCATCTTTGCTGGATCCCACAATCGACAGATTTTTCCTTACTTCAAAAGCTTGTCGGTTCTCTCTATCAGCATATGTCCGACGCCATGCTTGCTTGATCTATCGCACTTGAAGAGCCTAAGAGAGTTGTGTAAAGTTGAGAACCGTCCCAAGCTGGAAAAAATTCAATTCTTTGGAGAATGCAAAGATTAAATTGGGAGGCCAATTCAGTCCCAAAGGCTCAAGAGAACTTCACTACCAATATCTATAATATCGGGTGCATTAGGCACGATGGCATGTCCTAGCGTTTGTGCTTTAGCCCATGAAAGACTAAAACTACATCCAAATTGTCAATTGTCACATACATCACTCATTTGACGAAGCAATAATGGGGTCTGCTGCAACAACCAAATCTACTCATTGAAATGTTGCCTACATGCTTCTACATGGCCAATGAATTGCTAGTGTTATCTTGTCCTCTTCCTTTGTCTTTCCTCTCTTATATCGTGTGAATGTGTCTCCCCCTTTTGCTTTTTCCAGCATATCACTTCAGATTATATCCGCGAATTATGGAGAGATTCTCTCTTTATTTTACTTTTTTTTTTTTGGTATGAAAGATCTTGAGTATGGATGATTGGAACTTCTGTAAATGTATACAGCGTGCATGTAGTTGTCATGCGATAACTAACGCCAAACTTTACAACTAATTAAATGAGATTTTCATCTACCTCTAGTTATCCTTTAGCTGAAGTAATAAGGTAGAAAGGAGTCCCTATCACTTGGCACAGATTATAACTTACACCGATTATATTTGGCTAACATGTTTTCTTATTTATCTTTCATTTACTTTGTCTACTTTTCTCTCAATTTCTAAGGCATTTGGCTAAGCCATTTTACCGCTTGCTAGGATTTTGTCGATTTACGCCAATGAAAACAGTGTCTGTCATACTAAATTGTGTCAGACAGAGAGAATACTGATATTTATGGCGATTAATACACTCAAAATAGATGACTATTTGGTACGGTTTTTTCGTTATACTTGTGAAAAAAGGGTGTTGCTTTGTTAGGTGTTTGGCAAAGTTTTCATAGTTGCAGTAGCTTACAGCAGCATTTCCATTCAATGATTTCAATTCCATGTATTTCTTCTCGAAGTAGTTTCAAATTCCATTGCTACTTACATTTCTTTATTGGGATTGCCCCACGGTTGGAAGTGATTGGGTTCTTGCCATGTGGCGCCAACACATGCCATGATGCACTGACGATTTTTTTTTTTTTTTGGGGGGGGGGGGGGGGGGGGGGGGGGTCAAATTATGTTTTTACGCTTTGATCGCTCGGATATAGCTCTTATCCAACACCTGATTGATATAATTCTTGTGCTGACGAAAAGCTTGCAACCCCACCTTTCTAAAGATCTGATCTAATTTATTTCTAGAAATCTGATCTAATTTCCTCGATAATTGTTGGGATCATGCATTTTTGCGAAACAGGCCGAATGATGTCAGCCATGGTGAAAAAGCACGACATCTTATCTTCCTCAAAAGAGCTCCAATCAAAATTATTGTCGAGGCACCGGAAGAGCCATAGCCACGTCTGTGATCTCATCATCTGATTTGCAAAATAACAAATTTCTTGACTCCATGGAGATTTATTTATTTTTTTGGTCGAAAAAAAGGGATTTTCATAATCTTGCCCAAAGAATTCAAGTAGAAAAAACTTGAATAAGAACAAAATAAGGCCCAAAGTGCTTCTGGGGGAATGGACAACCAGTGAGAAAAGGTAGGATACTATTTATGTGGGCTTTCGCAATCCCATCCGCCACCATGGTTTCTATATATGCTACAGTGGCCACGTCTCAAATTCGTGAAGCCCATTATTAAGAGCTTGGCCTTAGTGATAGGAGCATTTACTTCCCGGAACGATTTGCTCCCTGAAGTGTTTTAATTAACGCTTCTTGATAAATTCTTACGTTAAACAAAAAAAAAAAGTATTGATATAACGTGGAGGAGTTTCAATTTTAATTATATAGTGAAATAACTACTGAAGAGGGAGAGAGAGAGAGAGGAATGAGGAGGGCAATGAGTAAAGAACCGGCTTGGCAAACATTCTAAGATTGGCATAGCCAGTTAGGACGTTGATAGCCAAAAAGAGCGACTTTGGTCATGCGTGGCTGCAAGAGAGCGCATAATCATTGCGCCCACAATGTCGTGTCATTTACAGCTTAATATCCTAGCAACTTACAGAAGCCAGAAAAAGTTTCGACCCTATTGCAATTGTGAGAGTCTCTTCCTCTTTGTGTCTCATCAGTCATCTACTTACTCGCAATTGAGATGAATTTTCCAAACGGGGAAAGAAGGAGAGGAGGGCAATGTGGGAGCATAATAATAGAGTCGTACCACGCGTTTCATCTTTACCTTATCCTTACTCAAGTCGCCTATTAATTCTCTTCACATCTAATTTGGCATTTTCTTTATCCCTTGCATTTCAAGTCTTTTCCGGAATATTGACTTTCTTCTGGTGGGATTCGGAAGTCTTTGATGCAATCTAGCGTTTTCCCCAAAATTCCATTTTTTTTGAACTTCACCCTTACATTTTGATCATGTGTGTAAGAACTGTGCCGGGCTGACATGCCCTGGGTTGACATGCCCTATCTCATAATAAATTGACTACGTGTGACGCCATGTATGTCAATTGATGTGACGCTTGCCTTGATTGAGCTGTTTGACTGTCATGTCGCGTCTGCACCGCATTTCGTGTGGCTTCCTGGCGAGTAAGTTGCATGTGGTTTGATATCTGTATTGGTTGATATGCCATGCCTATTTGGTAGGATATCCTGGGTGAATCAACGTCCTAACCGAGCTTAGGCGTTGACTTCACTGAGATTTATTTCTCACCCTGTCGTGGGATAACATTTTCAGGTCCCAAGTGATAGAGTCTTAAGGATACTAAGACGTGGACCTATTGAAGCATTCTCGGAGAACACGTTAGACCGAGCCTGATAGTTTGGGAGTTGTAGACCAGGAGCCGAAGAATGACTTGTGATTATTGTCTAAACAAGATAGTTAAATAAAATGGTTGACTTTGCGAGCTGTCGTGATTTGATTGATATGACTGGCTGTTTAACTATCCCTGTCATTTGATGTGATGTTTGGGAGTTACATGTTTCTGCATGTGTAATCAAAGATAAAATAAATTGGTCGATAACGTGCCTGTGACGTTATTTCTTATGACTTGAGGTGATTTGGTAGGGATAACGAATGCTCGAGGATCGGGGCGTGACATTTTGCCATTTTGTTGCAATGAGAATGTATCACTAAAAATTAGTTGATGGCCATGCTAGATGACGTTCTCGTAAGGGAATTTTGGGATTCATGATTGTGGACGTGTAGGTGCATTTGATTGAAGAATGGGAAGTTGCTAGGAGTTATAAAACAGTGAGTCAAGCGCATTATGCACAACATGAAGACATAGGAAGTTACAGAGCATGTGAAGTGGGGGAAGCAAGATAGAATTAAGAGGACTAATCAATCTTGGACGCGCACAAATAGTTTGTTGGAGTCTATAGAGTCGTGTAATTATTGTCGTTTTAAAGAAGACTCAACAAAAGTGTCGACCCCATTACAAAAGTGCCTTGTCTTCATTTATCATTCCTATCTTACTTTTTTATGGACGCTTTGCCCACTTACTCGCAATTGAGTTGAATTGTCAAAAGAAAGAAGTGTTGTGCAAAACAAATGCCGTGTGTCTTCACCTCTTGCTTCATCATATCTCCAAATTTTGAAAAGATTCTCCTTTTTTGGCCCTTTTGTGTGAAAATCGTGAGGATGGATTGTAGTGGAAGATACTCTTTTATTTACTTCTGAGTATATTAAAGCGACATGCGTCCAAGTCCTTTGACTAGTCCCTTCGTCCAAAAACAATTTAGGCGTGTATAGCTCAAACTCGAGATATAATTTAAATGTACATGCAATGAATTTTGCTTGTCTTTGAAAACTAATTAAATGAGATTTTGCATATATATCTTTTCACTCTTTTGTTTATAGCATCTGGCAGGGATGAGTCCCTATCATAATATAGGAGTCGAGCCACGCGTTTTCGCTTTCCTCATGTTTTCGATGGGGGCTCTTTCACGAGGAGTTTGAGAGGAAGCTTCATGTGTACATTATTTGGACATGGCTTGAAAATGCTATTTTCTGTCCTAAACAAAATCTTCGGCTTTAGTGTCTTCCCGGAAATTTCTCTCTCTCTCTCTCTCTCTCTCTCTCTCTCTCTCTCACACACACACACACACACACAAACACACACACACACACACACACGGATTAGCTTCGCCTTGTCTGTTGGCCGTCAAGCAGCCCACTCGTACTCTCTCTTTATGTCAGATTCATTTTCGATTACCTCATGAAATGTGTCGATTAGACGTGGCCACAATGCAAGAGCCGACGGTTCCTATTTGTGGCAATGACTGATTCGGAACCAACCCTTTGAACGGGCGATTTCGGTTCATGGAATAGCCGGTTTTGACATTTAAATTTAATTTTAAATAATAAAATGTGAAAATAAAAAAATAATCAATTATCAATTATAAAATATAAGAAGAAGCAAAAGGACAAAGAGACATTATTGTCCTCTAAGGACGTGTAGTGGATGGGTAGACCTAGCTAGTTATCCTCGAGTCTTTGATGATTTGTGTCCGAATAAAACAAGCGGCGGAACATGCAAGACGCGAAAAGACCAAGATGGCCTTAACTTCATAGAAGTCCAATCCAATTAGAGTCGTGCCACGCGTTTGATCTTACCTTTATATCCTGGCTCAGGGTTACCTTTTTTTTTTTTAATTTCTTTCACAGCCAATTTGGCATTTTCTTTATCCCTTGCATATCAAGTCTTGTAGAGAAGATTGACTTTCTTCTGGTGCATTTTGGAAGTCTTTGATGCAATCTATAGTGTTTTCCCCGAAATTGCTATTTCTTTTGTCTTGGACGGATCCAATTTAATCTTATTTTGGGATAGATAACACTTCGATTTGGACTAATAGACAGTCCCATTCGTAATAAGCTCTGGCGATGCTAGATGAGGTCCTTCAAGGGAAGTGGGAATTGATGATTGTGGCTATCACAATGTGATGATGAGACCATTTGAAGCATAGGCGTGTTGGGTGAATTGGCTTGAAGAGTGGGAATTTGCTTGGAGCTATATCAAGTAGTGAGTTGAGCAAGTTATGCATAAAATGAAGACACAGAAAGTACAAGAGGACTCGACCAATCTTGGGACGCGCACAAAGAGTTTAGTGGTGGGGGGTTCATAAAGTCGCGTAATTATTGTCTTGTTAAAGAAGACTTAATAACAAAGCAACTAAAAAGCCTCAAATAAGTGTCTTCTCCTCTTCATTTATCTTTCCTTTTTTCATGGATGCTTTGGCGTGGCCCCTCCTCTTCTGTCCTTTTGGGTGAAATATCGTGAGCGTGGATGATTGAAACTTCTGTAAAATGTACATCCGATGAATTTTGTTATACTTTGCGATGAATTAAACGAGATTTTTTTGCGTCTATGTCAAGTCATTCTCTTGTTTTAGTATTTTTGGTAGGCAGGTGTCCCTTTCACTTGGCTAAGATTATATGGGATACAGATTCCATTTCTTAGGCGCTTCAAAAAGGCGTTTGGGAGCATGTGAAGTGCGGGATCTTGAGAAGAAAAAGATGAATTGGAACATCGATCATAAGAAGACTCAACCAATCCTGCAGGACGCTCCCAAACAATACAAACATTCGCAACGACTTTGTCCTTCCGATTTCCTCATCATTTCCCTTTCATCCACTTATATCTGTGTGTAATTTCCTTTCAATGATTTCAATTTCCAATTCCAACGCAATTTACAATTCCTTATCGAACATTTCTTGAAATTAGGAATTAATCCATTTTCTCTAATCTGCCTGTTTTTCATATATTTCATTATACCAATTTGAATTCAAATCAAATTTTGAAGACGATGTTTTCTTCATTAAGCCTGTGGATAGTCAAAATCTAGTTATAGGAATCATTCATGTCTTGTAGATTCTCCACTTTCTGTAGAAAAAAAAAATATTACCAAAAAAGTCATAACTCTATTACAATTGTGCCAATTCATACATAATTTTTTTGGGTCAATTCTGTCTTAAACCTTTCGCATCTCAGCCAATTTTGACTGAAAATCACTAATGTGGCATGGTTGGTGATGACGTGAAATTTTTCTAATAATATTTAAATATTTTTATAATTATTTTTTTTTCTCCTCTTACTCTTCTTTGTCTGGCCCGCAAAGCTCGCCTTGTTGGCCATTGGCGAGGGAGGGTGAGGCTTGCCTCGCTGGTGGCCAGCGGGGGCGAGCTTCGTCGACACTCTCGCCTCTAGCTGGTCGCCGGACTCGTATGATCAGAAGAAGAAGAGAAAAATAAAATAAAAAGAAAATATAATAAAAGAGTGGTGCAAAAACACGAAAGATAAAACTAAAAGTCATGCACGCGTCTTGTCCTTTTGCTTTTGCCGACATAATAATGGAGTCGTAACACGCGTCCGATCCTGTGTCCTTTACGCTGGGTCATGTCGCCTATTATTTCTTTCACAGCCAATTTGGCATTTATTTTATACCGTGCATTTCATTTCAAGTCTTTTGGACTTTCTTCGGGTGGGATTCGGAAGTCTTGGATGCAATCTAGGGTTTTCCCCGAAATTGCATCTCTCTCGATCTCGTGGTTTGCGGCCTTGCCTTTGTCTGTTGGCAGTCAATCAGCCCGCTAGGTTACTCTCTCTTTATGTCAGTTTCGTTGTCGATTACTTGATTGAATATACCGATTTGGGTGTGCTGTGATTTTGATTTCTTCAACAGTTTGCCATCATCAATTGATGCTGTGAGTCGTGACTAACCACTACTTTCGTTCAGTTTGATTCTGTCTCAAGTTCGGTTTACTCCGTTTGATGGCACCCTCCACCAACGCCTCAGGAACGGAGTTCGAGGTGTTCCTGAGTTTCAGGGGTTCGGATACTCGGGATAACTTTGCTAGTTGCCTCTATCATGACATGGTCGAGAAAGGAATCCGGGTCTTTAGAGATGATAAGGAGCTCCAAGTCGGTGAGAAGATTGAGGAGCTTTTCAAAGCCCTCGACGACTCTCAACTCTACATCCCCATCTTCTCTCAAGACTTTGCTTCCAGTGCATGGTGTCTCGATGAGGTCGCCCGCATGTTAGATCGCACTTCAAAATCGGAAGGGAAGAAGGAGATCCATCCCATTTTCTTGGACGTGAAAGCCAATGATGTCAAGAGCAGAAAAGGATCGTACAGTAAAGCGTTGTCTAAGCATGAGGAGGAACGACGTGACCCCACTGTGGTGGAGGGCTGGAGAAAGGCTCTCCGTGAGGTTGCGAGCAGAGTTGGTTGGAAGCTGGAAGGAAAAGAGTAAGTTTCCACAACTTTTTCGGGTAACTAATAATTTTAATATGATTTTATCAAGGACTTATGTATTTTAGATAAACTCTAATCGGCCGTGTTATGCATTTAACGATATTAATCATCCCTGTTCTCCTGAGTCATTAATTTCTCTGTGGGTTGGAAAAGTTGACGTAAATGTTACGTCATCGTCAAGTTGGTGCTGAATGCTAACTTGGCATCCTGTTTGGTTGTCAAAAAACCGTATAACAAATTTAAATGGCAAAACTAATAAATCGTTTGAAAAACTGCCATTCTTTGTAAATCGTTCTTAATATATTTAGCTTATGTTGGCAGGTATGGTGAACTTATAAAATTGATAGTTCGAAAGGTTCTACTTAAGCTGAAGGGGAAGAACAGACGAGTTCCCGACCATCTAGTCGAAACAAGTGATCTTGAGCGTGTAGTGGAATTGCTGGATGTTGAATCCAATGACCATGTACGTTTTGTTATAATCCATGGGGCAGGCGGCATTGGTAAATCAACTCTTGCTAGTGTTATCTTCAATCGATTCCGGTCTAAATTCGGAGGCAGCAGTTTCCTTGAAGATGTCCGGAGTCATTCTCTTTTAGACATGCAAAAGAAACTATTGTCCGAAACACTGGGCTCGAACTCTGCTCAAGAAATCCATGACACCAACGACGGGATAGGTCGCATAACGAGAGGACTCGGCGAAAAGAAAGTTCTGGTAGTTGTAGATGATGTGGACGAGAAGAAGCAACTCGACAACCTCGCAGGGAGCTGCAATTGGTTTGGTCGCGGAAGCAGGATCATTGTCACGCTCAGGGACATAAGGATAATGCGAAATAAACAGAGCAAAACGCAACCCAGCAATTATGTGGACTTCTCGGTAAACGAGATGCCTGTGGATCGAGCTATTCAGCTTTTCAGCAATCATGCCTTCAGAAGTGATTCTCCTCCGATAGAGCGGCGCAATTTCTCGTTAGAAGTTGTTTCAAGCATAGGAAGACTTCCTTTGACTCTGGAAGTCGTGGGTTCTCTATTTGCCAGCAAAGACAGATCGGAGTGGGACGAGACATTGGAGGAGTTAAAGCAAGTCCCCTGTAATGAAGTCCAAGACGCATTGAAGATAAGTATTAGAAAATTGGACCGCAGAGAAAAACGCATGTTCTTAGACATAGCATGTTTTTGCATTGGGGAGGATGTGATGAAGGCATGTTACATGTGGGATGAATACGGATGTTCTCCACGCAGCGCAGTGGATGATCTTCTCCTCATGTCATTGATACGTATTAATGAGGACAATACGTTCTGGATGCATGATGAACTTCGCGATCAAGGAAGATACATTGTCAAGGAAGAGAATTTTGCAGATGAAGGAAACCGTTATTGGGTGAAGATTGATAAAAAAACTCCATCCGAAATGAGGAGCAACAAGGTGAAAGTTATTTAAGAGTAGAACATATATTCAATCCAGCAAAATCTGTGGACTATCGGTTGATGGCCTGCTTTTTTGTTTTTTTTTTTCCACTCTGAAAAGAAGATATAAATAATTAGAAAGCACCTCTATATACACAACAAAAGTTTATGTTTTGATGCCTGACCATGAGAAACGAGAAGAAAGCTTGGCTGGTTGAAATTCTTAGTTTCCTTGAAAAGGCGTTTTGTTAAACATGCTTTGTTTGTCTTATTTTCAAGTTGAGAGAAAGAAAAGTAATTATCTTGTTACGACTTGCGTTCGATTTAATTCGTTTCGGGTTGAGGAAGAACTACTGATACTGTTGACTCCTAGCATTGGTTCTTTGCTTCCTTTGTTGCACACTCATCTTTATTCTCTGCTGCTACTGGCAGAGGAAACGGAAAGAACGAGCACTCAGTTTGGGTACCAAGTCACCTGAAGAAATGGCCTATTGGCCAGAGCTGAGGTTCCTTGGGGGGGA